>VZSG01000951.1:189803-206380 GCA_013398315.1 Nothoprocta pentlandii
AAAAAAAAAACAGAAAACAACTACTGATGACTGAGGTTCAACAGTCTGGGCCCCATAGTTCAGGTTTTGTGTTTGTTTGCATGGTTTCATGGAATTATGCTGATTTACACCACTTAAGAATCTGTCCTTATTATAAACCTCGTTATAAATTGAGCATACTGAAGCCTCTAAAGAAATCACTGTAATAAATGAGCTTTGCATTCACAAGATGAGTTCCCACATGTGTGAAAATGTTAATGTTCCCGTGACTGAATTCAATGACATAATGAATCCACAGTGGAAAATCATTCTGCATCAAGCAAAGACAGGCATAACTGTCTGCTGGGCTGTTCTTGGCAGGCAGGACGTTTTGTATCTCAGGCTAGGGAAGGGAAATAATTGCAATTGGGTGTCAGAGTATGCTAACCAAGCATTAAGGGCTTGATCCTGAGGCTAATTTATTCTGCTGGTTGCTACACCTGATTGAAAAGTGTTGCTTGAGAGTAAACAAATGAAAAATGTTCTTGAAGAAGACTTTAAGATTCGGGATAGATATTCTCTTAATGCTGAGTCGCATTAACATTGCTGAGGAATGTTTGTAAGATCTTCTGTAGCCAGATGTGAGCAAGTTTCTACCACTCTTGCAGTCTTTGGGATGAAACCAGCTGTAACAGAGAAAACAGACCCGCAGTGCGATGCCACATCTATTCCAGTGTTGGAATTGGTTGCTCCTAGAGCAGCTTTAGGGTTACTATTTTCATGCCTTTCAGATAAAAATGAAATTCTAGTATTACAGAGGCAGTTCAAGAAGCGAATGTAACTAACATTCGGTCCTGTTGCTGAGAGAACTGCATATGTGAAAAATGCTTTGGACACCGTGTCAGGAAAAAAAATTGATTTGTCATCTAGAAACAAAGGAAAAGCTGTAGAACTGCTAGTATTAAATCTTGAGTGCTGCTCAGTTTGAGTGTGTGATCAATTAGCTATAAATCTGCCACCGACTTACTGCCTCTTAAATACAGGACTTGCCAAACTCTGATACAGAAGCTGAATGACATTACCTAGAAATATATGAGTGCACTATAATTCTTTTGTGAAAGTGCTGGAGAAGTAGGTCTGAAATGAGAGGGATTTGTAGTCTGTGGGGCACCTTTCCTTGCCACCTGAAACAGTAAGGATGGAAATCTCAACCAAAAGGCTGAGATGAGTTAATCTTTAAACTTCCAGACAAATCTCTGAAGCCAGTTCTACCCTGGAGAACAAAACTCCATACAGTGCCACCCAGTGCCTCTTTCTATGAGCTGAAGCCCCCTGATGCTCTAGAGAACAAGTCTCTAATATTGGCTTGGCAGATCTAGTTGAGTTCAATTTTGGGGTCCAGCCGACATCTCAAATTCCGAGTTTTAGGCTCGGGACTATCTCTGCCAAAGCCTACAGGAGCAGAAATCGGGGAGTTTGATACTTCTGTGAACGCATCCACTTGTATAATTTCTTTGAGGAAAACAACCCTACAAAATACAATTTATGCTGAAAGAATGCTTTAATCATTTGTGAGTTGGTGTGCTAGCATAAAACTTTGTTGTTGGTCCTTTAAATTCAGTAAGCACGAGTGTTTTGAAGTCTTGCTGTGCACTGCAATAGCATGTTCTGCAGCCGTCGAGTTTTGTGCCGCTGCTTCCGAGGCGTTTTGTGCAGCCTGTTGATAAACTGTCTCATGATCACGTACCTTTTTTCCTCATATGGGTGGGAAATTTTTTTCCTCATATGGGTGGGTTTCCTCATAGTGGGAAACATCCTGGTATTCCCACTACTCTTATAAACGTGGGATTGTTTATCCCCTTAAGAGCCCCCTGCTCTGAAGTGCATGGACAATGTGTTGCACTTAGTGCTCCAAGCAAATGTGCCACCTTCATCAGAGTCATTCTCTTTGTGACATGTCACCAGAGGACAAGGGAGGAGGAAGGAAAAATTCAGGGGGAAAGAAAAAGTGTCTTCAGAGAGCTTGGTGGGTGCAGAACAGAGCAGCAGAATTGCAGGGAGCTCTAGCCGTGTGCAGGGAACTATTTGGTTAAAATAAAAACACCATCTACTGGCACACAGTCCTAGGTGCAGGGCTGTTCGCAAGTGAGCAGAGCTGGTCGAGCTGTTGATCTTGCCCGGGACTTTCAGTTTGCACCTTGTAACAGCTGGGGTGTGTTCGTTGTTGCAGAGATCAAGGAAAAGTGCCTTTTTTTTGTCTTTTAGCAGTTGCTGGATGCTCTGTGTTGGTTTTCCCGGGGTGCCCGCGGTGTCGCGCGGCTGCCTCGGCCCCTGCTCCTTCCCAGCCCCGTGCTCCCCGCTGCGTGCTCCACCGCAGCGCTTTGCTGTCCTCTACAGAGCAAGCGCCTTTCTCCTCGCTTCCCCCTTTTCGCTGACTTTAGTGATTTCCTCCGTGCAGCCCCTCTGAGTCCCTGGAGGGCTTCCCGTAGCCTCCAGCTTGTGCCTGCGCATCTTGCAGAGCGGTGTCTTCTTGCTGGTGATTTTGTTGCTTTGCTGGATCCCTCCAACCTCATTAGGGCATTTCATTGACTGCCAGGCTTGCATTGGCCACCAGCAGTATAGATGATGCAGTAGCTCAGGCCACTTGTACTTGTGATTTGGGTAGATTTGCTGCCACCACAGCCAGCCAGCGCCGCAGCCCTTGCTTCTTCAAGGCATCTGCCACTTAACCTAAGGCAACACAAACTCACTGTGGCAGGAGGCACCTGCACCGTGACCGGTGCGAAGTTTGTCCTCCGGATCGTCTTTAGTTGCATTTCATGCGTAGACTGGATGCTGCACCTCCATCCATCAGTTTGACACATTGCGTTGTGTTGTCTTGCACAGACTTCCCGCCTCCCAGAACATTAAGTGAAGTGGGTGCATCCTGAAATGATCTATATTATCCAAATATCTTCTTTATCTTGCTGAGTCTGCTGCTCCCAGGAATAGCCCCATTCCTGAAGGCAAAGGGATGAGCTTGTTGAAGCCATCCCCGAGTCCACTCTGGTGTCTTCTCCTTAGAAATGGCATGGGGTGGGGAAAGGATGTTTATCCATCTGTCCTAGGCTCTGCTTATGACTAATAAGTGGTGCTGAGCCCAGGAGTTGTGGTTCAGGGGGAGAGAGACCTTTGGTTTCAGTGAATGAAACCACAATTGGCAGGATCAGATCCTTAATGCAATTCTGATGCACATGAGAACTGTAATCTGATGATCAGAAAAAAAAATCTTGTTAGCATTATTCCAACATCATTTAGGAAAGAAAATGGTTTTAGAGGGCTGCTGCCTGGCTGCTGATAATGGTTGTGAGATGAGGAGGTTGAAAATGAGTTGGGGGAGAGAAGAAAATTGTACAATCCCCCAAATTTGTATGTCTCTGTTTCACAGCCATATGACTTTAACGAGTATTTTGGAGGGAAAGGATTTTTCAGAGAAGAACTGTGAACAGTTCAGAGCCGCTCTGTATTTGGCTGGAGGTTAAAATGATGTCTCTGTGTCCTGCTCTGTCGTGTGTGGAAAGCAGCAGCCTGTCGCTGGTCGCTGTGACTTGTCTGGGGTGGTTGTCCTGAGCTATAGACTTGAATGGTCAGCAAGAGGCAAGCACAGGGCCTGGGCATGGCTTATACTGCAAGAGCTCAGCTTTGCCACCTGGGCTGATCTTAGCATGGAGCTATGGACATTTCATAGTTTTCCTAGTACTTTTTATCCTGGAAATAGGTGAAAATATAAGTCTCAACTTTACTTTAGAAGAAAAGTTCCTAGACCTCATGAGAAAAAAAAAAAAATCAGATTGTGGTTGCACTGTAAAGACTTTTTAAAAAGCAATTGGTGGGAATACAGAGAAAATACAGAATACACTTATTCTTGGCTTATTTTTTATTTGTTTTTTTTTATACTCCATTATTAAGGCTTTCGAAAATATGTGTTTTGCAATACTGGTTACCTAAGTGTTGATAAATGTTTAGGTTCTGTGTTGGAAATGGCATCGTTAGCAGTCAAGGACTAGCAAACATTGTAACTTGACCTCCTGCAAACCCAAACCGTGCGTGTGAAGAGCTGCCTTGTGCATCTTCTGAATAGTCCCTGGCTTGGGAGCTGCGCTGCCATCTTTGCCGAATTGCCACTAATTCTGTGGGACGTAAATGTCTGAGAATGCCAGAAAAACGTTTGAATTCCAAGTGTTTGGAAAGAGGCAGATCTCGTTTGGATAGAGGCCTTGTGCAGCCCTTCAGCAGGCCTGGTCCTGGCCTCAGTTGTAGGTTTCTCACTGAATTCAAAGAAATTGGAAGTTCCTGTCATCAAATTTGGCCAGAGAGGGTCCAAATGGAGATATGCACCCAGCACTGAGTGGTGATAACGGGAACTTTGATGGCAGAAAATCCCAGGGACTCATCCACTTTTTTATTAATGTATCTTCCAGTGGGATCTCACCGAGTCATCATTCACTCTTAAATACCAGCCCTGAAATATGGCAGAATGTCCCTTTATAAACATATTCAAAATTCATTAGTTACGTGGTCCAATCATGCCGCTTTGAGAGCTCTTGCCATCTGACGTGTACACTGTATTTTGGCTCAAAATAGAAATAGCCTAATAAAATTTCTTGCTAAAAGGAAAGTTATTGCATATGTACATTAGTTATTTTTCATTGCCTTGAGGGGAACCACAAGTGTGTGTTGTTTCTAATTAATTTTGGGGTTAAAGAGTGCTCTGCACAGCAAAATAGAGAGCAATACTTGACACAGCAGTCAATTTTTTTTCCATCCTCTTAATGGGCTTTTTCCAAATGTTTCCCAGTCTCAGACAGAGTTTGAAGTTGTTTTTGTCCCAGTGTCTTCTGATAGCCAGGGAATGGCTTTTTTTCTTTAGAGGGTAGTTCTTATAGCTAGGCATGTATCTCCAGCAGTGAGTACCATAATTTCCCTTCAGGACTTGACAAGAGAATGGATTAGGAGATTTCTCCTGGAAGAATGAGAAAAAGTTATTGACATTTGTATACTACTGTTAACTCTCCTACTTTGTCTTTAAGGTTTCTTTCTTTTGTAAGACCCCATGTTCCAGAGGTGTGTGCATGTCCATTTAGCAAGTAGGAGTGAGGAAGTGGCTCTTCCTTGCCATGCGCTGCGCTAGTCATTTATGCTTGAGTGAAATGAGGATTAAATGCAGCTCTGTTCACTAGAAAAGACAGCAACTCTTAAAACGTCTTCCCCACAAGTGTGAAAAGATGTAGTCCGAGGTGCAAGAAGAAATCCCTTGCACCAGGAATTGCAGCTACAGCTCATCAAAGCCATCTGAAAGACATACAAGCTCTGATTTCCAATTCTTTTCCATGGCTACAATTAAGGTGCAGTTGATGGTTTCTGTCCTGGCTGTCCCAGGAATAAGGTTTCCATAGATGCATCCCAGTATGTTTTCTATAGGTATTCTAGACTGGCAAAGGCCATCAACTGTTGGGTTAACCCTCCAAAGTGTTGCCCTTTGCATGGCCACGTCTGAACCTGGAGCTAAATTACATTTGGTGCCTTGGAGCAAAGCACATGTGGCCTTCCATGACCCAGAACCTCCTTGTGCTCCTGGAGAAGAATATCAGGAGAAAGTCGCGTCATCTTTGGAGTCTATTTTCTACCATATTCAAATCACTTCTAACATGACTGGGCTCATAGGGACTACCACGGTGCTAATAATATTAACTTTAATAGGTGTTAAACCTCTAGTAGGTTCCTGGTTCTATTATCTTTACATTTAAATTTCTAAACCCTTTCTCGTGTTTATGGCCTCACTATTGCCTTGACTGAGTGGTAGATTTCTGGTGTAACAGCTATTTTGCGTACCTTGAGCGAGCACTAAAAATCGCTTTGAAACAGCGTGTAGAAATCCATATGTTATCTGGAATCCTGCTCTGTTTTTCGTGCAGAAAGAGAACAGAAGAAACAGCATGTATTTATTAAAGCCATATTTCTTCAGATAGCTTAACCTCTGCATTATAAATTGTATTTAACATCAGTATGGTATTGTGTCTTAACCTGCTGCTGCATTTCAACTCTGTTCTCGTGTTGGTCCAGGAGCGGTCCATGCGGAGCAGTCTGGTGGGCTGCAGACAGCACAGTGGTGGTGTGTCCAGTTCTGTGCTTTGTTGAGAGGCAGAAGCCACACAGGAACCATCGCTCAGAGGCTCAAAGCTAAAGGAACATTGATCAACAGCAAGAGTGAGGGACTAAAAATCATGTCCATCTTGGAGAAAAGGAGCTTGTGTCTGGTTCCACACACCTCATCCGATGCCTGGGACTTTTATCAATTAAGGCTGAGGGGGGATCTCAAAAAAAGAAAGATATATTTGAGCGAGAATGATTTACTGTGTGATGGCGAAGAGTCCACTGGGAAAGGTGACTGGCCAAGTCCATGTTGACTAAGTAGATCAAGAATGAGTGCCACAGATATGCCTCAGTTTCAAATGCTTAGTTGCTGGTCTCATTAATCTGCTAAATTACCCAGCTCAGGTTGCTCTTGTGTAAGTGTTACATCAAGGTACACTATTTTGTATTAGCTGCCATATAAAAAGGAAACAGCCACCGAAGGTAGGAAAGAGTGAGGGTGAGTTATTGGCTGTTAAATAATCCAGCAACAAAGTGCTCACAGTGAGCAAAAATTGCCAAGAAATATTCACATGGGTATCTGATAATGTCTAATTTGTTCCCAGAATCACACATTGTTTCTGCATATTCAAGAAGGGCAAAAACAGTGAAGGAGAGAAGCAAATATGCAATCCACCACACAAATAATTAACACTCGTGCACCCATAGAGTCCAGGATGAGACCTAGAATACAGTGCAGGCACAGAATAAGAAATGTTTATTATGAGCAGAGATGAAAAAACTTGACATTAGGGCTAGCTGATCGCGGCTATGAATAACAATTCCTAAATCATCCATGGCAAACACTTCTTAGGGAGGAAATGAATTGTTGCAACACAATACGTCCTTGTTGTATCGATATGATTAGCTAGTTATCCATAACATGTTGTAATTTGTTTTGATTTTTAAGTGTTCTTTAGCTGCAGAGCCTTAATGAGGCTTCTCTAAATTGATTAGGTACTGCGAGATACAGCATGGTTCACAGATTATTTCAGGGAGCTGTCAAGATCCTGTGACTTTCATTTCATTGGATTTAATGATCGTTGGAAAAGGTGTGCATTACAGCCAGATACAATCACATTTGTCAGCATGATCCTTTTAAGTGCAATTCAATTAAAGTGTTATTCTCTAATTTTATTATTGCTCAAGCTGAGTGCTAATGCTGGCTACCAATAAAGCTACAGGTAGATAATGGTATACAATTTAATTTAACTAATTGGAATTTAGTGATCTAACATGCTTTTCATATCTTAATTCTTTGAATAATCTTTGATTTTTGCATCTGCTACAATTCTTTTAATGGAAAAGGGCAACTGAAAACATCGGTTACATTTCAGATTGAATTATCTGGTAACATCTGCCTTTAACAGTGTATCAGTATGCAGGCGAGTTTTCCTCTATTACCTGCCACTTGCATCCATTTTCCATTTTCAGCATGCTTGACCTTGAAATTAATTTATCTAACTGTGCTTACATTCCTTATTAAGTTAACGGCAGCCTTGGAGTGCCAGAAACGTTCTCACTGAGGGGATTTGGGCCAGATGACAAATTAAAGGGTCAGGAACAGAGATAAACCAGTCCCTCTAACTAGGGATAACCAATATATTTTGCTTGTAGTTCTGAGGAGTTATAGGTAAATAAGGCACAGATGCAAGAGCACGTAGATACCTGGGGATAAGATTATTTTATTTACTTGTAAGCTCCTTACTGCTGCCCTTCTGTGCTGATGTTGTCATGGGTCTTGTGTATCAGCTGTGTTTTGGGGCGTGGATGTTAAGGCTTAAGAATTGGAGAGAGGCAAAATTCTCTTTGTGGTCAATGTAAGACAGGCTGTGCCCTGGTTGCAGTTCTCAAGGTCTCTTTGGCGCCCAGTTGAACCTCAGAGTATTTCACCAGTATTTCTGTGATGGCAGCTCTGGTGCCTTTCTTGACCGCAGTTGTGGCCACAGTCTCTGGGTGGAAACTGTAATATTTTGAGTTGGGCAAATTATTTCTGCTTTCTCTATAGAAAGTGGAAGGAACTGAGGCCGTAGGAGCTTTTGGCAGCGCTCCCCGAGTGTCTTTGGCTACCTCGCCATTGCTCCGGCCAGCAAACGCAACTGCCTCTAATGCACTTATGGCATCTCTACGAGCAAGGAACGTGCTGTCGCTGTCAGGGTATAGGTGGCAGTGAAGGCACGGGGGAGCCCGCCTAAGGCTGCGCACAAAACTGGCGTGCGGGTTGTGCTCTGCACAACAGCAACGTGGTGAGATGGGAAAGCACCCCAGGTCCCCTCTCGTGCCCCCATTACCAGGCCGTTCCATCGGAGACGGCCGCTCCAACCAAAACGTGGCTTCTCCTTTTTCTGCTCTGGTGCATCTGGATTCCTGTTTTTCCCTTGAAGCGGCTTTTAAAAAGAAATCAAAAGCACTTAGCAAACCCCGCTGCTGGGTGTCATGATGTGTATTTTCCTTTCACCAAGTATAAAGAGGTGCCACTGAAACAGCGTGATCTCCAGAGGTGCCACTGAAACAGCGTTATCTCCTTCCCTTCCATGGTCTTTTTTTTTTTTTTTTTTCTTTCTCCCCTGTGCTTTTCTTTTTCTTTCTTTCTAGAAAGAAATGGCCTAAAGGACCTTCTCCATATGTCCTTAGTCAGCTGCATGTTCAGTTTCTAGCTATGCTTGGCTGTGGCACGCCTTCAAAAATACATAATCCAATATCCAACATTAGTCATTTGCCTAAAACCATAGTTGATCAGCTAGTTGAGAAATCAGTGCCCTTTCTCCCGGTATGAATCAGTGCCTGCACTTGACATTATCTTTCACGCCTCGTATAAATTGAATCCAGATTTCAGCAGCTGGCTTCTACTTACAGATTTTATTTATTTTTGATTTTTTCAGAGAAGTAGCATTATCTGTCACTCTCTGTATATTTGTTAGCTAGAAACGTGAGGCTGAGGATATGGGGCTGTAATCAGTGACTTGACTTTGGAATGAGCACAGGAAGGTCTTTAATATTCCTGCAGGCTGCTAATTACTTGCTGTAGGTATTTGCTGAGTATTGTCAAATACACTCTCATTAAAAAGTCTTGACAAATGATTCAATACCGTCTGTCCCTACTGGCTTCCAGGTTCCAGCTCTTGATAGTCAAGGCAAAGTCACCGCCCCTATGCCCATGCTGGGTGGACTTTGTTATGGTAATGGACTGCTTGAGCCTTTCCTGCCTTTCCTTAGTGGCTGCAGAACGTGTGTTTTGACTTCCCAAAGCAACAAATTTGCTCGTTCTGTCACTTGCTCATCAGGGCTGCAGTACCTGATGTCGGTGGTTGATTGAACTACTTGTAAACTGTGGGTGCTTCCTGAGAGAAGTCCCCTAATTAGCCTAGCATGTTGTTTGATGATGCTGAGCTTAACATGTGGTACAGCTCAACCACAAGAACATCCAAAAATAAAATGAATCAAGGCCTACATCTCCTTCATATGGTCAAGGATCATATATTTATAATCTATATCCTGGATCCTATATTTATAATCTTTTAATTGTATCAAAACCAATCCATAGGAAAAGAAAGGGTTGAGGGGCCTTTATTTAGCCATAGATTTAGCCTAGGAGCTAAGTTGGGCTCCCTCTGGGGTTTGCTGAAGTGAAAATAAAGATCCTACTGATGAGATTTGCTTCTCATTCACCCAGTGCTTCTCTGAAAAAATCTCACTTTGAAAAAGAAATGAATCATTCAGCTATCCTGGTGCTGGGTATCATGGCGTTTTTACCAAATTCAGACTGAAAAATGGGCTGCTGAAATGATAGATCTTCTCTAGGTTTTCTTTGACTGTGAGTATTGCAGAAGGACCCTGTGTAAAGGCTTGGATTTCTCCCCATAATTTGATTGTTTGTTGAGCGATGGCAAACTCTGCTTTTCAGCATCCTCGGGTTTTCTGTTAGGGTCACTTGAAATTTGTCTAATGTAGAAATGCCTCCTCAGATGATTTTTGCCACACACCATCACAGCCGTATCTATATCTTGAATTCCACTGCATCTTGCTGAAATACTTTATTTTATGAAACATTCCAGATTCGTGTTCAGAGAAACTCTTGAGAAGCACAAAGATACAGGTTTTGTAAATGGAAGAGTGATATATTCACCCTCGCTCAAACAGCTCCCTTCAGATTTTCCAACTGGGATAAATAGAGGAAATGTATTTAGATCTAAGTACTTTGTCATGATCCGATGAAGTGTAGTCTGTACACCAGACCCAGCAAACTGTTAAATGATGCCGCGGGTGCAGTGCTAGCAGGATCTAAGATGAGATGGATTTATTTTGTGTATATTACTTCTTTGTTTCTTCTGTATTTTGCAAAGATGTTATATTGCTTCTATCAGTTGCACAGGTACATAAAACTTTAATGATAAAGCAGTAGAAGAACGATCTCCAAATATTACTGCAGATCCCTGGGTGGGTTTCCATGCACTCTGAAACCTTTGTCAGAGCTAATTAAATAACAGGCAGACTAATTCTAGGGATGCTTGTGGATAACATAATGGATATGTTATGGATAACACTTCTCTGATGCTAGTTCCAGAATGATTTTTTTCTTCTTCCTCAAACTCTGTTTCTGGGTAACATCCAAAACCCAAAGAAGTTTAACCTGAGAGAGCTACCATGGCATATTTTGCCTAAACCTACCTACAGTAGTAATTAACAAAGTAACAGTAGCAAAAATAAATGCAGGGTCAAGAAATAATCATGAACAGAGCAGGACATCATTAAAGCTCTGCACAAAGGAGTAGAGGCAACAGTAAAATGTTTGGTGGGTTTTACAACATCTGCTTTCCAAAGTCATCATTGAAGTGATAAAGACAGTAGGCTTTTCAATTCAATGGGTTATGCATATTATTGTACAACTTGTGGTTATGGAAGTTTCTGTTTTCCCGCTGGGTCTTAAATAAGCTATTCAACTCCGATTTAGTGCCCAACTAAATGCTGAAGTCTGAGAAACATGTGTTTTCAGAACCCAGAACTCTTTGTTTCTAATCCGACTGGCTTGAGTTACTGGAGTTCAGCAAGGTCCCAAATGGATTTGTTGCTCTGTTGAATTGAGCCTCGGTGCAGAATGGAAGTGTCTGCCTGGAAAACTTAGCCTGAGAGAGGGAGAAAAATCTATCTAAAAGGGCCAAAACCAGGGGAAACGGAACCATGGAATGGTCAAATGTGCTTTGTTATCAGTTGAGCAAATAACAGTATCTGTGTTTCTTGTTGCCCAGTGCAGGGTCCCTTCCTTTTGTGGTGATTCCCAGGCCATGTTGAGTTTCGTTGTCTTTGCTGCCCCAGCAGAAGATAAGACCAGCGTGTATTCTCTCATAGATGTGTTTTAAGTGCTCCGAGGAGAGTAGGACACCTCACTACATCTATCTAAGGCAAGTGTTCAGCTGATCTGGATGTGAAATGTTTCAAACTGTCCTCCAAGAGCACTCACAGGTTTGACGGCGTGTTTTCAAGTGGTTGCATTGTAGATATTGATAAATGTAACTACAAAATGCTTACAGCAATTAATTTAAATTTAAAAAGTAACATCATCTGTAAAGGCAGCCACATCTGAAATAGAAGATCAGCATTCCTTCAAGTTGTGTGGGTGCTCCTAGGACAGATAGGTGGTTGGTTGTATCTAACACATGGAGAGAAGGCCAGGTAAACTGAAGGACAAGAACTTGGCTCTGAAGGCTTGGAGTTCTCTCCCAACAGCTTGTCCCCTGGGTTGCTACTCTGTGCTGTTAACAGAAATACCTTGGCTTAGTGCAGCAGTAAGGGTGCTGATCTCAGCTATAGACAAGATTCAGAGAGCCAAGAGGAACCTGGAGGGCTTCATATAGATTAAAGCCACTGGGTTGAATTGCAAGCAGCACCATGCTGAGCTCAGATACAATGTGCTTAACTCAGCTTGTGTACCAGGCTAGCACTCCATACCAACTGGAGCATCTTCCTTGAGGAAGAAATTTGTGTTTTCTGCAAGGCAGCGGAGGACTTGTGTTAGCTGCTCTGGTGGGGATAAAAATTGCATTTTAAAGAAGGATGTGAGTGTGGCTAGGATGTCTCAGCTCCAGACTAGATCTTTGTAGATAAGGGAGTGATCCCACATCTTGAGCAACCTCAGCATTGTGCTAAACTACGACAGTGGATTAGGTTTGCAGAGACCCTCCAAGTATCTACAGGAGCACGCCGAGAACGTGCAGGACATCCCTTTCTATGTGCGTCTTCTACAGCATGAGCTTCTTGGCTGGAACTCAAGTTTGATCTTCCTCTGTGTATAGATGCTGAGGCAAGACAGCATTTGGCTTGTTACAGTGAGTATTAATTTCATCTGTTAACCTTGAGTAGAATTAAGTGAGTCAATTTATCTTGTTCTTGGGACAAATTAGAATATTTGAAATAGTCGCCGCATCTGCCAACGCGGAACTCTGTGTAGAGTCTGTCATTTCTAGGAAATTTTTCAGCTAAGATAGATGTTTACTTTAATGCTGAGCTTTTGCCAAGGCAGGATAGGGAAAAATGTAAACACCCTCTCCGTGGAGGTATTTGCCACATTTGAGACATAGATATTTTCCTGTGGCTGATACAACTTCTCTCGTGCTCTGGTGATGACATGGTCTTGCAGTGCTTCCCAGAATCATTGACCTCTCCCTTCCCAAAGCAGTGATTCCCGGAATGACGATGCTTTAGAGTGGTTGCTGGAGTCATCCAGAGCGATGCAGGTATTTTAGGGCACTTGTGGAAAGGCTCCTTTCTAGATTGTGGCGTTGTGTGTTTTTGTTTCTATTTTTAATCACTGTGCTACTTTGCAGAGAAGTTTTTTATAATGTCAGTGCCCGGGTGTTTGCTGCAATACACGCTGTATAAATCATTCAGTAGAGCTACGTATTGCTTTAGAAAGCTGCACCGAGGCTGAGCATAATGGGAAGCAATAAGCAGTAGTGAACACAAGAGGTCTGCAGGCATGATATTGTTTACACTGGACTTGTTCCCCTCAGTTCTTTAAATTCACTGCTTTGGTTTGGGAATTCCCAAGGGATGCTGAAGAGCAGCCGGTTGCCTCATCCTCTGCCCGGTGCTGGGGGCAGCTGTGAGTCTCCCCCTGTGCCAGGGGGTGACTGTACTTGTCCGTATCAGAAGCTCCCGTGGTGTCATGTTGTTGACCTGCAGTTGCCAGCACTTACTAAGCTCTAAGGGCATAACTATATGCCCTTAAATCGCCTGTTCCTGGGGCTGTGGGAGGCACCTGGCTGCCCAGGGTTTAATGAGCTCGCAGCATTGCCTCTAGAGCAGACTTTCTGCATGCCCTGTTGCCAAAAACTTGGCCAGACCAGGCAGCATCCTGGCCAAGCTCCCTCGGAAGCCCTGCTGCTCTATCTCTGCACAAAGTAATTGACACGAGGTGTCTCTTGATTTTTCCCTTGGATCATTAACATAAAATTCAAATAGGTTAGGCATGATTCAGTGACACGGGCAGGGGACAGAGGTCTGGCTGTACCAGGTAATGGTGAAGGACTCCAAGCCCGTGGTGGGGCTTTCAAGCAGCGCATGGGTTCCTCGTTATGGTGGCTTTGAAGAGCTTCCCTGTGGGCTGCGTGCACCTCCAGCAGCACTGCTGCCACCAGTCAATTAGTGTCACCAGCAGGTCCAGCAAGGGCCAGGCAGTGAGAGTGTGTGGAGCTCTTCTCCCACCCGCTGCTCCAGCTGCAGGGGTCTGCTCATGTGGACCACATCTTTTTGGTAACTAATTAGTCCGGAGGACTACAGAAAGCAGGAGATGCAGCCTGCTCGATCGATCTCCTACGCAGCCCTCTAAAAGGGGGAGGTAAAGGGAGAGCTAAAAAATGTTCCTGCCACCCCTTCAATGTAAAAATTACATGTGGAGAACGGATCTGCTCTCTGGCCATGTGCTACGTCAGGATGCCATCTGTTCCCAGTGGTTGGGACACGTGCGTCCCTGTGAGCAGAGTGCCAGACTGCCCAACAGAGGGGATGCTGTGGGTCAGGGACCACGGTGAGTGCCAGAGAGGGGCAATGTCAACCCTCATAGCTCCTGCAGCAGGTCTTCCCCAAGGGGTCACCTCAAGGTCCTTGGAGCAGGTCTTCCCCAAGGGGTCACCTCAAGGTCCTTGGAGCAGGTCTTCCCCAAGGGGTCACCTCATGGACTCTCCTACACCACTCATCCTGTCCGGGCACCACGCATGCCATGTGCTGCATTATGCTGCTTGCCTGCACCAAGCTCCTCTCCTGCTTGTTTCCATAGCCTGCACCATTCAGCAACTCAAGGGAGGACTTGGTAGGAGTCTGCTTTGGGCAGCACGTTTCGCCAATCTGGGAGCAGGGGGATCGCAGCTAATTACTCAGGTCAACAGAGGTAATGACGAGGGTTTCCTCTGATGTGCGTTTGGAGAAGTCTGCAGCTATGATCGTATCAAAAATGAAAAACAGTGCGCATGGAAATAATTATTTTTGTAAAGCTTTTCAGTTTTTACTGATGATGAGGGAAGCAGTGGGAGTTCACAAGGGGAATATATTTTATTGATGGCAAGGAATTATTTCCTCAGTATTAGAAGTTCAGGAGCATGTAAAGGCTCGGGACAGTGAAATATTGCATTTTTGTGGAATTTCTACAATTATCTTGGTGATTTGGATACATGCTACTGCACAAATGAGTATTGGACAAATCTTGCCCGTTTTATGCCATTCCCGTATGTCTGGGAGATATCTCTAAAGAGGAAGAGAATTTTTTACGTTTGTTTAACAATAAAGAAAAACCCACCTGTTTAAAAAAAAAAAAAATTAAATCTCCACGTTCAGTTACTATCTGGAATTTGTGTTCTTGTAAAATACTTGAAAGCTTTTTGTTTCAGGTAGTTGAGAATAGCGTTCACTTCTCGTTTGTCTTGGGTCCTGGTCATTGGCATAGGCAAACACCAGGGCTTGTTGCCCAATGAACCCAAGAGGAGCCCCCAGCAGCAGCAGCACCATGAGCCCAACTGGTGCCCAGCGTTGCCACCAGCAGCACAAGGGCTTCCTTGGAGGGTTAATGCTGGTTAAATGAGGCCAGACAGTAGCGTGCTAGAACCAAGCAGCGTCCTCTGCTTTTGGAGACTGGGGAATTGCTGGAACAGTCGCAATAGTGGAACCTCCCTGATCCAGAACTTGATCTTGTGTGGGCCTTGGAGCAGAGCAGCAGTCAAGTGCCATAGTGCCCTGATGCTGCCTCTTTGTGGGGCTCCACTCTTGAGAACTTTGGAGGAGAAGCCCCCAGAAGCTGGAGCTACTTGGAAACGTTGCTGCACTCGGGCTCAGTTCTGCCCTCGTTCATCCTTTGACGAAGCCACGTGTTCCGCATTTACATCCCTGTACCCCCTTCCCCCCCCACCCCTGAAACAAAGCAAGGCTCCTTGACCTACTATTCTTAACCTTTACTGACAAAAAGATTGTAGTATAAATAGGACATTTATAACCAACATTGAAAATCTCTTCTGTTGTGTGATTATCTACAAAGTGTTATTACCCCCTTTTTGCACAGGAAAATATGCCTAGATTTTCATTGATCCATCTTGAATCAATGCTTTTAAAAATCTTAGACACATTTTACTTAAGAGCAGAAGCATGCATTTTATGTTTTGACATGGTATTATTGATTGGAAAGGAGAGAGCAGTGCTCTCCACCTGACTGTCTCCTCCGTTTCCTAGCCTGGCAGTGTCTGGTAGCACAACGTCATTAATGGCTTTGCTCCTGTTTTCTCTGCTTGTTGCCTCTCCTCTTTATCCTCCCAGCCCTCAGCACGGTGCCTTTCTCAGTTTTTTAAAGTAATCAATATTGCGCTCAACCCTCCTGCTGTTTGCTGTCACTCATATTTGGCACAGCTATAAATTATGCATGGCTCTTTCTCAGCCCATATAACATTTCTATTGCGCCTGTCAATTGCTAATCGATAGCTCACTTTTCATATCCTCAAAGACACACACATGTCCTGAACTTTTAATGCAGGCGTGTTTGGCCCTTACATGTAGATGAGGAGAGCGGGAGGAATTCGGCCAGGTGGCTGGAGGCAGCAAAGGTTCCCGTTTAGAGAGAGGGTGATACCTGAGAAGACCATCAGTGCTGTGGCTATAGGGCTTGGGCTCCTGCATTTTGCACGTCCCAGGCAGGGTTTCAGCAGGGCTTTGCTTACCTGTGACCCCTTCAACCTTCGCCGCGCGGGCTGCTCGCCGTGGTGGGCTGTTTGAACTTCCAGAGCTAATGGCATCTGACATTTAAGTCAACCTTAAAGAAATCTCGGCAAACCCGGTCACTTAAACTAATACGGCGGTGTCTCTTTAAGGAGGCATATTGACATTCTTTGTAAAATGTCATGTTAAGTTGATGTCTCAATCAAGTGCATAACTCTCCCCTCCTTGAGTTTTTTTTTTTTTTTTTTTTTTTTTTT
>VZSG01000951.1:206506-235355 GCA_013398315.1 Nothoprocta pentlandii
AAAAAAAAAAAAAAAAAGTTGGGTTGCTGACTACCTGAAATAAGTGATCAAGCCCTGTAGCATCAACTTCTGCAGCAACATCTTTAATACATATACAAGTGCTGTTAGCTGAGGCAAGGAGAAAGTGCTGGTGGAGTGAGACTGCTTGAAACCATATTTTGCTTTAGGCAAAACAGTGTGCTAAAAGAGCTGAAAACAAGAAAAGCTGCCGACTGCTCTCCCTGCAACATTAAACATCAAAACTCGAGCCATTTGCTACCGAAGGCTGGTGGCTCGAATAAATGCTCGAGATTTGAGAAACCGCTGGTCACAACTGGGAGTAGAGAGAGCTTATTCCTTCAGAGCCCGCTGCCTCCGGTCACTGCAGCAGATAGCCAAGTGCTCAGCTTGGAGCTACGGCTGCAGATCTTGGAGGTGGCCCAAGGAGGGGCTCAGCAGAGCTGCCCCGTTACACCCATGTGCCCTACACCGTGTAGGGGTTCCTAAACCTGCAGAGTTTGGTCTCCAGGGCGTGCTGCAAAGGCTTTGGACCAGAGGAGGCCACTTGGACTCGTGCTCAATAGTCTTTTCATCCTCATGAAGGCTGGTGTCTCTACTATGTTGATCTGAGTGGGGTCCAGCTGTCCGTCTTCTCTAAGCTCGGCTGATGGGAAAGGGGCTTTTCACCAGGACACCATTCTTAGGCTTCCCGAGTGCTCAGAGGAGCTCCGAGGCTTCTCCAGGTCCAGGTTTTTGGGAAGGACTCGCTGCTCCGCACGCTGCTCTGCTTCCCCATCAGCAGTTGGCTCGTGTGCACAGATCCCTGGTCTGGTGCCTCTCATCCACACGCCTGGCCCAGTTTTGTCATGTCTGTGCTAGCGAAAGGAATGAGGTTTCTGGACAGGCCTTTCAGTAAGAGGAGGAAACACGGGGAAAAGATGAATTTGAGGTTAAATGAATCTCCTCCGCTTCAGAGGCAGGTTGTGTTCGTACCTCCTGAGAGGCGCGCGGTGCGAGTGCCTGCTTGTCTTCAGCAGCATCCTCAGTGCCAGGGGCTGAGCTGCGCGTCACGTCGAGCAATTTAGGAGGACCGCGGGCGTTCATTTTGGAGACACAGCAGAGACCGTCGGTACATGAACGCCGAGCGACGTGGCAGCGAGCTGCGAGTCCAGGAACGCTTTCTAATCTCATGACTTCCAACTCATCTTCCGAGTGGGGAGGCCGGCTTGTTTTTGACCGCGTGGCGCTGGGGTGTTGTCAGGGATGCTGGCCGGCGGCCCGCTCTCCTTTGTCTCCTCTTCTTGCTTGCTTGGCTCTGGCAAGCGGGGCCGCGTTAGGCGAGGGTGAGCGGCGAGGTCGCTGCCCGTGGCTCCCTGCGGCGTTCCAGCCGGGCGCTGCTGGAATAGCTGCTGCCGGCGGCACCCAGGGATGGGCTGGGATGGCTTCTGGTTAACCTGAGCTGAGGTTCAGGGGCTGGACCTCGGTGCTGCTGGAGCAGGGCTGGGACAGGAGTGTGGGGCAGTTAAATTTGCCTTACCTATCACATCTGGTGCTAGCTGGGGTTTTATTTGAGCTGTCTGAAGCAATGGTTAAGTGTTTTAGTTTGTGTTTGTCCCTACACAACTTAGGTTCTTTCATTCTGCGACAGCTCTTGTCCCCATTTCATTTAGAGCACCCCTTGAGCACCTCTTTGTAAATAATGCTGCCATGTAGTAATTTCTGAAGACCTTTGTCAGACTGAGGAGAGGTTATTTGCTCTGACTGGCCGGTCAGCTCAGTGTGTGTCCATGGTCAGTGCTCGGGGACTTAGCTGGCAATGGGTTGCAGAGCTGACTTAGGTGCATCCTGCAGCCTTCACCGTGTCCCCTTGTAGGGCTTGTTTGGTGGAGAAGTGGAAAAGGAAGAGCTAATCTGCTGCAACACATCACCTAGGCCAGCTCTGTAGTTCCCTGTAGACCAAGCTCCCTGACGGAGTCCAAGGCTGCAGTTTGGGGCCGGGTTTGCAGCGCTGTAAATCCTCTGGAGCAGGAGCGCTGCGCTAGTTAATCCCAGATGAGGATCGGATCGCTGCCTTGCAGGCCAGACCGTTTCACCGCTGCCCTGGCTCCGCTCCTCTTGGCTCTAATTCCACCCCTTGCTCTATTTTGGTACAGTAGGTTTTTTAATTAGTGATTCTGTTGAATTTATAATGCATTGCAACTGTAACATCCCCTGAGCATAAATAGTCAGAGCCCTGAGAAGAAAAGAGACAGTGATTTAAAGTCAGATAATTGGGGGCCCAATTCATAAAAATGTTATACTTTTCATGTAGGGAAAGGAGCGTCCATGTAGTGTATTTGGAATTCATTGAATTTTCTTTCTTATGCATAAAAGTTGCCAACTGCTCATTACTCACTGAAGGGATTCATAACTCAAAAGCGGGCAGAGGCTGAAGAAAAATGAGCATGCCCTACTTAACGTGTAAAATTCAAATATTAAAAAAAAAAAGAAGAAAAGAAAAGAAAAAAACTGGCAAGGATATAGGGAAAGTAAATCATCCCTTTAAAAAAGAAACCTCTTATAATTACCTGAGTACAAGATTCATGACTGATAACTAGTCACAGCAAAGATATGCGCATAGCCTAACTTCAGCTTTTAAGCAGCACTCGTGATTATTGTTTCAAACAATGGCAAGTCTGTTTTCCTAACAAACTGCACACTTCAAACAGAACTTTAATATGTTTATTGGGGGAACCAGATGCAGGAAATAGATTATTAGGGGAGAAGATGTTCTTCCATTTACGGTGCTCCTAGAACAGAGAATACAGGGAAAACACATTAAGAAGCACTTCACATTTTTCCTTTGCTGTAACCCAACCCAGTCTTGCGCCCAGAAGAGCCGGCCTCCTTTGATCATTCCAGATCCATATTGACATGTCCCATGCCATCCTTCACTCTCTAATCTCTCAACACTGAGCACATTGAACACATTGCCGTACACACATTCATTAACTTACTGAGCGAGAAACCGTGTAGACTGCACCAGAAACCACAACAAGACTAAAATCATTGGTCAGAGACCGTTTACATTATTTTATTTTGTTCTTCCTGCTTCCCTCAGAGATATATTTGTCAAGAGATTTGGGCTTGCTCTTGCTGGGCTTCCTTATGCTCGGATGGAGACAGCGAGAAGGAGCCACTTGATTTTGTTGGGTTTTTTTCCTTTGTAATTGCATGACTTGCTGGCATGAGAAATTTCTGCTGGGTGTTAACACCTGCATTGGCACTGATCTTGGGTAGCAGAGAAGGCAGTGGGGGCTGAACGGTGTTGAGCACATGGTGCAACTCAAAATGCCCTTAAAAATGGTGGAGGTCCAGCAATCTGTTAGGAAACCTAGGCTGCCATGTACCATGTTGAAGGGTGGTATGGGCTCAGTGCAGTGCACCTCCACAGCGAGGTGGTTCAGGAATTTGAACCCCTCGCTGGGCCATAGTCCTAGTTTCAAATGGCTGGTAAAAACTTAAAGGACACTGAGAGTTTGTTTTAAAGCACCAAGAGTGATGGGCAATGACTTAGCACCTCAGCACAGGTTTACTTTCTGTAAGACAGTGTTTCAGCATGAGACGCTCTGCCTCAGTGGCAGCAGTTTGTGATGGTTGACCTGGCACCAGACCCCTCCAGCTGCTGCAAGCTGGGCTGCTCATGGACCTCCTTGCTCCTCTACCAGGGGGGCACACGAGCATGCAGCTCACCCTGGCATCTTCGTTTGCTGGTCACACCTGGGGGCACTCGGTGAAGCTCCATCTACTCTTGCAGACACCACAACACCCCGAAATACGTTAGGAAATCTGAAGCAACTGGCAGATAGAGCAATAGTTGAGCTTCTGTTGACTCTTAGAGCTGACTAGTGCATAGACATCCTCTGGAAAACTGCAGAAATGGTTGCCATCAGTTTCAGTGGGAGTAAAATATAGCTTTTAATGAGGTCAGCTTTAAGGGCATGGGTTTGACATCAGAAGCAATTCCTGATGTGCTTGTTATCAGCTCCCTGAGGAACCTCAGCTTGCTTTCACAGCCTGCAATGTACCAAATCAACAGCTTATTCTAGAGTCTTCTTTCTTTGCTTTTTTTTTTCCTCCTTACAGACAAGATTCTTGGGCTAGACTGGAAGATCTCATTACTAAAGTCCAAGATACTACCTTTACTACATACTGGTCTTAAGAGAAATTTAGGTAGTAGTTAGGAGAAATACAGGTAACTGTCTATATCTCAGATTTTTAAAGCAGATGAGATGCTTTCGCTTGGCAAAATGCAGCAAGTTCCAGTTTCTTGTTACTGGATGCATTTAAAATGGATGTAGCTATCAGGTCTAGTACCCATAGCTAGTTCAAAGATGGGCAGTTACTTTCCTGCCACTGATGTTTCTTCCTGAATTTTCAAATGGATTTAATGTTCTTTTTTCGCTGCTGTTGCCAGGTAGTCTGCCAGAGTTTCTATAACTGTTAAAGAGCTGGTGAGTAGCATCATAGAAATGGCCACCTTTTACCAGTGCCCTGAGCGATTCTGGCTACCTAAAGTTCATTAAAAAAATTACCTGGGATAAGAAAAGCTGTGTGAGCATAAGATACTTTATTATTTTATTGGGCATCTGATTTTGTGTCTTTCTTGCGCAATGTTTTCACTGAATTGACCTTATTGCCCTCATTGAAGTTTACTAACCATCTACACAGATCCGAATCAGTCCGTATAATTATGTATCGCAATTATCAGCTGCTCTAAATTGGTACTGGTCCACTGAAGTCTAATTACACCACCTAAGAAGCTGACTCATTTGTTATGACTTTGTTATACAATAGGCTGAAGCTAATTACGCTGTATGTATACATATGCATGTTGGCGTGCACTTTCCGCCTCTCTTTATCCTCTTCCATTCCCCATTGCTTCTCCAGTGTTTCCAATTATACGAGTTATTTTGCTCCCCATGAAAATAGCTTCCGAGAGGCACTTTGGGGAGCCTGGAACGAACCAGCAGTCGGGAGGCTGGATTTTGTGGCCTCGTGTTTGCTGTGATCTAGAGGTGTCAAATTGCCTGCGTTTTTACAAATCTAACCTTTCAACACGTGGCAGAGTCAAATTTATAGCTGGATGTGTTCTTAGAGTCGATCCGTTCTAACATCCCAAGGAGGGATTTTTGATGGTCCCGTGTTCTGAAAACACCCAGAAAGGGATGTTTTTCCCGCAACATGTTGCAGGCAGCTCGGAGATGTGTCCGGCAGCAGTGCCCTGTGGTCCCAACTAACTCGTCTGGTGACTGGCGGCGGGTTTCAACCACTGCTAAATCCACGGTGGAGGGCTACCAAAGACAGCATGTTGGATAGGGGAGGTGCAAGTGTCCCCTAAAAACAACATGTGATAGGTATAGCCAATGCCAGGAGGAATTTCCGGGAAACAGCTGGAATTTCCAGAGACGGGGAAATTTAAATGGAGCGTATTTAAATGTAAATAGCCCTTTTTTTGGCTCAAAAGCTCAAAAGATTGCTGTTTTCTTAGCTTGCTTGGCGTGTGAGCGTACGCGGTCACTTGACTCTCCGACTTGCTCTGTGTTGATGGTAATGATGTGGCTTGCTGACTAACAGGGACGTGACCGTTCCAGTGCTGCCGTTGCCGTAGGGGCAGTGCTGACCCGAGCGGTTAGCAGAAAATTGCTAGAAAAAAATTGCTTCTACGCTGTTTTGGCACCGCGGGCCCGTGCGTGCTGCAACATTGCGCTCGCATATTTGTGGGGAAGTTGGCTTTTCCATGGGCGGTGGTGGCAGGATGCGTTGCAGGAACGGCGGTGGCAAGTGGAGTCCGGGGCGTCTCGGAGGGCTGGGTGAGCAGGATGAGCTGTGTTAATGCAGACGATGCATAAACAGCACTAAAAACTAATCTTGGGTTTAAGTGAGCTGCGTGCTGCAGCCTGCTGACTTTCTACGTTGCCTCTGTGCTGAATCCCGTGTCCGTTGTGGTCACCCGCTCTGTGCTAGCAATCCAGGCAGATGTCACCCAGCATCGAGTGCAGTCTAGAGAGGTAAGGGATAGCAACGCTAACTTTAATCAACCTTCCTGCATCCTAATAACTCTAGGACACAAGAGCCTTCACCACTGCTTCTGTATTTTCTCCTGCATGCGGTGTTACTTCTCAAAGGTAAAGGTCCTCGTCTTATGTTGTAATTGTCATCCAATTTCCATTAAATTTTGTGAACAGCATGGGAACGTGAAATACTTCAAACTCCCCCAAAGAAAGGTAAACTTCGCGACTTTGCTTTTTCCTGGTCTGTGTAACATCTTTCAGGTAGGTCATGTCTCTCCTCAGGATCGGGACATCTCCGTTTCTTTCAGAGAAGCTCTGTCCGTGGCTTTGCATTGTCCAGGCTCCGTGTTGGGCAATTCTAGTTTTAAAAAGAGGGATCTTCTGTCAGATACTTCCACTTAGGTGAGCAACTGATAAACAGATTAGATGTGAAACAGTGAGGATAAGCAGACTAGCAATTAAGCCCTCAAAGCAAACCTACAGCAGATCTTATTAAAGGCTAAATCCCACAGTTTTTACTCAGGTTTAACTTATACGTAGTCACTGAGGCTGTGCTTTCGTCAGTGTGACAACTGCAAGAAGTGGCCCTCTCTGCAGTCTGTATCACAGCCCTCACCTTCAATTCATGCCTAGCTTTGTCTGCTTTTACTCACTGTGTGGATTTATTAGTCACTTGTAATTTCTTTATTGATTTCTGTTAAACCGTTTCCTGGCTCATAATCTTGGCAACCTATTTCTGTTGTTTAAACAAGCTTGCTTGTCAAGCAGGTTTTCCCAATGTCACAGTTCTAGCGTTAGCTCTCGTTATTGTGTAATGTTACTTCTTATCCAGGATGAGATCAGACTTCATAACCAGTGGATCAAAGCCATGAAGTTTAGATCCAAAATCGGAGCTGGATCCAAGTGTTCCTGAAGTCTGAGGATATTTGAATTGAGTTCTGGTTTCACCCTGCCATGGAGAAAGATTCAGGCACCAAAGTTCAGTTCTGTATTTGTATTCATTAGTAGCAGGAGTTTCTAATCCAGCGTTTGGTATCAGGTCCAGCTTTGCTAACAAGTGGTCGAACATGATGAGTGCCGAAATTGTCCAAAAAAAGGTTTAATGCTTGCTGCGATATGGCCTAAGCTTTCCCTGCAGAGGCTCTCGTTTTTAAGGAACATATATCCTAACTAGTGCAGGCAGCTGGAGAAACCCAGCCAGGTAATAGGCAGAAACCTGAGAAGCACCAAAGGGCCAAACTTTCTATAAGACGACTTCAGTTCATATTAGATACTACATATTTCTAAAAACACCGCTCAGATTTCCTCTCAAATACCCACAGACTGTTACAGTAGTATCCATAACAAAGCCAGAAGTACAGAAACCCCACGTAAGGAACGCTGTCCTGAAGGTTGTGCTTGGCAATGAAGTAGTGCTGGTTTGTTCAGCTCTGACCAAGTGCTCGGATGGATTTTCTGGGTGTGCACGCGAACATCAGAGCTGCTGCAGGGGGGTTGACATCTTGAAGCCTTAGTTTCCAATCCAGAAGGGAATATATGTCATATCTATGCCTCTGTTTCAAAAGGAACTCCTCGGAATGCATTTTGAGAACACGCATAACCTTATGCTGTAGATATAGGTAAGGAATCGTACTGTTGTAAATTACTTGTTTCATAATTTTTAGTAACAAGGGTAACTGTTTTTCTATATAAACACACTTTTACACTGACAAATATGCAATCTATTTCAGCCAAAAAGAAACACCAAGTGTAATAGCTGTCACTGGAATCATTCTGGAAGCAGTTGTAAATTGTGTAATTGTGGCTTAGTAGTTTATATAATCTAGGAAAACTGATATAAACCATTGAACTCTGAAGTTTATTTCATGCCAGAGCTTAAAGGAACTCTCTGTTCCTGCTGTCCATGTTTTAATCTCTGATGAAAAAGGATGTATCAGTAGACTCTTCATGAAGTATTTTTCGAGTATTTATGTGATATGAAGGTTTTTGACTATGGTCTCTTTGCAAACTAGCCAGCTTGTTTCCATCTGTTAATTGCGTTAAAAGAGCCTATGCTCCTCTCTTTTTTTCCTCTCCTAATACAGAGCTGTGTTAAGGAATCATGATCCTACATGGACCTATTACTATGATGGCCTCGTGAGCACATCATTGCTACTTTTGCTCCTCTGGGTTACAATGGATTTCATACTGAAAAGCTTTGATAACGCTGACATAAATCAAAAGTTTCTTAGGAAGTAAATATGATTTTCTAATAACGCAGCCGATATTGTTATAGGTTCCCAGCTTTCAGAGTTACACATGTTATAACCATAGCTTGAGTTTTATATGAGAGGGGACAGGACCAGTAGTAGCAGAGAATCTACCTTATACATGTACCAGCTTCTTTGTAACCATAAATTAGAGGGGAATTTCTTCCAGCCTATGTTATGGATTGCCCCTGATTTGCACCTTGTTGAAGTCACTTTTCCTCTTCTGTACCTGGATCTGGTGACGCTCACCTATTGCAGTGAGGTATCATGAAGATATGTTTCATGTTGAAAAGATGCTCCATTGAAAGGTAATTTCCAGGGCTCAATACCATTGATACCTCTTATTGATTTGAACGGGCTTTGCAGTGGAAGTAACATTGCATCCAGTAATAATGTGAGGAACAAATGTCAAGGTTAGCAGAAATACTCCTGTCTTTCTGTCTCTGCTGGTTTCCTTCCTCCTTTATCAGTTGGCCCATAAAGATTAACTATTAGGGTTTGTTCCCGAAGAGCTATGGCAAGCACATCTGAGAGGAGGAGGAGGAGCAGAAAGTTTCCACTCTTTCCTATTTTCCTGGGTATTTTTTAAATGATTTTCATGTGTTCAGCCTGGCTATTGCCAGTGAAAATCAAAGGAGGAAAAAAAAAAAAAAAGGTTTAACATGTAGTGTTTAGCTAACTGCCAATCTCTGAGCAGTGCTGTAAATTCCAGCAACTGCACATAAAGGTAATTTGGGCTCTGTCCCTATTTTTGCTGCTGAGGTCAGTGCAAAAGTATTAGATGCAAATGTGAGTACAGTAAAATGGATACTTTTATTTTACAGTGTCTCTGGGGAAGGAAGAAAAAGTGGGTTAACACAGGGACCTCTTTATTCTGAGAGGTTACATTTTGTGCTTATAAGATGTTTTTTTGACCTGAATATATCATGTGCGGAGCCTTGTCTGGATCCCTGCACTTTCACGTAACGTTTGTGTCTGAAAGGGATGAGTGAATATAACAGACTCTGCTGGAAATACTGTCCTGGAAGCCCCATGCAAAATACCTGACATATTTCCATGCCAATGGGAGTACCTGTCTGCGCTTTCCCAGCGTGTTGTAACACCTTTCATTTCTGTCTGGTCGCGTTTAGACCACATTGCCTTGCTAACTGCAGTAGAAGGCTTTGCACAGAGTCCTAAAATGTGTGCTTAGAGAGTGCCAGATTTCAAGCACAGGAGAGAATCCCGGTGCCAATTTATTGCTAATTGTCCCTTCTGGCTGTGTCTGTTAGACTTCTTGGAACAGCCAGCCCTACAGATCACCGTAAATACTAATCTTCTTATACTTGAGGTATCGGGTTTTCTTTGATGTTACCAAACATGTTGACTCTTATCTTGGTTGAAGGCACAATCCAGACACAGTTATCCTTAATAACACCGCGCCTGTGTCTTCACTGGCTGGTGCCACAGCAGTTATTAGCAACCGTGCAGAAGTCTATGTGCTGCACAGCGACGTTTTACACTCATCATGACTCATTAACTTGACCACACACTTGCCGTGAACCTGATCTTAAACCCGTATCTCGATTACTTGATCATCCTAAAGAATTGCTAATTAACAACTGCGTGTTAAAAATAATAAAGGCAAGGAAGGAGAAGAGGTAGATTTTGATGTTTTCCATTTGACAGAGTATTATGTCATGAATAATATAATATGCATTTCAAGATCTTGTTAATTTTGATGTGATAATGAATGGGAATTCCTTGTGGAGTTTTTTGTCCAGAAATATGAATGGTATTAGCTCAACAGTTATATGATTAAGCAATAAGACCTGCTGAGGCAGGCACTACTGGGGGATGATTGACTGCTTTAATTGATTGACATCCAGAGGTAAAGCCAAGGGCACCAATTTACAGATCAGGTCAATTATCTCCTGGTAATGCCCACTTGGTATGTCTTATTACTATGCTAATATTAACTGTTATTGAAACATTTTAATGAGTTTTTAATTTAAAAGTGGTAAATTTAAAAAGGGCGAACATTAAATTATTCAACTTGAAGTAATGGGAACTGAAATATTCTGCTTTGCTAATGGTGATGTAAAAGTTTTGTTTTGCATACCAATACTTCTGGAGATGGTTTCAGTGCCTCTCCAGGGGAAGGCGGATTCTGTTTGGCATTTAATAAGGACTTGTGGCAATGCGGTGTGAGGTGCCCAGCGGGCACCCGAGCACGTGCCAGCGCCTGGCACATCCCCCAGTGCTGCCACATCCCAGCATCAGGTGGAAAAGTGATCTCAGGAGAGCCTGGAAAGGCTCTATGGCCTGGAGGGCAGCACCAGGTCCCCCTGTGCCACCACCCAGGGCTCTGCTCGCTGCTCCCAACAAGATCCTGCTCCTGTAAGGTAACCCAGCCTCTGTCTAGGAAGATTTTGTGTCAAAGCGTCCCATGGCTTTTTGCAGAAAAAGGGATGTTTCCTGTGTCGGAGAGCCCAGCTGCCAAGGCAAGGGATGCATCGGACTCTGCTCCAGGTACGTGGACCTGCGCCGAGGACTGGGTTGTAGAGGGGGATAGAGCTAAAGAAGATGATAAGTGGGGAAAAAGAGCCATCCACTGCTCGCCAGGGAGGAAAACCTGCCTGCAGATAACCCTGAGGCTTAAGGGATTTCATCCTCCTTCCCTACAAGAATGAGATTAACCACTGGAGGCCTGGAAAATGGCATCACAAGGTAGGACATGACAAGTAGGGTGTCTGTCTTTGAGAAGAAGAAAGGTGAGGGAATTAAGCCGCAGGAAACTCCGCTGCAGTCAGTGCAACTCGAACTACCACGTGAATGAATAACAGTAGCCATCAAGCCAGGCATAAGTAGTCAGAAGATAACAGGAAATAAATGACAGTCAACACGAGTCTGTCAAGAAGGAATGATGCCCAAGCAGTCTGATGCCCATCCATGACAAACCTGTGGACAGAAGGCAAAGACAACGTACAGGACAGAGTTGTAGTCAGGTTTTGGCATCATCCCACGTACCATTTGCATGTGAAATCTGGGGAGCTGTTTGGAAAGCTGTACCTAGGGAGTAGGTGCCTTCAAAAGGAAAGGGGATTAAAACCAGTGGGGCTTCATGGGCATATGCTGCCGGCCCTGTACTATTCAGTATTTTCATTAGCTACTTGGATCATGTATCTCCAACCCTGGGAGTACTTAAGAAAATGTCAGACAAATATCTGACAGGCATGACACAGAGCAGTTGATCCAGCCTTCAGGCAGGAGCATGAACTGGGTGACCCCCACGGTCCTTCCAGTCCCATAGTTCTATGTCTTGCATCAAAATATTTAAGATAATATGCCAGAATATAACTTGGAATGACTGAGATGCGGGAAAATATTCTCTTCCAGCAGGTCTATTATGTGGGTTGTAACCTCTGGGTGGAGGGTGGGGGGAGCGAGGGATGCAGTAACATCTTAAATCACCACTGTAAGATTCAACAGAGCTCATCTGTCAGCAGGTCTTGACAGGAGCGTCCTTCTAAAAACAAAACAGGACTAGCAGGACTGCACACTGGGGCTTTTTTTTTTTCTTCTTCCTCCCCTTCTCCCTCCATTTACTGTTTCTATCAGCCCTTATTTGAGGGAAGACAACCTCAGTTATGCTTGAGTTCAAGTCAAACTTTCCAAGCTGCAGAGTTTCATTGAGCACCAAATGATGCCGAGCCAGCCTGCCTGTCCCCGGCTGACATAACACAGTGTGACTTCTGTGCCTGGGACCTGCACAAATACCCGTTATCAATCTCGCAAGCCAGGCAAAGTTAAACGAGAGGTTGAGGGGAATGCGCGTGGTGTCAGACCAGCTTTGCTCGCCTCTATTCGGTGGTGCGAGTTGCTCGGTTGTGATAAAGCCGAACTGTAACAAAAGCAGTGAATAGTTTATACATTATACAGATCAATACTTCAGACGGTAAGAAAAGGACTTGGTAGACATGGAGTGGGACCTGGGAAATTTGGGTTCCTAATCTCCTCTCTGCTCTTTAGTTTCCTTAGCTGCAAAGTGAGGGGAGGGAATTTCTCCCTGTGAGCCCTCCGAGATGAATGGATGGGAACAACCACGTGAGCACTAAGTATTTAATTGTGCTAAAAAGGTTAAAAGATGTAAGTGGGAATCTTTTCCAAAGCTTGACATATGTGTTTGTGCAATGTACAATAAGGATCCGGAGTTACCAAAAGGCTAGTTTATGCCATTAGCCCTGTGCTGCATGTGGATTACATAAATAAAAGCTCTAAATAGTTTCAATTCCATATGTGCGTTTTCAAAATACCTTTTGTTAACGCTCTTGACTTTGGAATAGCTTTTATGGGCAAGGGATCAACACTGATGTGAAGATGAATTTCACGCCGCTCTTAATCTGTGCCATGAAGTCGTTCAAAAGTCAGTGAAAGATCAGTTCCAGTTCAAGCCACGCTGATGCCCTAATCTGCGTGCTGTCATCGGGCAATAGTGCGCTTGGAATGTGCCATATGGGAGCCTGGCAGATGTTGCACCAACTGCCTTTTCCTTCCTGCTTCCTGGTTTTTCAGCAGTCACATGCGTTTTCACAGCAGGGTTCAGGAATGGGATCAAACCAGCCCCTCAGTGGGTGACTGGTTTAAACTTGCCTTATGTTGCCTGGTGCACGTGCGTCGGTCCCAGCAACGCACTGTTATTTTCCCGAATCCAGACGTGGATCAGAACTTATATTGCAGCAGTATTGCTTCAATGTATTGCTTCTGTGTACAACTGCACGAGCTGTGCAATTGCCAGGGGCTTTGGGGACAGATAATTTTCCAGAAGTGCAAAATCCCAGCAAATCCCACTCTTTCCATTGGTGGGTGGCTACAATGGGATCCATCAAGTCATCCAACATTTTTTTTTTTCTGGCTGTTTTGGACTCCAGCTTTGCTGGGAGGTCCATAAAAAGTATTTTCTGTTGGGTCAGGTGAAAGTCGGTCTCTGTGGAGTTCGCTGGAGTGTCAGCTGTGTGTGCAGAAGATACCACAGTCTCTTGCATGACAAACATAACTGGGCAGCATTGCATGCTGTTGTAAAGTATTCATTTCCAGATGTGAGTAAATGCAGAAAAGCATCAATCTTTGATGCACGTGTAAGAAAGGGACTAGCATAATGCAGTGCCCTCATGTAGTATGTGTTTATATATGTGTGTGTGTGTGTGTATATATATATATAATCTCAAAGTGTATGTCAATCAGATGAACAGGAGGTAAGGCACTTGCTTTCACAGGGTGGAAGGACAGTGTGTCCTACAAATAACCAGGCATAACTGGGTTGTGCCAAATGTTGTGCCACTGTAACCGGGTGATTTATTTCATTTAGCTCCATCACTGACAAGTCTACCTTTCAAATCGCTGGAGCTGTAAGTAACGGAGGGAAAATGCACATCATGCCTCTGTATAGGCAATTTGTGCCAAACTATTCAAAAGCAATACGGGTTGTCAGCAAACAGGGCTATTTGCTGTGTACTGGTATCTGCTATATGTCGCATATTATCTGTAACAACTCTGCAATTCGTTCTTTAGCTCTTGTTCTTTCTCTTTCATCACATTAGATTATGTAGAGTCACTTCAAGGTAAATTTTTAAAACTGTGTGGGAGATGCATGTTGGAGAAAAACTAAGGAGCAAATATCTTGACTGTTTTTTAGCACAGCTCCATCTGTCACCTGTTTTGACAACTTACCTGTTCATGTCACCCCTGTCTCACGCTGCTGTGTTGAGTCATATTGTGTTATCTCGGAATAACGTATTTTGGAACCAGGGCTGCCTTAAAAATGCTGCATACTTAGTAATTCCAAGGCAGGATTCCCTGCATGGAGGATCAGGGGTTTATGGCTGCATGACCACCTCCGAGGAGAGCCTAGTGAACCCGTGTGGTACCCCCAGGCCAAGGGACATGGTTGCATGGGAAGGATCAGCCCCCTTGGTATTGCCCTACTTGGTATTGCCAAGCAGCTCCTTGCAGGGACCAAGTCCACTGTGAGTGCTCGGAGATTACAGTGGTGTAAACATTCATACGGCCTTGTGGAAAGCAACCTAGAGGCTCTCAGGGCAGCCGTGGTTGTGTTTTGCAGCTCTTTCTATTGAAGGAGTGTGTTGGCCTTGCTATGGGGACTTTGTCCCCACACCTCCCCACGCTGGTGCCATCACCGTCCTTGGACCAGGCAGGATGGCACGCCTTGGATCCCAGCCACGCTGCTGCACCAGGACCCACGTGGGGTCCGTGCTGCTAATAGGTTTGAGGACACCAAGCAGTAAGGGAAATGCACAGTCTTGTTACCATCCATGAGCTTGTTGGCTCTCGGCCAGGTCCTTCTTCGGTAAGGTCAGCTGGAAGCGAGTGCGCACCCACTGCTGTGCAGTTTCTGCCACGTTAGTTTAGAGTGGGTCTTCCTGTGCTAGCGCTTGCCTGAAGCAACGGGAAGCAGAAGATGCTCCGAGCCACCTCCTGAGCTGAGGAGCGTCCAGCATTCGCAGCAGCTAGAGGATCTGAGGAGTGCCTCATCAGGCATGAGTGATGCATGGGCTGTGCACTGCCAGCAACTTCACTTGGCAGGGGGAGCTCCAGGAGCTGCAGGGCAGTTTAACATGTGGTTTCTGTCTAATTTCCCCAGCTTTTCCCTCGCTCTATAGGAGCCTGGTGCATATGTGGAAGTGCAAGAGGAGCTTGAGGCGCTCTCAGATACTTTCTGTCCTCCTGATGTGCTCAGAGCCCTTGCTTCCACACCTGAGCCCAGTGTACTGAGATGGGTATGTAAGGTGGGATTCCATAAAATGTGACAACTTCAGGTAAGATCTTCAGGTTTACTTCATGGGCTTAAGGTGATGCCAAGTTCGGCACTGGGAAGGTGGTGGATCCAGGCCAGTTCTTCTTGCCTAAGATGTAGACTGTGGCCCTCCTCACCCTCATCGTCTTCCTCCTCCACTAGGAGGTAGTCACTAGGAGGTAGTCACTAGGCCTAGTGACTACCTAGAACCCCAGCCCGAGGAAACCTCTGATCTCCTCTGCTGCTGGCAGCACTCAGAGACTTCAGCAGTGGATGCTGCCAAAAGTTTATCTTGGGATCAAACATCAGGTGTTATAAAGGTCATTAATGTTTTCCAAGTAATGTTCTATTTGCTTCTCAAAGCCTCTGCCAAGTTTCTCGAGGTGTGCTTTATAAAATGCTCCGGATGCCTTCTACAATAAAAAGGGGTAGCAGGTTTCTAACACGATTTGTGCTACATGGGAAACATCTCCAAAGAGGCTGTTTTTATTATCTGGAGTTGTTCAGGTTGGCCATTTCACTAACTACACTCTTTCTCTTGGAATTAAAAAATGTATTTTTTTTGTATTTTGGTAGTTTTGCAAGTTTAGGAGTGTTAGATTAACCAAAATGTGCCCCCATCTGTTAAATTAAGTTTCACAGTCTGTCCTGACAAGACTTTGCTTTTATGATGTAGTGATCATGGGATATGTTTCATTCCTGGTTGATATTCCTCTGGCAAGCAGTTTGGCTAGGTTGGGAATTCAGAGGCGGATGCAGGACTACTTGCAGAATGGTGAATGCATCAAAAGACATGTTCGAGTAGCTGTGACTAGAACAGGTTTGTTGGGGATGGTGATGATAAGGTTTTAGTTAAGTTTTACCAATATGCACTCAAGATTGATACATCTTCCAAATCAGTCTATGCAGCTTTCATCAATATTTGTCACCTGCTGCTTGTTGTCTCCCACCCGGAGCACTTTGAGCTGGAGCCAATTAGGTCACTTGAGCACTGGCAACACCAAGTCCTTGTTCAGGGGGTCTATAGGGGAGTCATCTATAAGAGTAGCAGAGTGAGCAGAGCCAAGGGGGTAATTGTGTCCTAAGCAAGTGGGAGATGGGAAGAGGCGCGCTTTGGCTGCAACCAGGCTGGATTTGCAAACTCTGTGTTAGTTGTTACCTACTTCCTACAACTGAGGACAGAGGATGCAGGTATATTTTATTTTTTATCCACACATGAGTTTTTGGGAGTTCACACCATTGTAGTTGGTTTTGTCATTGCTGCAACTGAGCCTGCTTGTTGGGAAATATTTATGTATATGTGTACAGATGAGTTATTTGTGCTGTTCTGAGCTGCCTTAACATTGTTCCTGCCTTTCTGGTACTGAGATTTTGTCTCCAAGTGCTGTGGTATTTAGAAGTAGTCCTACCCAGAAAGCATACAAGGAGGGCTTTGACTTACTTGACTCCTAACGTGTTTTTCTTCATTAGACTCCAGCTTGAGTTAGTTTTGCAGGATGCTGGTTTTGATGCAAGCTATTCTATCTCATAAACCACTATTATGTTATTGAAATATATTTTATGTACTGATTTTCAGCTGCAAATTGTGGAATGCTGGAGACACGGGAGATGTTCTATCATGCTATTCTTGGGGACCTTATTTGTCCATGTCAATCAACTCTGCAAAATATGTTTTTGAATCAGGGGATCTGTCTTCAGAGTAAAGAAGCAAGAATACTAGGATCTAAGCATAAATTATTAAGGTCGGAGCATTGGCTGGTGTGAACAGAAATGCCTAAATTAAGGGTTATATAGCAAATGTTACCTGCTGAACACGAGCTTTTATATTGGAGTTGTGATAAAACACTGACCTTATATTGATGAGCAACAACTAGACTTCATGTGTTGTAGCCACCTTCCCCACACACACACACACTGTTGAGATATTTTATTAGACTTCAAAATTCACACAGAACAAGCATTCCTGATAAACCTGTGTTACCAGCACAGCGATCAGCCTTAAAACTGAAGAAAAAGGGGAATGAAAAGCGTATTTCACAATATTTATTTTCTGCAGACCTTAGAAGAGACCAATATCCTTCCTAAACCTCTCTGTAAGCATTCAGGTGTAATTTGGATGAGTTAAGAGATGAGAGGTCAATTTTCAACTACATGAACGCGGTATATAATATTCATTTCAGAACAGAAAACAGGGTATACATAAAAATGTGTCTTGTAATTTAAAGAGCAATGTTAAAGATTTTGTATTGGTTAAAAGCCTCCTATGGCTGGACTACTCAAAATATTGGTTGGCAAAAGAGTATGAAGAAGGTGACTCCTGCAAATGCAGAGTCTGTCTTGTGTGATATTTAAAGTGAGATATAATAGGTACCTTTCAGTACATAATAAGTCTCTCAGGTTAAATTCCTGTTCAGTTTCCACTTAGCCTTTCAACCCAAACAAGGAAAGGAAAGGTTTAAATAGCAAAGATGCCTTTGCCTTGAATGAGCAGTCTTAACCTGTGGTTAAGTCTTGGTCCCCAGTTACCAGTAACTGGGAGCTTAAAATGCGTTGCTGTCTGCTGCTGTGCTTCCTGATTGCTAGCAAATAAGTGAAAGCTGCAAAGATAATTATAGTAAATCTTCACTTGGTAAACAGCAAAGGAAAAGATTAATGAGATCCATTGTCTGGAAAGGGTTCTTTTCCTTCTAATCTTCTTGACCTAAAGCTGTCAAGGAGAGGATGGAGCTGGAGGCTTTGGGGAGATGGAGAGCGCTTGGTGTAGCTCCCAGGAGGACATGGAGGTGCTTGGACTTCCAAAAGGAACCAAGCTGGTTGAGCAGGGTCATGGTGAGCTCTTGGATGCAATTGGACACTGTCACCAAAGCATAGACTTCTATGGAAGCTAAAGGTGTGGGGGAAACATCTCTGGTTCTTCAGCCCGAGTAGCAGCCAGTTGTCCTCCTCCACATGCTGAGAAGTGCAGTGTCCTGGATGCATCTGCACGGGATAACGGGGCACGCACGGAGGCTCCGTCTGCCCTTTCCACCTGGTAGAAATATGCTCGTGTGGAAGGCTGGGATCAGCTTGCCAGGTGACCCCTGGCAAAACTGCCAAACTCTGGAAGAGAGGAGGGGAAAAACAAGAAGTTCACAAAGCGGCGCCACACCGTGTCCCGTGTAACGTGGTAATGAGGAGCCTGCTAGGTCTCCTCCTGCAGCAGCGTCCCAGCAACTCTGCCGGCTGGAACACGAAGTGCAGGAGCAGGGTGCATGTTAGAACTGCCCCAAAGCATGTCGGAATTAATTACGCCTCTTAATTTTTTGGATAAAAATCAGATGCTTATTTCATTATTTATAGTGCAAAATCAAAACACTGCTCTTTTATTTATGATGATGCTGATTCTGCCCAGATTGCGTTGGTTTTCATGCTCTTAAAAGCAGTTCTGGAAAAAAAGAATGACATCTTTCCATGTTTTTGGAGAACCAGGAAGGAAAGGGCTTTTCCCTGGACTCGTACCATAGTTTGACAACTAAAAAGGAAAATCACGGTTTGTATTAATGGGGGGGGAAGATTGTTTGAAATTTTCAGCGGATTTATGAAATAAATTGTAACAACTGAGCACTGTACACATCAAAGCAGTACAAATTATTAACCAATTAGTCTTGAAAACATTTCTGTGGGGCAGATAAGTTAACTACTAAGCTAACCAAGTTACAGGAAAGTTAGATTTATCAAAATGAGTGCTAGCCTGCAACCAAAGAAGGAGATATCGTTTAAACTGAGATGATAAACACGAGTTGAGAAAACACGATTTGCCTGCACGCATTATCTGCACGCAGGATTAAATTTGGTGTATAAAGGTAATATATTCTCCAAGTATTTCACCAGGAGCTTGGGCATGTTATTAACTTAAAAGCAGCTCGTTTATTTTCATAGTTCACTTCTCTTTAGCAAATAAAATGCAGTTGCGCAAACTGTGTGTAACGCAGAGCGTGTCTGTAATCTCTGTGTAACATTCAACCAACGTGTTTCAAAAGTGAAAAGTCTGGCCCATCACTTGGTCCCTCGGGCTTTTTCTGTCCCCTGGAGTGTCCTGTGGTGAAAGCTGCCCTGCTGTGAGTGTCGTGACACTGGGATCGAGCTCGTATTTTAGGGCAGACAGAAGCACAGGCAGATGCTCCGCTCTGAGGTTGACTTAGAGCGTCACAACTTCCTCCTGTTTAATCATGATGTTTGAATTTAATATTGTTTTCTCCCACCTGTCTCTTCTCATTAGTATTAATCCTTGCCTCTGCAGTAGTACAGCGTGTAGGAGCAGTATCAGCGGATGCTGCAGAGCAATTGCATTTATAGCTGTAAATAAAATTGATTGTGGTTTCAGCGTATGGGGATGAATTTACACATAAGGGCTCTATTACCTTGTGGAGCAATGTTTTAGTGCCAGCCTAACTGATAACTGAAGGTATGAAATTCGGCTCTGATAGATGGGAATTCATAGCTTACAAGTGATGTTGGGTAGCAGAGCTGGGGAGAAATGAATTTCTCTTTCAAGAAGGGAAGAAAAAAAAAAAAAAAAGCTTAATTTTGAAAATTTTGAAATAATAGAAGCCTCACTATCTTGATGATCTTTCGCTTGCCCTTTTCCAAGCACTCCATAACATATTAGCCTGTAGCCCTCGATGGACCCCCAACCCATGTGTTGTGGAGGTGTTGGCACTTTTTCAGCTTTTTTTTTTTTTTTTTTTTTTTTTTTTTTTTTTTTTTTTTTTTTTTTTTTTTTTTTTTTTTTTTTGCTGTTTTGTGGAGGCCACGTGGCGAATATTCACAACCACATGTCTTGTTCTGCCAAGGAGGAGTTGGGAGCATCCCATGGGAGGTGGATCAGGGCCAGGCGAGCGCAGGGGTTTCTGCACAGCTTTATATTTGTTTGCTTATATATGTTTGCCATTGCCCCACAGCATCTGGGGGCTGGAGGTTCCAGGAATGGGTAGCTGGGCTTGCTGCTCAAGTTGGGAAAAGCTAAAATCCCCAGGAAAGGGACAGTGCAATCATTTACAAAGCATTAGCAGCGCAACGCTATCCTGCAGCAAAGGCTATCCTGAACGCTCGGAAAACCCAGCTATATCCTGTAATAACAAATACCGAGCTCAAGGAGAAAGAGCAGTATGGTTAGTATTTGATAATATATCTACCCTCTAGCCACTGCTGAAAGACATTCTAGCCCACACTAGATTTAAGATGGATGAGAAGCTTGCTGTCAAACAGGCAAGGCTTAAAAGAGTGGAGGAACTGAAGGTTTGATCTTTAACACCAGATGGAAAAGAGAAAGATGAAAGAAAAGTTAATCAGAGACTTTTCTTAAGCTCTGCTGATTACTGGAAAGCTTTTGACATGGTCTGTAGTATGCAGAAGTGAGTGGTGAGCCTTGATATTAACCAGCTCACCTATCGTGGGGTTTTCCCCCCAGAGTTTAACCACTCGGTCGATAGCCTGCTGGTGAGTTGCTACATTTTCCATGGCCAAGCTGACAGGGAATTCTTTTGCTTTGTGGCTCTCCTGAATAGCACTCGTGAGTGTTTCCTTTAAAAGTCGCTCTCGCCCTAGCAATGCCAACAGTGGGTGGGAAAAGCTGGGATAAGAAGGTTGGGTTGTCTTCACCGGGATGTGGGACACTCCGATGGCAGGTGCTCTAGGTCGGTGTCTGAAGGGCGACTGCGCGGTCGGAAAGGACTCAGATTGGCTGACTATGGCTTTGGGAGGCAAAGTGTGAATCTGTGCAAAGATTTAGTGGTATTGATTGTTTCTGGAGAAGCCTTTCCTGTCGTGGTTTCTTCAGACCATGTTGGACACCCCTGTGATTTCCTGGAGTGCAAGGAAGGAGAGAGCTCAAGGGTTGAGGTACTGAGCACCCTCCGAGGTGGATCAGTCCTTTCCTAGGAGCTTCCATCTAGATGGAAGAAATTTATAAACACTATTGTCAGTCATTTCTGGAGAAGCTGTCAGCCAAGAGAAGTGGTTTATCATGCAAGGGGATTTCTTGGGTGCCTTCTGCACTAGAATGATCCAGAAGATTATTGGCAATGAGTGATTGCACCCAACCAGCTCAGTAGCATTTGTCGCAGTCTCTGTGAGATTTAAACTGATGAGCGATCACCTCTCTGGCTTCATCTTGGCAACTTCCTGCTCAGCAGAAGATGAGAACAATATTATCCGTAGTTTGCATATGGACAACGGGTGCGCGGAAGACTATGGGATTTGTTCCAAGGTCATGCTGTCTGTGCCTCAGAGTTGAACCCCTTCAACAAGACGCTCTTCCCTCATTCTTGTATCTAACGTCTATGAATATATCTTTCCTTATGGTTTAAGCTGGTCTCCTAGTTCCCAACTTTGAAGCAGTTTCCTGCTCTTCCACGGCATGAGTTCTTAACTCATCCATTGAAAGCATATGGGCTTTTTCTTAGCAAGCAAGTGAATCTACAAGCTTGGAAAGGCATGTGAACCAGAGTTTGAAACTCAGCCAAACAATTTGTTCTGGCTTTAATCAAGATGTCTTCTTTTAACTTCAAATATCTCTTTTTTTTTAATCCCATATCAAAACTTCTAGTGTGACACTATGAAATCAATAAATGCTACCAGTCATTCAATGCAGGAATACTTCAAAGCAGCCTGAGTGATAGCCATTATTTTATTTTTAAAAATACTCATCAAAGTGATGCAGTTAATAAGATGGCAAAACAATATTAATAGCAACAAAGAAATGTGCTGGTTACAGTTTCAACTTGTAAAATCCCACAAACTCTGCTACTGTTTTTTCCCTGTGGAGTTTCCCTTTTTCTATTCCTATATTGACACCTTTAATATTTCCTGATTGTTTGTTTTTGTTTTCTTCTCATCCTAACTAGTAACTTTGTCTTGGCAATGCTACTTTTAATGTATATACCCATTTGGTTCATGAAAAGTGTGGTGTTATATTGGACCCTTGAGGACGAGGTTACATCGGTGGGTCAGACCCTCATGCCTGTGGTCCCATCTCAAGGATCTGTCCCGATTCAGCAGCACAGGTGGATTGTGTCTTGAAGTCTCATTAGCTTTGGTGGCTCTGCACCTAACATTGAGTGTGTGATTATGTGCATTCCTTGAATAGGGCTCATAGAGCTCTATCTTATTTCATAAATATTTCAATGGAAGACGGTGGAAGGGCTCATGAGTAATGCTTGAGTGTAGATAAGAGTTTGGAAATCTTGTCCATTCATTACAAAAATCACCTTCCAGTTTAATTGTGCATTGTGAGTGAGTTGAGGTAGTAGAGGTACTTGGTCTGTAAAGATTTTCGCTAGTGATGATTTTAACACCCATTGTAGAATGGGTGAGGAGGATTGAAACCATGTATGTTTTACAGAGGGTAGATCTGTTTCTTGTTAGAATCAAGTTATTGGAGTTTATTTTATAGCTCTGAAGATGAGTACCTAGCAGAGATGCGCCCACCTGCAGGTTTGGGTGAGCTCAGCTCTCCTTGCTTTGGACATCTCCAACACAGACCCCTATGCTGACCAAAAACTGGTGGCATGTTCTCCAGAAACCCTTGGCTATGGTCCCTGTCCCACCGTGTTTTGCTGTGGTCACCAGCAGAGACCCACGTCCCTGTCCACGTGCGCAGATGTGTCGGCAGCCAGAGGGTCGGCTCAGATTTATAGGGTTATACACAGATTTACCTACTGCACAGTGGTGTTATAAGCCGCTTTGTGGGTTGTTTCCCCTCTTTTCTGCTGAATAATTGAGTAATTTCTGTTCCGTGGGAAATTCCAGCAGTGTGAGGGACAACAAAATTGCGCTCATGAAAAACCAGTGTCTGAGATCCCTGATGGTGCTGAGGTTCTTCCTAGCACCGTTTCACACACCCTGGTTACTGCTGGTCGCTGGAGGATGGATCTTCCCTTTCCTGGGCTGATGCAGTTGTGCTGCGATGCCTGGAAGCCATCCTGGGAATGTGGAGCCTTCTCTCGGATGCCTCCGGAGCTGCGTCTGTAGGAACCACCACACCCTCCTGGGAGAAATTCCTGATGCTTCCCAGACACCTTGAAATCTTGCTTAGCTCAAACCAGATCAAAACAGATGCACACACAAATATTTATTTATAACACCCCAAAGAGGTGGTATCGTTGCAAATACTTATGAAAGACTTGGATGGGAAAAAGAAAAAATGAAAGGAAACCACACGGTTAATCTGCTTACGTTGGTGTTGAATCTGAGCGCTCTCTTGTCTGCCTGTGCTGACCAGATCTGCCCCAGATCTCTGTTGACCTCCGTGGCCAAGGAGGAGTCTCTCGTCCCACTGGCATCGCATCCACAGCAGCATTTGGTGGAGAGGCCCTGTCTTGATGTGGCCCATGGGCCTGCAGCGACGTCTGGACGCTTTTCTCCTTTGTTTTGACCAACTGCCTAGTTTGTGTGGAGATGCGAGCTCCCTGGGAGGCCAGGTGAGAGCTCCTGGTGCAACAGCCCTGCGGACAGCTCTGATTAAGGAAGGGATGGAGTTTCCCTTGTGTGGTGATTCAGCATGTGTGAAATGCTCTTATGCAACAGATCTCATGATGTGCACCAGTACTTAGACAAACACCTATAAAGGGTCCTTGGTAGGTGGTGAGTCTCCACTATCGTAGGATACTCTGGCATAATAATGCATGAGGATAACCAGTCCCCCAAATCTTTGAAGGAGACCACAGCAAACATTGTGGCGTGCAAAGCCAGCAAATGGCTTGGGAAGGCTCAAGATCTGCAGCACCTACCGTGTGGACACGCTGGAGCCCTAGCCCAAGGGAAGCTGCTTTTTATTTTTTCCAAAATGAAATTTAATCAGATGACTCATTCCTACAGAAAAATGCTCTTTTTTTTCCCCCTCTCTCTCAACCAGTCCAGACTGCCTTATAACTATTTGCCAGCTTCAGGAAGTTGCTTGGGCAATTTCCCCCATTTACCCTTCACAACTAATGTACATTTTTGCAGGGGGTTAAAGACCCATTACCTACTCCACTGCGTTGCTTGCTGAAAAGGCTCTGCATTCACAGGCCCCCTTGAAACCTCTAGGCCTGCCCAGGTGGCAGACCTAGAATTAAGCCTTATTCCTTCTCTTAAAGCAATTATTCCCAGCATGGGCCTGTGGCCACCCCAATTCCTTCTGTCCTGGGAAAGAAGCCAGGTGAGTGTGATGGGAAGTGCGGTGCTCACTGTCCTCCTGTCCTTCGCATTAATAGCTGGTTTTAGGGAGCAAGCCTATGTTTTAGGGAGCAAGCTCAAGCACTCCAGTGGCTGGGGATAGAGATGTAGGCAGATAAAGTTCAACTTTGAGGGTCTCTTGTAGAGGAGAATCAGCTTTGCTCTTCTTCCTCTCTGTTTCAAAGTCAGAGGTGGCAAACTCCTCCCTCCACAGGTGGAGTCAGCAAAGTGGCAGGGATAGTAGAGACTTACTTTCATGAAAAGAAGGAAAAAAAAGAGTTTTTTTCTTTCCTTCTTTCTTTTTCTCTCTCTCTTTTTTTTTAATGTAACTCTGAGCACCATTACCCCTCACCTCTGAACCAAGAAAGACTTTACGTGGTGTCATAATTTAGCAAATTACTTCCTCAAAGGAAGGTCAAACATTTTACCATTCGATCAATAGGAAGCGACTTACAAATCATGTGTATTGATCATCGTAATCATTCAGAGGAATGTAGGGCAGACACTAAAATCACATGCACTTAGTCTTAATTGCCCACATTAAAGCAATTATGCCCCAAAACTGTCATTGTCTAATGCTGCGCACACTACCCAGTGTGGTAACTTTTAGCCATACATATTTTATCATAAATCAGCCTCTTAGGCCTGTTGCACTAAAGACCTATGATATTGCTGTAATTATGCAAATATAACTATGTCTTTTTTCATCAGCGTGTAAGATCATGTTGCTTTTGGGAGCCAAGAGGAGGAAAATAAGCCACTCTATTAATGCAGCTGGTATTTAATGCATGTATTTTACAGCTGGGCTATGTGCTCATGACACAAGTACTCAAAGTGACCTGAAATTGCTAATGAACAGAGAGCCTTTGTAAAAGCAGTCACAGGTCAAGGACTCGCAGATAAAACTTGTTGAGCAGTGTGCTGATGGTAGGTCTGTGTCAGGAGAGTGCTATTTATTTGAGGATGTTTATAAACATTGCTTCCCAGAAGATCATTTCAGCTAAAAATGTCTCGGACAAACACCAATTTAGCAGCGCTAAAGTAAATGTTTTCTGATCTTCTAAGCGTAAGGTGGGTGCCTATTTCCTCGTGTCAAGAAAGGCAGCACAGACGCTCAGCAAGGTTTTGTTTTGATTTATTCCCACAGCCTCCAGTCCAAAGAAATTGGTCAGGGATTTTTGCACCATTACATAAACAACTTCTGAACAGATCTGGGAGGGAAAAAAAGAAGATTCTTGATATGTTAAGTATATTTTGCAAACAAGAGTGGTTGAAGTTACAGCATTACCCCAAGTGGCTTCAATAGAAGCAGAGGATATAAAATGCTTGGGCTCAGGCCAGATGCATCAAACCTGAGCGGGCCCCGGGGCACCCGTTGGACGGGACCGGTTCGGGGGGACGTTGCTGGGTCTCCACGCGTGGCCGGAGGTGCCCGTGATGCCAGCAGCTCCTCTGGCCGTTCCTCCTTTCAAGCAGCAATGAAGTTGTTTGCCTGGATCTTTTATGAAAGTTAAAATTGGTTTGTCATTTTCTCCTCGCTCCTCACACCTTATCTAGTTTCCACATTCTTCCCACTTCAGTAGTCAAAGTGATTGAAAGCCGAAAACTGAGCAGCTCTGTCCCTGCAGCAACTTTCCTCACATTTCTCATTTACCGCGTTATCAAACGGGCTCTTTGTCTCCGCCGTCCCCTGATGTTGCCTCTGTTACACGGAGATATTCTTCAGGTCATGGGGGTTAAAAGGGGGCTAAAAAGGAGATCATATTGGACTTGCTTTACACAGACATGTAGCATTAGACCCCACGCCCAATAGAGGAAAGATATACTACTCCTATTTGATGAGCAGCAGGCCAATAAATTCATTAATCATCATTTTATGCCTCATCAAACACTTCCCAAGTTCCTCCATGGGAGTTATACAAATTAGCCACTGAAAAGGCAGTAATTTTAGTTTAGCTAGGTAAGTGCTTTTTGATTGCCTTCCTGAACAATGCTTCCCTTGACAAGCTAATAAATCAGCCCTTTCTGAATCAGAAGTGCAGCAAGTGCGAACAATAACTGCACATAGTTTCTGCGCCGATTTCAGCTGCAAGGCCTAAGAGGATGATCTGGGATCAAAGTCGCTCACTTTATTGCAGGGCGAGAGCTGCTTGAGGAAGAAGATCCACGGAGAAAACCAGGGAAGGGGGGTGAATTTTTTAATCAACTAATGAGAAGAGGGGAGAGAAAAAATGTCTTGAAACAAAAGGTGGGGGGTATGTGGGGGCTTGGTGGGGCTCCTGCGTTAGGGACCGCTGAGTTTCATCCCTGGCCACGCGCGTTTTGGGGCTCCAGCACCGAGCTGGATGCGCCGGCAGCTTCACGGGGAACCCTCGGGGCTGCCTTATCATTTCACCGAATTGCTGCCTTTTGACGGCATTTTTTTTTTTTTTTTTTTAACTTGGCCGTAAATCATGTCACTAATCAGCTGTCACCAGCCACGTCGCGTACACTGGCGCTCAGCCGGGGGATCTGTTTGGGGAGGCCTTCAGCGACCCAAACGGTGCTTGTATCAATAACCGCCCGTTCGTGCCGCGCGCAGGCGGCTCCGAAACGCCGGCAGAAACGGGGGGAGGCAGCGCAGGGAAGGGGCCCCCGCGGTATTTTAAGTGCGGTGGCTCTTCCTCCCCGCGTTAACTTTCCCTCCGCACATCGCCGCGTGCCTCTGGAAATAACTTGGCGAGCGGGGAGCCGTTTATCTCCTTTATCTCGGGACCTGATCCAATTAAATAAGTGCGAATTTACATCTGCATCCATCAGGCCGGAGCGCGGAGCGCGCTGCGCGGCGCCCTCCGCGCAGAGAAGCCGACCTCGCTGAGAAACAAAATAAATAAATAACGGTAATAATGAAGAGGTGGCCGGGTGAAATACGCTCCATTTCGACCGCGGGGCCGCTCCGCGCCGCGCAGCGCGGGGGGCTCCTGCGGCGCAGCCCGGGCCGCGCTCCCTGCGCGCCACGGCTCCGCACACGCGCAGCTCCGTAGCCCGGGGCGCGCAGGATAGGCCTTGTGCGGAGCTTTGGGGGCGCGGGAGGTCCCGGCTCCGTCCTCATGGGGATGGGAGCGGAGGGAGGGCAGCGCGGAGCGGCCGTCGGGGCAGGGGGAGCTTTGGGGGCTCCGCGGCCGCGCATCGGGGCGCGGGGCCGTGTGCGCGGGCGCGCATTTGTGCCGCATGCGGCCGCGGAGGAGCAAGACACAGACTTGGCCTTTTTCTCTGTCAGAGCCGGGTAAAAAGAAACAGCTGGCCTGAATTTTTAGCACCCATAATTAATTAAGAGCTTCATTCCTGGGATTTGATGATTCAATAAAGCAAGACCCTTATTCCCCCATGTGATTCCAGTGAATATCTACTCCACTCCAAGCCTTTCGGGTCCCAAGATAGGGCAGATTAANGTGGGAGAGAGAGGGAAAAAAATGCCTCAAGATTGCATCTGAGGCGCACACAAAAGGTAAATTCAAAACTGCCACTTGTTCTCTGCAAAGGCTCCTTCTCCGCCGCTATTGATGTATTTGTGCCAGGTTTTAAAGAAACCAGAGGGGGGATGAGGAATTAACATATTGCTCATTTGGAAAAACAGCCGGTTCTGTTTTTGGTAACACTTGTTCCCTTGCCAGCCACAGATGTCCTTACTAATAATCTAAGCAGGTCACATAAAGCGGGGAGCGAGGCGGGGAGGGGGGGTCCCGCCGCCCGTTCCGCGCCGTGGGGCCGGGGGACCGGCCGGACCCGGCTCCGGACCCGGGCCCGGCTCCCTTCTTGCGGCGGGTCCTGCTCGGCCCGCTTCGGGCTGCGCTCCCGCGGAGACCTGCGCGCTCTCCTTGCGCCCCAGTTGCGGGGGGTGGCGCTTTTTTTTTTTTCATTATTGTTATTAATAATAATATTTATTTTTATTGCTGATTTTTGACTTAATTTTCCCCCTTCTGACCTTGATAGACGGAAGGGTTTGAGTTTAAGCTACTTTATCGCAGCTGAAAAACTCTGTATTTTCCCCCCATCCCTAAACTTGCTGAGCGTGCCCTCTTCCCCCCCTCGACCCCTGGCTCTCGTAGCTCCAGGTACTTCCTAGTCGCGACATGCGACGTAGCCCCTCGCCCTGAGCCCCTCAAGCCAATTCGCCCTGCGCACCCGCGGAGCGCGGGGCCGGGCAGAGCGGCTCCGAACCGGGCTAGGGCAGAGGGGCGGCAGCGGGACAGGGCCGGGACACCGGGGCGCCGCTTCCCGCCGCGGAGGCTGCGCGGGCGCGAGCGGAGCGGCTGCTCCGACGGCAGCTAAGCCCGGCCCGGGGCTTGCGGCGGCCCCGCTCCCCTCGATGGCTTCTCCCTGGGCCAGCCGGGCCCGTCGGTTACCGCGGACCCCTGGGAGGCCGCGTCCTTCCCGCGGGCGCGGAGGCACCTGCCGCCCCCGGCCCCGCGGAGCTCGGCATAGGAAACCTCAACTGGCACCGGGCGCTATTTGTATTTCAAGACAATCCTCACTTATCTTAAAAAAAAAATCATTTTTTTCCCCCAGCAATGTGCAAAAGGCAAAAAAAAAGAAAAAAA
>VZSG01000952.1:0-13873 GCA_013398315.1 Nothoprocta pentlandii
CTGAGACTGCTGATAACATCGAAATACCACAAAGATCACGGCAAGGAAAAAGGAAGGACTAGAAGGACTATATACTATAAATACTGAGCCCCAAGAGAGGAAAGATGGGAGCCTGAGAGGGATTGTCTCCAGGCTGCCCCAGCGCTGTTATTCTCTGTACCCAGCTTACTCAATAAACGGTAGATGAGAAAATTGGCTTGTCTCGTCTATAACAACCTGGTTTCCACACAGAGGAAACCTGGACTTTCTGCCCAGCTGGGAGCCACGGTGGGTCTCGCTTTTGCACCAAGATCTCACAGCCAGGAGCCAGGAAATTAATGCTGAAGTGTCCCTACTGCCTGTAGCGGACACAGGACAGGCCCTGGGAAAATATAGGACTATACCCAGTGAGCATTGCCCTTTGCCTGCTTGAGTTAGCCTACCGACCACTGAAAGAGGAGGTGTAGATCAGGGTCAGACCACCCTTCCTCGACTCCTGGTGCTCACAGCTGTAGTGCTAGTCCAAATCTAAAAAATGCACAAAGCATAGAGGCAATATAAATCTCCTTTGATAAACTGCTCTACTATGTGTGGAAGACACATATTCCACTAGCGTTAATCATTCAGCATTCCTACAGCCAGTCTAGCTTGAAGGAACTATTACACAGTCTATAAAGTTTAAAGGAATGAGAAAAGCTAAGTTCCCTATGAAATAGACTGAAACAAACAAACAAAAAAGAACTCTGAGACTAAATACAAGAGTAACGAAAGCACTAGAAATTGAAATCAACCTCTAAGAAACACAGTTGCCAGATAAGATGCCAAAAAAGATCAGTTCCAGATTTTGTTTAAAAAAAAAAACAAACCTCAAGGCTCGCAAATACTGCTGCCAAGAAAATGAAATAATTGTAGGGAATAGTTACTTAACAGGAATACAATCCTATGTAACTATGCTCCTTATAAGGAGTGTTGAGAGGCAGCGCAGATACAAAACAGAACCTGACTTTGGCATCAAGGATGTCAGGAACATTCTTAAGATTTCCTCTGGCACCCATGATTTCCAGCATATGTGCACCTCTTTACAGGAATAAGAACAAGGTCAAAGGTGTACCAGTATGAACTATTTTCAGATCCCAGCTTTGGGCTTGTGTATATCCAACTCAAGAAGGGACAGACTCAGTTCAGGGACAATGCTGCTCCTTTTTGCACTTCCACATGGCCTCCTGACTTCTCCTGTGCCCCAGGCATGGGTAGGTCAGCAAAATACATGAATAACTAGAAAGAACTTCTACATTTCTAGCTGGGGTAGGAAAGGTGGAGTAGGCAAGAAGATTCTAGTTAAGAATGAAGTATTTGCAGGCTGCAGCTATTTGCTTCTCCATGAAGAGGTATATGCATGTAAACTGCTGATTAGGATGCATACTGGGGAAAAAGCCTTTGTGAAATCTGCAATATATTTTCCAACTTAGACTTCAAATTACAATTTGAATAATTCATTGTAGATAATTTGTTTGATGATTTCACTGCTTCCCCTATTCACAGATCATTTGCAAGTAGATTGTGAGTGTCTCTGCTTCTATACCTCAACTAATTTCTTTAAGTGCTGTCAAAACCACAGTGTCATTGTGAAGCTCACTTGTATCACATGGCAGGAAATTCCATGGCAGAAAATCCTAAGGCAAAATGTTGGCAAATGTACTGAACCAGAAAAAAATAAAAGAAGACCTGTACATATATTTACTTATATCAGTAGTAGAGGTTTCCCATAACCTTCATATAAAATAGTCAAGGCCACAAAACTTAGAAAGATAAAAAGCAACCAAATGGTAATGACAGTTCATTGATCCTACAGGTTTTAAGGTTAAAAGTAATGAATTCTGCTGGTGAAATTGAAAAAGGATACTAGGTGATGTCCAGACTGCTGGTCACTTGGTGTTTATTAAGACATCCAGAAGAAAGAAGATATAAAACTACAAGTTTACCAGTAAGAGGGTTTTCAGCCCAGACCTATTTGTTAATAACAAATCTGTATCTTTACAATTCAATCAAACAGCATTAGGAAAAAATATATAGAGGCAGAATCTAAAGAGGAAAGCAGCATATGATGTGGTCTGGCAGATTAAATCTCACACCAAACCTCTTTTAATGCAAAACCTCACTCTGCCTCTGAGGCATTGCAAGCAAGATACCATTATCAACGATATCATTCATTTGCAGAACATGCAATCAAAGAGCCACAAGCAGAGTCTGGGGCACAGCAGACATCACTCAAACTGACTACTTTTGTCTGAAATGAAAATGCTTCCAAAGTGACTCAATGCATTTCTGGAAGACTCTCTTGCAAGAATGAGAACCCCACATGCTTCACCATTTTTAAATTCTGTATTGTGAATAGCCTGTTTTATTTTAGATAAGACCTCTAGAAAACTTAACGTTTCCCTGATTTCCTTGTTCTTCTATTTAAGCAACGATTTGTTCAGTATTTTAAAGATTTCTGATAAAGTCTGAGGACCATGTCACTAATTTCTCACTCTTTCTCTAAAAGGAAATTCACATTGTCACTCCAGCCGCATAGATTTATCTGTGAATTTCACAAAAGAACAGGAAAAATGGAGAGCACTGAACAAACACACATTCTGTAAAGAAAAAATAAAGACTGAAACAGAATTTCTGGTAGGATACCTTTTGCTCCAACTCCCTTAGTGCTATGAATGAATGCTTGAATACTCTCTTCTATTCATTTAAAGTTGCACTAGAATATAGTCTCTCATTTTAAAATGGTGAAAAGAAAATAACTTTTCCTCCTAATTTTAACTGCTGATTTCAATTATTTTAATAGCCTTGTGGATGGGGACTCTGTAGTTGACAACGTGTCTTTCTGTGCGATTCTCCTTTAATCTGTACTGAAATTTTCCTTTCTAATAACATGCTCCATTTTTAAAAAGCTTATTTCCAGTTTGCTGAGTCTAGGATATATTTCCAACTGTTTCCAACATCCATCTAGGGAGAACAGAATAACTCAATTTGTAACAAAGTTATTTTTGTTACTAGTTCTGTTCGTAGTAGAATAGGAAATGGTGCTCATAATTTCTACTGAGTGTACTTTAAGCCATTCCTCTCAATAAAGCACAAGGTTGATTCATCATTGTTATTGTTACAGTGGAAAAGTCAGCCTACATTTTCTGACAACCTAGAGAGATGCCTACATGGATACATTTTTGACTGAAAATCAATACTATAAATAGAGAAGGAAATGGTTGCCAAACAAACCTATTTCTATACTAATTGGAGTACCACATAAAAACCCACACAAACAGAACATTAGAAACAGAGTGAGACCATGAAAATGTCAGTTTTGTCCATTGATTCATTCCTTTCGAAATTAGGTGATACCTGTGGTTAATTGACTGGTATGAGAACCCATGCAGTCCTGACAGAGTAGATAGAAAGGGTATATTGGTGATGTTTATGGGAAAAAAAACGCTTCACTTCTCCATGCTCTGGTGGATCTGTAGCCAGACAAAGAACTGTCTATTCCACTAATAATAAAGATTATCACTTCTGTTTGGTAAATAACCAGAAACCAGGAACTTAATGTTCACATGTTCCAGACGATTTTTCTGACTTAAACCACTTGATAGACACTGACCATAAAAAATATTGAATATAAAATAGAAGATGATATAAAAGATACAGCTCATCGTTCTCAGCATTGTTCAAAATAGCTCTAATGAAATAAAGCTTTCTAAACAGAAGGATATGATAATTTATCAGGAAGAATCCTCTATTAAATAAGCTTTTGTTGAATAACTAAAATTTAAAATTTGTTCTTTAGCTTTCTGATATGGCTAGTCAGCTATTACTGCCTGTATTTTCAAAGCCTCAAATAATTAGAATTAATTGAATGATACATGCAAACTAATCAGATAAACTTTCCAACATTTCCAGTATGTAACAAAAATGAAATTAAAACTAAATGAAATTAAAATCATAGGTTAAAAATAATTCATCTATTTATAATATACCTGGAAGTATGCTTGGAATTCCAGAGGTTTGTGTGTTGGTTTTATTTTCTAAAATGACAAAACCAAGGCTAAAACTCCAGTTGCTATTACATTTTAAATGCATGTTGAATCTTCAAGAAGCTTTTGAGAATCGCTATTGTCATGTGTTTTTCTTAGATGACTAAATATCTTTAGCAGGCAGGCCTTTAAACTAAAATGCTCCCCAGAATTTCAATGAGATTTTCGTTTGCAGTAATTTTGAATATTACAAATTAAAAAAAAAAAACTAGGAGATTTGAATCTTTTTTTTCTGTAAAATTCTAATAAATAAAGGAATATATGCAAGACAATGTACAATGTTGTGACTTTAGTTCTTTATATTTGACTAGTTTCTACCTATCTCCCACCTATACTTTTGCACCTATCATTAAAATTCCAGCTACTTTTATAACTAGGGTGACATGTTCTGTTCACACCACTTTTCCTCCTGCTTCACTGCATTATCAGCCAACTGCAGCTTTTCTGATGGTCTTCCCCAAGAGACTCACCCAGAACTGCCAGGAAGGAGACCAGGAGTGGTAGGAGGAGACAGGGGCTCTTACATACTCCTGGGGAAAGTGAGAGGCTGCCACTCAAGATAAATGGCATTCTGCCATTGTAAAGGTAAATATGGATTCCTTGAAATACCTGTCTTTTTCCGAAGTCTGCTTGATAAAGGTGTGTGATGGCTGCTGAGTGTTCTGGGGTGACTGACACTGACAAAAAAACTACCACTTTTTTGCTTATTTTCTCCTGACGCCCACCAGCAATATTTACCCTAACATTTTGCTCTTCCTCAAAGCACCACAGACCACTATGTCAAGAGACCTGCAGTGTTTTCCGTTTGCCAACATTATCTTACACAGCCTAGACAAGTTTTGTACTAGGAGTCCTATCATTTACTAAATCAGCTCAAAGATAGAGGAGCTTTTGGAAGTCCGCAGGTAATGCAAGTGGAGAAAACCGTTCAGAGTTTATATAGATGTGTTCAAGTTGGACCTTGCAAAAGTTGGAACTCAAAACCTGTGTAGCAGAGGAAGAGAGGGTAAGAGATGATAGACTAATTATCTCTTAGGGGAAGGAACCACATAGCTTATTTATAATCTATACAGCAGACTTAGTCATAAAACCAACATCTCATTTCTAACATCCCCATTTTTCTCATAAAAATAGTTAAATTTCATACCTATTTGTGTCTTTCAAAATCACTTGCGAGGTCTTACTTGAGGAACAAGACTGAGAGATCAGAAATGAAATATCTCCTTTGTGAGAAATCTCTCCATGGGCCCACAGTGTCTCTACCCTTTATCAATAGTCTCTGGGTTCAAGTCAGGCACCTAGTGACAGTTTAGTTTCCTCTATGCGGTGACTATGCAGGCCTCTGTAGCACCCTGTCATATGCTGGAAAAAGCATGCATGGAAGTTGGAGAGTTGAGTGGTCCTGCTGGCTGGGATGTTTTCTGCAGTGGTGGTGGAAGTACTGGCAAGCTCCTGTGCAGGCACAGTCTATCCAGGGGCAGCATAGTCCAGACTGTAGAAAGTTTTAAAGTCTGCTAAAAGTGAGAACAGTGATGGTGCTGACCTGATGGACAACAAAGAGAGGTGGGTCTGGAAAGATTGTTCTTATGCTAGACAGACACAGCAAGAGCAGTTCATTGCTGCTATCAATCTCCATCTCTATTAGATGCCTCAGTTGACAGTCTGTTGGAAGTACTGCAGAAAGGAAAAATTGTGAGAGAGAGAATCAGTGGCAGAGAGTGGCAGATATATTCAGATTTCCTTGGTTTTGAAATTTCTGCTAGTGAGCAAGCTGCATGAAAATCTCCATCACACACCAAGGTGCCTCAGAGGATCTGGTCCTTTCATCCTTTGTTATTATTCAATTCCAGTGGCCCATTTTTATTTCGAAGAGGAATTTCTGAACACTGGAAGAGCCTAAGGGACTTCAGAGGAAGACAAATAAAATGAAGTGAGTGAACAGTGGCAGTAATGATTTTTCAGGAGTGACAAATGATTTCAAGCAGTGATAAAAGCAAGAAAATTGAAAGAAATGCTTTCACACACAGTAAGAAGCTCTAAATTGTGAGCATTGGTTTGGACGGCTCACTGGAAAACTCTATGTGACAGCAAGCAAAAAAAAATGTCAGGTGAAATGCTAGTCCTGCCATCATCCCTAAACCTGCAGGTGGCTAGAAGACTGGGAAAATGTCAGGAAAAAGCACTGATAGATTGTTATACAGCCCTAATTGAACTGGAAAGTTACAGCTGCTAGCCTCTGTCACTCCATGGTATTTAAATACGTATGTTCAACACCCCACATCTTGAACCACTCATCTTTTCAACTCGTTATTATAATCCTTTATTTACTTCCAATTCAATTGTGAGATTTTGGGTTAAAAACTCATTCTCCTGGGAAATATGATGGGGTTTCACTGTGATTGAAGCACCAGATGCCATTTCAGGAAGTTCATCAGGCACTTCAAAAGGGACTTTTCTTTTTGCAGAAAGGTTTAATCTGCATCGCTAAATAGCATGGTCACCTCAAGTGAATAAAACACAAAAGAACACAAATTCTGTCAAATTAAATATTAAAAAAAAATAGCCAAGACAGAAAAAAAAAATGAGGATGAGCTAACAGAAGGAAGTGAAATTTAAAATAAATCTGTTCTCAAGTTCACTCAAAGATTAAGGCCACTGCTTTTCAGTGGTGTCCACTGATAGAACTAGAGGAAATGTCCACAAACTGAAGCACCAGAAGTTCCACAGAAACAGGAAAAAATTCTTAACAGTGAGGGTGACAGAGCCCTGGAACAGGTTGCTCATGGAGGCTGTGGAGTCTCCTTCTTTGGAGATCTTCCAAATCCACTTGGACACAGCCCTGTGCCACATGCTCTAGGTGACACTGCGTGTGCAGGGATGTCAGGCTAGATGAACTCTAGAGCTCCCTTCCAACCTCAAGGTTCTATGATTCTATGATTTCAAAGAAATAATTCATAGGGCCAACTGATGCTTGGGCTATTAGCAAAGCTTTCAGACAGGGTAAGGTTGCAGCACAGAAGGCGAATGAATTCAATACATAGGAAGGAACTGTAGTGATTCCGACTCCAGCACCTGTTTTGAGAGATTTAGCAAAAGATCTTTTTGAAACTAAGGTAAGAGTAGAAAGTGCTGTGAAATAAAACCACAAAATTAGTAACACTCCAAAAAACTTACTAGGACCAGACTCCAATCAATCACTCTGAAGACAGTACAAGAGTGAAATAGTTGAATTACAGCCAGCAGTAGCACTCTGCCTCTCACCTAAAATTTCCTTGATTTCTGAGGACCGGAAAGTAGTTAGCATGGCATCAATTTTTTTAAGGGTTCCTGGAAGAGCCTGCATGGTCTCAGTAAAGGGAGGAAAAATCAACAGTCTGAACTTCTGTGGAAGGGTTACCTGTGAGTAAGGGTGATCTGGTTTAGAATCATAGAATCATAGAATGCCCAAGGTTGGAAGGGACCTCAGAGGTCATCGAGTCCAACCCCCCTGCACACGCAGGGTCACCTAGAGCACGTGGCACAGGGCTGCATCCAAGCGGGTTTTAAAGGTCTCTAAAGAAGGAGACTCCACAACCTCTCTGGGCAGCCTGTTCCAGTGCTTTGTCACCCTCACAGTGAAGAAATGCTTCCTTAAGTTCCTGTGGAACTTCCGATGCTTCAGTTTGAAGCCATTTCCTCTAGTCCTATCACTGTCCACCACTGAGAAGAGGCCGGCCCCCTCCTCCTCACTGCCTCCCTTGAGGTATTTATACACGCTGATCAGGTCCCCCCTCAGCCTTCTCTTCTCCAGGCTGAACAGGTCCAGCTCCCTCAGCCTTTGCTCATAGGGCAGATGTCCCAGGCCCCTGATCATCCTGGTAGCCCTGCGCTGGACTCTCTCTAGCAGCTCCACATCCCTCTTGTACTGGGGAGCCCAGAACTGGACACAGGACTCCAGATGTGGCCTCACCAGGGCTGTGTATAGGGGGATGATCACTTCCCTCGACCTGCTGGAGACGCTCTTCTTAATGCACCCCAGGATCCCGTTGGCCTTCCTGGCCACCAGGGCACACTGCTGTCTCATGGTCAACTTGTCGTCCACCATGACACCCAGGTCCCTCTCTGCGGGGCTGCTCTCCAGCAGGTCCACCCCAAATCTGTACTGGTGTCCGGGGTTATTCCTCCCCAAGTGCAGGACGCTGCACTTGCCCCTGTTGAACCTCATGAGGTTTCTCACCGCTGGGCGGTGAGCTTACACTTCAAGCAGTGAGCTTCAAGCTGTAACAAGCTAAGGCATTTTTCATCTCAGAGTACCTGTATGGAAAAGCTTAAGTAGATCCTGAGAAGAACATCATTTGGATAATGACAGATTCTTGATTGAACTTTTCCCATGAAGAGAAAGCTGAACGCCTGGAGACCCTGAGGTCCCACGCATAAGGCTCACAGTCCTTCATCAGCCCGAAAGCTTCAGTGTACAAAAGCAGAGAATTGTAGTCGAGAGTTTTTGGCATTTTGGAACTAAGTCAAAGCAGTGCTGTGCAAAGATGTGTAATTCAGCTGAGCATCTGAAACACGAAGGCAGAAGGAGTCCCTTCATGCAGCAATTTCTGAGAAAACGTCAGGAGCAGGAACAGAACAGACAGCACATTGAGTGGGAAAATGGAGCATCTCTTACCGCTGGGCACCTGAAAAACGGAGAACAGCTGCAGAAAGCTAAAGCATCTTTCACTCCATATCCACAAGCAGTAATTGTCAACAAGAGAGGAAGACACTTAAGTACCTGACAACAGGGGATAGTAAAGCACTTGATATGTTAATTACCCCAGTAGGCCAACTGTAATTGTAGTGCAGAACTGAAGTACTATGTTTCATGTGAAAAGGGAAAATATGTGTAAAATGCTTTTAGCTAGAAGACTAAGAGGAAAACGAGACCACCTTAGCTGTCTAATAGTAATCTTGCTTCTCTCAGAAGGAAAAAAGGGGGAGCTCTCAGTAAGAAGCTGAACTGTGATTAAATATCTTGCCCCAAATGCCAGATTCAATGCCTGCAAAGTATAAAATTTTGCCACAACATACCAATTAGAATTTAACTATGCCAATGATACCTGAGTAGTGAATGCTGTTCTGATGTTACAGATATGAAAAATAAGCAACAGTGATTTAAGAGATCCATGGTAGATGGGAATATATAGAGATCAGACCTCTAGTCCCCAGAGTACCATGCATACACTGAAGCAACCATCCCCAGAAAACAACAATTCTCAGCATTCAAAAGAAGATTAATGAAGGTCATGAGATATTATATAGCTGAGGGAACACTGAATGGATTAAAAAGAGGCAGTAGTGTTGTCTCAAAGGAATGCTTCAGAGGAAGAATAGACAATGTTACAGTGTTCCAATGAAACATTCAATTTGAGCCAATCAAATATATTCACATTCAGACACAAATCAATGACTAGCCACAATGATCTTATGGAAACTACAGCAATTGACACAGCAAGGTAAGGAGTAAAAAGTTTCACAGTTTGTAATACCCAGACATTAGTCTGGATTTGGACCACGGGGTTTGCTCAGACACATCAGTACTTCGCAACAGGTGATACCCACCCCCGCCATCTTAGGGCCTAAACAGAACCCCCATCTTAGGGCCTAAAGAAAGAGCAAGAAGGTGAAGACAACTACCCTGGGAAAGAGGAGTTTTCAGAGCAGCAAGCAATACTCACAAGCTTTTTATCTACAAGAATAGATGTTTTAAAGGAAGATATCTATTGGAGGTGCTTAATGCTTTGAGAGAGAGAATGTACATGGTAGAGTGTTTTATGGCAAACCAATAAAACACTCTACGGAGCAGAGATCCGGGCTCACATAAGTGTTACAGCATTAATTTTCATTCACCAAAAAAAAAAAAAAAAAAAAAAAAAAAAAAAAAAAAAAAAAAAAAAAAAGAAAAAAAAAAAAAAAAAAAAAAAAAAAAAAAAAAAAAAGGCTCATGAGTCAGTTAGAAGAACAAGCACACGATAAAATCATGCAGTCAGTCACACTTGCCTAGTTCTAGCCACAGGGAGACATGTCAGAGAGCAAAGGAGCCACATCTGCTCTGCCTCTCATCAGCTCTTGGAGGGATAACTCTGCAGGCCTTCAGGAGATTGGAGTGTGTTACACATAGAACTGTCTTGAACAGTGAAAAGAGATTCTTAAAATCCCCATGTCCATTTATTCACACCTTCCTTGAAACCTTAAGCAACTTTCACTGTAGTCCATGGCAAATCACTCATCAAGTAGTAAGTTTCTAAGTTTCTATTCTGCACTCCTTCCTTTGCCTTCCTGCATTGATAGTTCTGCAACCTGACCTAGTTGGGGGGGGGGGGGCGGGCGAAAGAAAGGCTCCTGCTACCCACTGCCTTTATATCCCATTTTTCTCCTCCATTTGGTCCTCAATGGCCTTGTATGGAAGTCTTCTTACCTCAAGGTGAACCTTTTTGTCCCAAACTTTATCTAAATATTCAAATGCCACCCTGGCTGCCCCCTCCTCAGCCTTTCTGCTGAGGATGACTCATCCCAATGGAATGTATTGCCATTAATGAGAAGTTAAATGCAGTTTATTGTCAAGTATCCTTTCACTACCAACCTGAAGCTCTTAATTTTAATCACTTTCTGATTTATTTTGAATTAACCTTCTTAGTGAAATATTAATGACACGTGTTTGTTCTCTTACCATGATCAAAGCTGAGAACACAAAAGGCCACATAGAGAAAAATGTTTTTCGATATTTACTTTCAAGGTGACAGAAAATTATTGGTGAATAGTTCTCTTCCAATTAGTTTTATCACTGCTATTGCAACAGTGAATGAAAGCAATGTTTTCACATGCTATAAAGTTGGATCTCTGACAGAGATGAATTGATACTCACGATCAATTCTTAACTTCCATCCTTTGCAAATGTTTAGAATAAATGTGACAACAAAAAAATTACTAGACCTTCACTAAGTAATGAAACTGTGAATGAAGAGCAGATCATGATACTACTTGTCACACCATTTTAATTGCTTTCTGGATGGATTAACAAAATCAGTAGTTAGAGAAAAAGTGGTAGGTGTCACACTTAAATTATGGTAAGGTATCTGATAACCTGTCACATAAATATTGTGCACTAAATTTACTCAGATTGATTTGGATATGAATGCTCTTCCAGGAGTCACAACGCAGCTGATGGGACAGTAATAATTAAACAGAGGGAGGAAATCAATCAAGGGGAGAGGTTTACTAAAGTACCAGAAGGAAGTGTGTGAAGTTTTGTTATAAATTGCCCACACAGCATGCTGCCACTGACACATACTTTTCTGCTCTTGCTTTGGGAAGGAAGGAGTTGAGGGAGGCTTCGTTCATGCAATCTCTCGTCAAGTTTCTCCCTCCTCTGAGGTTAGAAGATGGGGAAAGCAGAGTGCATGGAGCATCCTAGTGCTACGTGGTGCCTTAAGAGGCCTCTTGGCCCTGCTGGGAGGCTTAGGATATCAGAGACAGATTCACAAGAAAGAGGAGAGGAAAATCTCCCACCACTATTCACAGCCCTGTGAATTGTGCTTGGCTCATGGCTGATCCTCTAGACTGTCTGACAGTGCCACTCAACTTGGTGGCCTTCAGCATTTAATCTTGGTTCCCACTAATTAATTACCTGGCATCCGATGCATAACTTAAAATAAACAACCTCCTTATGGGAGGACTATTATTTACAGTCTGTCCCATTAATAGTTGCTACCAAATTCATTTATTTTTAATCATAGTTTGTGAATAATGTGTAATAGTGATTTGTTAAGTTATCAGGAATCGGCTCAGACAACCTGATTGGATTTTATTTATGTGACACTAATATTTTGGGGCCAAAAGTCCATAAGAAAGCAAGAAGCTTAAGTTTTGTCTTACTTTGGTTTTATACTTTGTTTTGTTTTGCCACTAAATAATAAATTGGGGTCCTATATTAAGAAATTGTTTTCCTTTCACTCCTGTGTTTTTCTACATCTACCTCTTTCACTCACTCACTTGCTAACTTCTAAAATTTCAGTCTTTGGAACAGTAGTTACTTGTTGTGTTTGGTTCAAATTATTGCTTATTGAAAACTATTCCTACTTAAAATCATATTGAATATTGCTTTTGAGACTGATTGTGGCAGAGCACAATGCTGGCTAGTTTTGAACTGAACTGGCCACTGGTTGACTGTTGCACCTACAGGCTGTGCTCACAGGCTTACTTTGAAACTCTCCAGCAGTTTTATCAAGCCCCTTGATAAAATGGGCTTATTAAATAAACTTAATTTTAAAATTTCTGGCCCAAAGTCTAAAATTACCTTATGAAAGTATTACTACTTCCAAGTTTATTATGAAAGTATTATCACTTTTACCTTAAGAATATAACACTCTCCAAGTGTAAATATAATCATTTTTGTTGTGGAACATGTGACATCATAGCTTTTTTGCTGTAGCAGCCACAATAGGCAGCATGCTGGAAAATGGAGGAACTTTTACTATGAAAAATGAAATTGAGAATTACATAAAAATGAAAAATTTTGAAATTACATTACTATAGCTGTGGTGATTAGATATGAAAATACAATGAATATCCATGTGACTGAAACACAGCAGCTCATGAGAGAGCTATCTTCAATTTGAGAAACAGCAATATGTTCTTCAAGACATATTGATCTTGTTCAAAGCATAAAGAGAAATGAGGAGCTGAAAGAAGCTTGCAAATTTGCAAATTGTCTTATGGGGAAATTAAAGCCATTACCCCAAAAATACTCATGAACTTGCTGAACTTTACATATAAGAGTCAGTCTTCATCAAATGTTTGGATAAACTTATTTAGCACAGGGATACATTTTATGCCAGAAGCTGGCTGAATTATTCATTTTGAATATGTGGTCTGATGCATTAAATTCTTCCATGAATCAGCCATAAATGGATCTTGATTTTTCAGAGAATTTGTTATCCTGAAGAGTACACCAAGCATTTTGAAGAGTTTTTATCTAATGGCTAGTCCCAAGCTCCTCACTTGAGGAAACTCTTCTTTTGGGCTGTTACAGATTATGTGCATCTAAGTGCTATCATCAGTCCCATTCCCTGAATAGCTGGCTGAAATTCTTGGAGTGAGAATGTAATAAATAGCAAATGCTCTTGCTTGTTTACCAGCACAGGGTAGAAAAAGTCCTGCTACGCTCAGTGGCTGGTAGAGTAAGAAGTCATAGCCAAATATGAACTCCACTCAGAGACACCAGTAAAAGACATGGCCTGTTACAGACTAATAACATCCAAGGAGCCTTAAGTGCACAGGGATGGAGAAAGAGCAAAAGACATAAGTAAGTGTTTCCTACAACATAGTCACTCCGTACACTCTTCTCTGAGCACACAGAAGTGCATGGAAGGCATGTGCTTCATTAACTTATTTATTAACTTATTCATTAACTTATTTAAAGAGCTATTTGATTATTTGATTACATTCTGCACTAGTAATAATGTTGTGTTCACCTCACCAACAATTGAGTAGGAAGCTTTATACCTGAGATAAGGCTGAGACTAAGAGTGTCAACAGAGTTGAAGGAAACAGCAAATGAATGGCTGTGGCAGTCACAAATCAAATATTCAGTTCTTTCCAAACACTCTCCATTTTTATTATCTATGTCAGTTTCTCTCTGTTGCTGACCTTTGTCATCTGTATGGGAGCACATTTCACTACTAATTCTGAATCTCCGTACCGTACTCTCTCACTGGCCTTTTGGCATTTTAGTCACAATTTAAGATTTTGAGAAAGAAAATAAGAAAAAACAATGCAAACAAATAAAT
>VZSG01000952.1:17181-84569 GCA_013398315.1 Nothoprocta pentlandii
GAAGGAAGGAAGGAAGGAAGGAAGGAAGGAAGGAAGGAAGGAAGGAAGGAAGGAAGGAAGGAAGGAAGGAAGGAAGGAAGGAAGGAAGGAAAGACTCTTCTACCACACTAAGAAAGCTGATAAGCAAGATAACTCTTTCCCCTATCTCAGCAAAATCTCTGCCTGCCAGAGCTCCTTAGGTGGTAAGAGCAGCTTACGTTGAGGATGTAGTGTAGAAACAAAATAGAAAACACAGAGAGATTCCTTGTTGTTTTTTTTTTTTTTTTTTTCCCAGCCACAGGATTGTGCTGCTTAAAAAGGGTGGATGCACCAGCAGAACTACAAAGAAACTTTTAATGGTCAAAATGGTAGCAATCAAGAGAAGCAGTTGTATCATACACAGGAAAATATGAAGAGTTGTTTGTTCGGAGATAATTCTGTACATTGGACATCCAACCAATCTAGACGGATGCTGAAAGGAGAGTGGGCTGCAATATCTTAAGGAGGGCAGCATGGAAAGCTGATCCATTGGGTGGTTAGGTCCTTATGATGGTCAAGAATAGGCCTCAGAAATAAAATCGATGGTAGTAAGGCATAACAAAGATTGGGACATAGCCAAGAGGCAGAGTTGGTGGGACTTCAGTTTTGGGAATCTTCACTTTGGGATGCAGCAATCAGCCTTGCTGCCTCATTTCCCAGTATATTTCTAAGTGTACAAAGGCATGTCAATGGGCTCCATGCACAGGACATTAGGGGGTGTCCTACACTGTCATGGACATCGTTTTTGCCACCTATAGTGACACCCATACGTGTAACATGGCATTCTGTGTAATGGGTTTTCTGTGTAAACCTGCTTCAAATCTTCCATGCCTGTGCAAATCAATGCAAGACACCGCAGACTTGCATGGAGGCCCAAACATTACTATCTTGGCACGTTAGATAATCTGATAGAGAAAGAGGTTACTGGTCTGAATGAGGGGCCTAGGTGTAGGGCCCCCTTACATATTAGACGTGGTACATTTTAACCATTTATGAGACAGTTCTGCTGTGTAGCTCTCTCTGACTCATCAAATTCATCCTTTGAATTCACGAGGAAATGACATCTCATTCCTTCTCATCTATATTGCTTTTTAATTATTTGTATGCAAAATGTAACTACAATGGGAGAGGTGAAAGAAGCTGTAAAAACAACTCAGGCCAGTCAACATCTACTAATCCAAAAAGCTATAGAATCAGAATGGGCAGGGAAAAGAAAGAATCAGCAACTTTTCTAAGAAACTAAGCATTATAGACTGCATAGATTTTTTAAAGATGTCAGATTTTGGAAGGGCTTTGTACCATGGGGAAATCAAATGTTTTGTCACAATATCACATAATGAGCTAAGCTGGGGATAAGCCAGCTGCTAAGAAGTCTGTAGGCTAGATATCTTGGAAATAATATTCATTCAGAGACTACGCAAGAGGAATGTGCTGACCAGCTCTGGTGACATTCAATCTTGCAAACAACCCACAGGGAAATCCTTATTTTTAAGCATAATGAAAGATTTGTTGCTAAGAAAATATGGCCATAAACTTACACTGACCTAAAGTTAATGCACTCATCAAAAATTACTTTCTAGGGTATCGGTGCAGGAAATATTATCAGCACAGTGGGAGCATACACTGAGAATTTTATTCTGCTGGCACCCTGGCAAAGACAAAATATGCAAGAATTATGTTTCAGTGATATGCTGCATAAACAAACAAAGAAAAATAATAGGTATGTAGGTTTCCTGATTGAATATCTAGTAAAATGAAAGTCAGCAAAACTAAGAGTCCACACAAGTGTTATACGGAATATTAAGATCTATAAAATGCGCTGAAAGCAGATAAACAGCTAGAGAAAAGCTACTTGTAATTCTTTCCTCAGTTGTGGAATGGGAACAACAGCAGCTTTGTTAAATGAATTGAGAACTTCTCTAGAATTTCTTCAAGCGTGTCTTTGCTCCCTGCTGGAACACTCATTTATAATTGCCTACAGCGATACTCCTCCACCTTAAAGGAGCTGCCTTTTGCTTCCCTGTGATGAGCTTCCAGTCTCTCCTGGCAGGGAATCCCAAAAACCCTTTGAAGAAGTTGTGTTGCATCACAAAGTAATGTGAGGTCCAATGCAGCAAAAGCCTTGAGCCAGCATTGCAGACAGCCCAGGTTGGTAGCTGATTAAACATATCTTAAACCAGTGTCTGTGAAATACTTCAAAGTATAAGGGAGACACTTTGAAGAAAAGAATATGACTTGGTGGCAACTGGGAAATGAGGAGATGAGTAGAATGAAGAAAGAAAAAGGAGATACTTGGGATTTATGAGGCCTGAATTTTGACTTAGTTGAGGTCGCAAAGAGCTGCTTTCTTATATGTAGATTCGTTTTAGAATCCACAGTCAGATCCCAAATATTTGATTGAAAAAAAACTCTTTTCAGGAATGTGGTGGTGAAGACAGCATTATACCTTCAAGCATATGGTCTCCTGTTCCCCATGAAATTCTGAAAGGAAAGTACATAGCTTGTACAATTGCAAAGCAAAACTGATGAAATAGCTCTGTGCATTTGTTTGCTTTTCTGGCATAGGAATTGCATGAAATTCTGGCAGGGAAGTACAGAGCTTGCACACTTGTGAAGCTCAACTGATGAGATAGTTTTGGGCATGTGTTTGCTTTTCAGCATACAAAACCCATTTACTTTAATGCCTAGTCATTAGCTATTGTTATACTTTTTCTTTCCTCTATCTGAATTTCTCTGCAACTTATTTGTAAATGATCCCTCTTTCCCAAGTCATTATTTGGTTCTTTCTGCTAATGAAAGCCCGTAAGATTTGCCTGACAAAAAGATGTGAAGCATGACTGTGCTTAACATCTATTTGTTTTCTCAAAGCAGCAAAGATCTAAACCCCTTATACTGAATATCTGTGAGCGTTCAATTCCTTGGTTTGGACAAATGCTTTGGAAAAACTCAATTTACTTTTCATTTCATTGGCTTGCTCATGCTTAAAAATGAAATGACTTGATAAAACATTTGCAGTCTCTGCCAGCACAGGCAATATCTGAAATGTTTTGTTGATGAATGGAAGTTTTCAGAATATTTTTGGTGCTGTGATACACAGCTATATATAACCCATCTTGGAAAATTGCTGACAACCTTTGACATCTTGGAGATAAGCATTTTCACTACCACAGAATAGCAGACTATTTCTCATGAGGGAAATAGACTCTGGAACAGGCAGCAGCTTTCTGGGAGAAAGGAGATGGTAGAGGGATGTTAGTGGAAAGATCATGGAGAATTATAAAATAATTCATCAGTATGATTCTATTAACATATGTTTGCAATTTGAGACCCAAAGTAATGCTGTAAAGTACTCACTGGTGTAGTACTTTCCCCAGAAGCCCCAAACAGCCCAGACCGAGTACCAATGCAGTTCTTTGCTCATAGTTGCCCTCAATCATGCTGTTCTTTGGAGTAATTTTCCTAGTTCCAGCAAAACTTGGAAGTTGCTGTATGGCTAGCCAAATTGTCAAATGCACCACATAGGTGAATAAAATCCTGGGCACTTCTCTAAGCAGAGTATGTCCACAGTACTTTTGGAAATAGTGACAGACAAAATGTCTATAGGAAAAGGCAGCTGCATCCTCTTTAACATTCTCTAATCCTACTCTCTCACTCACATCCATGAGGAGATGAGGTATTATTTAATCACATGTTCATTACAGACATAACACACATGTAAATCTGCATCAAGGGGTAACAGAAATCACAGAAATCTACAGGTTTTAAAGTGTTGATTTAGATAGATAGAAAATCACTTTTCAATTACTTTGTTCTGGAGATGTGCATGATGGCTATCAGCTCTGTAGCACTAATATACTGTATCTTAATAGAGACCATTGCACTGTCCCATTGTAAAATATTTTTCTTCCTAATCTGAAACTAAAATAAACAGAAATAATTGGCCAATAGATATTGCATACATGCAACTTATACATCATAAATATGTAGAATTCTTCTCAGAATATATCATTATGTTGAAGCTCACTGGACAGACTCTATAACTCCCTGAGAAGTCACTCCAATGTTTTCAAAATCTGAATGTTTGAATGTTCACTTTCATTTCTCTTTCAAATGTTCTTTTTTTCTCATCTCCCTAAATTGTAGATACTTTCATAGAATCATAGAAACATAGAACCATTATAGCTGGAAAATAACTTCAAGATCATCAAGTCCACCCATAAGCCCTTCAACCCTCTGCCCCAGGTCTGTAGCGCTGCATGGGCTTGTTGTGACTGAAATGTATGAGCTGGAATTTGGCCTTTTCGAATCTCATACAGCTGGTCTCCACCCATCAACCCAGCCTGTCCAGATCCCTCTGCAGAGCCTTCCTACACTCAGGCAGAGCAACACTTCCTCCCAGCTTGGTGTTATCTGCAAATTTGCTGAGGGTGCCCTCAATTCCCTCATCCAGATCATCAATAAGGATATTAAAGAGGACCAGCTCCAACACTGACCCTTGGGGAACATTGCACATGACCGGTCTCCAGCTGGATTTAACTCCATTCCCCATCACTATCTGGGCCCGGCCAGCAAAGAGTCCGCCTGTCTAAGCCACAAGCTGCCAGGCTCTCCAGGAGAAGGCAGTGAGAGACTGTGTCAAAGATCTTACTGAAGTCTAAGTTCATGGAGAACAGCACGGGGGTTCTCTCCTACACATTCTCCTTTTGAAATATTTACAGCTCATACAAGACGAGATATAAGGACGATGAATAAAGCTAAGTAGGCACAAGCTTGCTGTACGTATTTTAAAGACACCAAGCTGTAGCTATAATCTATGGTCATACTTAAAACGTACTTACTTGTCATCTAGCATTCATGGAGGATCCTCAGAGCCATGTTAGCATGATTCTCCCTTTCATAGGACACAGGAGATGTTCAATGTTCTGCCTGGAGGAGAAATCAGACAGCAGTAATTGCCTCCAAAGCCAAGAGCAAGACTGAAGAGAGCAGCTGAAGGACTGGACATGATGCTTCCTGAGACACTAACCGAGTCTTGGGGACTGCAAATTATAGCTCTGACACAAGCAAATCAAAGCCTGACTCTGACACCAGCCTAGAACAAGGTCTGGAGTGAAACTGCATCCACTTTATCGTAGCCATACCTCACCATTTGGCAAGATTCTGCCACTACTTGGTCAGTATTCTTGCACTTAATATTTTTTTCCAGCTCCATCTCTTTATGTCTCAGTTTGGGAAAACACACTTTACTCTCCCCACTCTGAGCAATTTCTCTTGCCCACTCTGAGCAATTTCTATGTTTAAAGTATATTGTGAATCCCAGGGGTGACTGTAAATTGAGGACATTCATTCAAGACTTCCTTCAGTAACAAGAAAGCTGAGCAAATGATTCTGCTCCTTTGGAAAACAGAAAGGTTGTGAGTAAAGGCATCCAGCCAAGGACTGGTATTGTATTAATAAGAGCACAGTGTAAGAGACTATTGTGGACTGTGTTTTGTCTTAACATTGTTGCCATATAATTTACAAATTCCTAGCCTCCTATCACTGGGAAGACTACGACATCAGCTAAATCTTGGCCTTGGCATCCTGTCACTGGGAAGACTGAGATATGAACTCCAAGTGTTTTATCTCTGAGAAGACTGAGATATGAACTCCAGGTGTTTTATCTCTGTACAATTAACAACTTCTTGGCCTTGGCATCCTATCCATGGGAGGACTGGGATACCAGCTCGAGGTTTGTTATCTCTACACAATTTACGACTTCATGGATTAGCTCAAGACCCCAACAGTGCTCAACAGAGCCTGACAAGCGGTGCTGGCATTTGAGTGTGGGGGGAAGAGGAGCACCAAAGCAAAAAGCTTCAAGAAAGTGGACAGACTCTTCAAGAACTGGGACAATAAAAGGATCACATTTTCTCTCCCCCCAGGGGGCAGATGCACGCGGAGAGAGAAGCGTCTTTTCCTTCTTCTCAACTCTCTTCCAAGAAAATCATCACCTGCACCGGGGCAGAGACGACGAAACATAACTCGACTGGTGGTGGTGGTAACTAATCTTGCTGCATCTCTCCCGCTTGCTTGCTTACCTTTCTTCTTCCTTTTGTTTTCCTTTTCTTCTTCTTCTTCTCTCTGTCCTATGGCTATTGTGAAAATAGAGCTTATAAGGTTGTATGGCATTTGACCTCGTTTGTGTCTTAATCTCACTCTTGGGATCGTATCGAAACCTCCCCTGATAGTGGATTGGGATGAACAGTGAAATGGTTCTGAAGACTTTGCATCTCTTAGATGGCTCCAGTTTTAGATAATAGCATTACTTTGACACAGTACATGTAATTTGCTCCAGGGGTATGTTTTAATTAAAATGAAAAGAAAATAAGTTTATTTTCAATTTCTTTTTCCATCTACCTCTCATCAAATAAAATGTAAATGAGCCAGGATAACTGTTGTATTTTTCATCAGTCTGATATTCCTGTCTGGTTTGTGCTTGATACATCTGCGATAATATGCTCTGGGTCTCTTTATTATCCATAAGATACCATAAAATTTCGGACTTATGCTGAAACACACCATTGCAGGCAGGCTTGGGGACTCATATCTTAATATATATTTTGACATCTGGTCGATCTTTAAACCTAACACATTGATTTATGTGCTGCCATTAGGAAGAGCTCCCTATGGCTACTAAACTGTATGTTGTTTGGAGATACAAGGTCAGCAGTAGCTTGTGAAGATCAATTCTTTGAGATCTGTACAAGAGACTGACAGGAAGCAAATCATTTGTTTTTCCCTTGAAAATAAGCTGCTGATTTTCTTAAAAGGGAAAGTCGGTGCACACAAGAGGAAAGGTTATCTGCAGTAAAACAGCATTAATAGTGGGGAATAGGATAAGGAAATTAAAAGGACAGCAGTGCTGTAGAATTCTGAAGCTGAACTTCTGAATAATCACATTTCCTCCTCTAAGAATATCCTTCCAGATAAAAGTAGATGAAAGCCTTTTGACATTCCACTCCAGAAATCCTGGGAAGAAAAGAATGAGACAAAAGTATTTGCAATTCATATGAAAGAACTCCAGTAAATAATGCTTGTGATTTCTTATTACTACCAAGTAAAGAAAACTGATGACACACTAAAGTAAAAAAAAAATAAAATCTGTTTTCCATCTCCAATTTTGGCATTCAAAATACATTTCCTAGATCTATCATTTGATTTCTTCTCTGTACCAGGATAGTCATCGATTAAAGAGTAAGATGTTTTTATGAAACTTACTACACTTTTTTTATTTAAGAATTTTGTGGTAAGATGGTAAAGTCCTTTTTTTTCAAAATATGACTTCTTTTCTCAATTAGTGTATTCTGATATATATATAAAGTCCAGACTTTGCACTGAAATTGCATTGGAGGTATTACAACAAAATCATTAAGATATGTTGTTAATTGCTGTCTGATTACTCATCAGGAATTGTAACTTTCAACTTATATTGGAAAGTACTTTATCATAATTTGACAAGACAAATTAATTAGGGTAAAACTCTACTGTGTATTCGTTAATGCTGATGTGACACACACATTTGACATCACTGCTATATAATTTACTCAATTGGCAAGGAGCACAGTGGGGTCCAAATTTATCTCTACAAGAGTGTACATACAGTAATCACTTCTTAAATACCTGTGTCTTTTAACAAGATCAATATTTAATTGATTTTTTAATATGGTATTATCTTGTGAAACAGAGTGTTTATACACTTTCCCTGAGTGTCTGCAGAAATATGGCTTAAAGATTATTATGCAAAGATTTTATTTCCTGTGTTTTAAAGATCTTTCATGTCCCTTATGGTCTCTTCTCTGTCACCATCAATGAAGGTAACAGAGCACTCCTAATTTTCCTTAGTAGGCGTTTATTCATGCTAGGTACATATGAAAGACTACAGACAAGCAGAATTTCTGGAAACTTTATAATTCAAGTAAAATAAGAAAAAAAAAAATGGAACTATTGAGAGTATTGGGGATTTTTATAGTGATGAACTCCAATCGGGAATTGGTTTGTGCAAGCTAAAAGACTGTGTAGATAAAGAAAGCAGACTTGTGCAACAGGAAATAATTTCTAAAATTCCCTTAGTACTTCTCTAGCTCCGTTAGCTAGATTCATATGTGTCAGGAGGAGTACAGCCCTACTTACACTGCACAGTGTGGGCACAGAGGTCCTGATCCAGTTTTGCAGGTGACAGTAAATAGATGCTTCCTGACCTCTGCAGCTACTGATCAGACCCAAAATTTCTTCTTCCTATCCTGTCACACAAAAGATGCTGTATCATAGGCATTATAGATAAATACTAACTTGCAGAAGAGTTAAATCTTAAGAACGTACACCATCTCATTCTTCATCTGTTGTTTTAAGGCCTAAGTCAGAAGCAGAAAACACTCCTTTACCACTGAGCCAGCAGCTGTTGCTTTTGTCATTATGTTCCTGTATTTCAAATACCTATGAAGCTATTGACCACCTAAGTATTGACCACCTCTTAGTCTAGTATGCTGCTATTGACAGAAAGAAGACCAACTCAATTTGAAAGAAAATTGCAGTTTTTCCCTGGCAGAAGATACACAGGTGAGCTAGAAGAAACACAAAAGAGATTTGAACTGTGATCATCTGGGCCGCTATTCTGCCTTTTCATGTACCACAGAGAAGAAAATCTCTTACTTTTTTTGCATCCCACTATGGAGCACAGTCTTTTTCCTGCTCATTTCCCTCTGGAGCTGGGAGATAATAGGCACTGGCACAGCAACCACAAGAGTTTCCCCCATGGGTTTCTGCAGTTCCCCTAAGAAATAGGTACAAATTCTGGGTTCACACTGTTGTGAACTGCTTTTGCTCTTGGGGACAGACTTCCTTCCAACAAAACCCTCCTACTAGTTGCTTCAAGTGACTTTTTGGATATCAGAGGATCCCTGCTTGTTCTGACCACCATATCTCTTTTCTTGGAGGGTAAAAAACTGTTCCTGAGGGGCTCAAAGACCTGTCCAGAAGGAGCCAGAAGTCTGTTTTTATCTACAGAAGGATACTCTGTGTGGCATCAAACTGTCCTTCTATTTAAGCACCATGACACTGGAACATGTACTCAGTAAGGAACAGAGAAAAGAGTAGAGATGCTTGTCAGTTGAATGGTGTAATCTGTGGTGCAGGTGCAAGTTCCCAAGCAACAAGAGAGGGAAGAGGAAAAGATGCCATTCACCTGTTTCCACTGGTGAAAGGATTCACTTGGGCCCCCTCCAAGACCCTTTCTGGGGCAGTCTGGTGGAGCTGAGATGATTAGCAAGAGCAGCTCTAAGAGCTTCCTCTCAATTAAGAATGAATTCTCTCATGTAAGACCTCTGATTTAGGTGATCATAGACTTATTCAATACAGATAGGCTGTAGACCCCAGGAGGCCTGCTAAATTCTCACATTTTGGCAAAAAGTTTGCATGCAGTCTGACTGGCTGCGTTGCTCTTTAGACTTCACGACTAGATGCACACTGATTATGGTGGGAGTTGAGACCAGAGCCCGTGGTGGAGAGAGACTGGTGTGAAGGAAGGCTCAAACAACCATGCTGTAATATGGACCTGAGCCCTGGGGGACAAAGATCACTTAGGCTGAAGCTCTGAAATTTGCAGATTAGTTGAATATTTGCAGCCCAGTTCAAGGGCCACAGTGAAGGCACTGAGACCTCTGGAAACTGTTTTATCTGTTTTGGGCAAGAAAGACCAATGGATACCACTCACTGTGGGGTAGATATAGAGTTCATGCCAGCTGTTTCATCAGACAGTCATAGCTGCAGGAGGAGGATGAGTTTGAGTCTGCTCCAGCAGTCTCAACGGACAGCAGGTATAGTTGATTGAGTTCTTTCTTAGCAGGTCAGGAGAAGACTTATCTTGTTCTGTTGACTGGAATAAAGAACAATAAGGTGTTGTGTTATGCTACTTTGTTAGCTTGTGATCTGCCTAGACTTCTGCCAAGGTATTGGTTGTCAAAGTTAGGCTGTTTGATGCTAGTATTTTGAGAAACTACTTTTAATGTCATTATGACCCTAAAAAAATCACTCACTCGGAAGTAAAAAAATGTGATTAAATTGATGATAATCAATGCATATGTATTATCTAAAAATGAGCAAAAATCCTCAATGGTTTAGACTCTGAAAAGACTAAGGATAAAATTCTTCATTATTTTGCCCAATGTCTGTCATATCTGTCATTTCTAATCTGCGAGACCAAGGAGACTGTGAGGATGAGATAACAGTTTGCATGTGACATTGTGCATTATAAGGATGCCTTTTCATTTTTGTAATAAATTATGCATTTTAGGAATAAATGATGCTTAATAAACGACATCTCCCTTTCAGAAAGTTTCTACATAAAAAGGTTGAAACTGTTTGTAATACTTGTAGTGTGATTAGTCAGCATTGAGTCTAGCAAAGGTACTAAGTGTTAATTAAACCTTATTTAAACTTCAGCTACCCTAGAGAATCTCCAGTTTTTCACAATAAATCAGCCTGGATACCCATCAGGACTTGTAAAGAAAGAAAACCACAACGCGTTTTTTCTCCTATTTATCATAAGCAATGTGATAATTATGCCAGCACTCCCATCAGTGAAGTGATGGATAGGAAATAGGAAATAAAATATTCACCCTGAACGTCATTGTGAAATGCTCTAAGTGCTACAAGGTGTGTCTGCAACTTTAGAAACCTTGTAGTTAACAATGAAGCACATTTGGTCCTGAGTTTGTACAACTTGCAAGATACCTATTTTTAAGGGTTTTTCAAGAATATCTTGAAAAAATTGCATCCAGGACCACTTTCAATTTCTGCAATCCAGCATATTACTACCTACGTTATGATTGCATGTTGGGCTGAAATCCAGGTGCACTAACTTCATTTCTTTGCCCACACACATACGCACACACACACACTGACTTCCTCTGAAAGGAGTTGGAGATGAGCCATGCAACAGTGCAAGCCAGTTTTCTTGAGTCAGATGTTCTCTGGACCAGCACCATGGGGAGCACAACTGAGGGTTTTTAGTAGTTAGTGATTAAGGAATGGTTTTAAGTTGATAAATAACTTGGTTTTGCCTCAGCAGGTAATGCAAAAATAAGAAAAAAAATCATCAAAAAGGCAAAAGAATGTCACTGATTTGGGTATTTATTGTATAATATTGTATAATATTTCAAATTAATTATTATGCCTTCTACTTTTGCTGTTAATATTCATTTCAAAGAACAAGAGTCAAGTGCATTGGATGTATACAGCACAACATGTAGTTTTATCTCTATTATTGATAGACACACAAAAGAAACATTTCTGCAATCATAATCACTATTTCTAGGCAGTGCAAATTTTGGAATTATAGAACAAGGTTATATATTAAGACTTAACATTTCTTGATATTTCAAAAGTGCTATAAGGCACTGCAATCAAGAATATCTAAGGAAATCACAAATTAAATTACTGCAGAAAAAGAATAAATTGAGACAAGTTTAGTTCTGTTAAGCTGAGTTAACATGCAATAGACTAACACTGAATTTATATTGTATTTAGAAAACAAACATTATATATAGAAGTTAATGGAAATTTAAAGTAAGCCAAAAGTACTATCAACTATGTGATAAGAAAGAATAATTTTTCTGATCTGCTTGTGAATTCACTAAACTTTTTCATCTCTAATTTCTAATCAGAGTGCCAATGCACATATTAGATTTCATATACACAAAGATCTTTCCAATATACTTTTTTATGGCACTGAAATAGCTGTGATACTAATGCTTTTCAACCCTTTGTGTGCACTGATAACACAGGAACAAGAGTCATCTTTATGCAGTTATCTTGTACAGAACATTGAGCCTGTCCTCTTTCACCACCTTCCTTCTTCCAACTATTCTCACTGAATCACTAAGGGCAAGATAAATAGCAAAAGGAAAGTGTTAAAATAATTATTTTAATGGCTAAAGAACAAGAAATTTTGTCTGAAATTTTAAAAACTCTGAGCCTGATAATAAAATCATAAAGCTTTCACAGGCTCCTCAGCATGTCCTTGAGTTAAAGAGAGATTAGCACCCACTCACTTCCAAATTAGATCACTGGGTTTACAAGCTCTTTCTCAAGGATGAGCTTGTCCTTACCTACCTCCTAAATTCACTTGCTTTGAGGCCAGTGAAATCAATAAAAGTTTTGCATTGGCATTTGAACAGAACAGGAAACAGGATTTAGTCTACTTAATTCGATATAGCTGTAGATTTTTTCAACATGGCCCTAATCTGATGTATTTAGCGCTGCTTATTTTAGATGCATAGAATTTGTCCCCAGACGTAGATATTTACTTTATTGCCTGCATTTTATCAAAACCATTAGAAAGTGTTTGGAATGGGACAGCACGGATATTGTGCTGTGTCAATTTTAAAATTCTTTGTCTTGGATTGTTTTTAAATATCCAGAAAGCATTGAAGAACATATTGCACAGAAGCGCTGAGCCCTGTGGGACTATTTGCAAACTTGAGCTCCAGCTGATTCTCACCCTAATCTCAGTAGTTCAGATTAGGGCAGAGCTTCCCGAACTATTTTATTGGCACTGAAGACGGCATGCAAAATTTCAGTTTGAATACAGCCAAGCAGTTAGGAAAGACAGCGGAGTATGAAAGTAAGTTATGTTCATAGATGACATCAGCTTCTTTGGCGGCCAACCCCTCAGTAGATGCAAGACCTAAAGACTCATTCCTGAGCATGACCCTTTCTTCAGAACTTGGTCAGTGGCTGTCAGGGCCAATTTTTTTTTCATTTGCCAGCCCAAGTCATTTGTTTTCATAAGCAGAAAACCATTTGAGGGAGGAAAGGATCCCCCACAAGCTGGCTAAGCATGAAGCCTTGCACTGCCAAATAACTGGGCAAAGGTGGTAGCTGCCCAGCAGCACATTCCTACTGGACATCTGGAACAGAAATGTCCTATAGAGGCTGGCAGCCACTGCTCTCTCTGCCCACCCTGCAATTGGTAGGGTGCCTCAGCAAGGTGCCATTCCATCTACTCTACCTCACCTGGCCCTGACAGCCGTCCAGACAGCAGTTTTTGTTATTTTAGCTTTTGGCAACAACAAAAACAGAAGCAAAGACTAATCCTGGAGAATCTTAAATAGTTTTTCCCATATGGCAACTGCCAGAGATTTCTGACCTTGAGACTTCTGAGACAGCAATTGCCAGATGCAGACTTTAGGATAGTCATTATAAACATGTATCTACTGTATTATATGCCCTTTTCTTTAACAGAAATATCCATTCGTTATAAGAAAATATCTTTAAGATAAACTTGTTTGAGACTTGCTCATTCATCCCATCAATCATCTTCCATTCTCACCACCAAGATGTCAATAGAGCAGTCATAAGTTCCGGGGTCCTTCAGCTCATGAAATCTTGGAGGAAACATGAGAAGGCATGTTTGGCTGAGAAGCACTGGGCCTCTACACGCGTTATGTGAATGTACATGCATTCATTTGTGTCTGCACAGGACTCATGACCAAAGAGGAAAACAGAAAGGTCAAGTATAAGGTCAAAAGGTTCAAAGGATAAGAAGCCAACCCCAGCAGAGCTGAGTTTCTTTCTTCGCTGTCACACTGACAAGTAGTCTCCATTTCCAAATATGTCTTAATCTCATGCTCTCCAAATAATTAAACACACACAATCATTTTGAAGAACAATGGATTGGGTGAAAACTATTTATCAACTTTACTATTTATTTTTATAAATCCATATGATTAAGTATAAAAACAATTGAATTCTTAGTACTACTTCATCCCGAATTAGAGTTACAGATGATTAATGCTATTTTTTTAACACTTAAAGAATTAATTCGTCTCTATTTATTTGTTTTGAGGGTTGACCTAGCCAGGAGAGCACAGAACCCTCTGTGACTAGATGATATACACTTTCAAAACAGCATTTTTACTTGGCAGAGTATATGCAAGCATATCCAGAACCTTCTGCAATATCACCACCACCAAAGTATTTTTATCATGTTTTAAACCGGCCCCATGCTTTAGTCAAGGACTTTGTGCAGTTTCTAGAAAGAGCATTTGCCCATTGGAGAGTGTTTGGCAATGGAAGGGAGCTGGCTTTTTCCAGGGCATTTCCACATTCCGCTATCAGCTCTGATATCAAGATGTTTTCTGTTACACACTTAATTATGTTAATCAGGCCTCAGCCATGTGTGGACAGGGGAAAATTTTGAGTTTCATTCTCTGCTCAGTGCCAGGCTACTGGGTGTCTTTTCAGACTTAAGAGAAATACTTAAACTCAAGGATACCATTTCCAGCTCAGATCACTGGGCCTCCATGCTGAGTGAACACTAGCTACCACAGATCTTCAGAAGAAAGAAGGCAGGACTTTTTGTGGAGTAACTAAGGGAGCTTTAACTTGTCACTTCTAATACATTTTTCTTTAGAAAGTGTTTCTAACATAGATAAGCATAAGGTTACCTAATCAATTCCTAATTTTCCCCAAAACTGAGCTTATTTGAAAAAACAAATTAAGGAAAAAAAAATCAAATAGCTCTTTTAGAGCTGAAATACAAGATAATGGCAACCAATAATTCATTTATCAGTGCAAGAGGACACATGACTGGAGCAGGAATAATCCAATAAAATAGAGGACGTTCTCCTCATAGTAATAGAATGGAACAATAAAACTAACTTAATTAAATCAATATTTTAGGAATGAAGTATTACATCTACCTCAGTCTCATCCTTTCTAATGAAAAATGATGTTTTTCACAACAAAAACAAACAAAAAACATAGGCTAGCCTTGCATTGGAAGTCAGTGAGATGAACAGGAGAGGTGGGTACATCATGATCAACATGATTTTCTAAGTGTCCATGATTTCTTCTTTGCTTGTGCCCTATCTCTTGTTTTCTTTCTTCTCACAGGGACAGTATTTTAAGGTAGTCATAACCTTAAAATCTGACATAATTAATATCTCCTTCATTAGCATCACTGAGCTGAAAGATCATCATTACAATGAGCAGGATGAAAATAGATACCTTTATTATTTACAATAACAATAAAAGATAGCAGCCAATAGCCATGTGTCCCAAATCGGATTAGAAGGATGTACAATTCAGTAATGAGAGCTAATTCAGATGTTCATGACAGTGACGTATGTTTTAATTTAACATTCAAATACCAGGCACTATTCTGCAAAACACTGCTGTTTAGCACGCTCCCCTCTGTAAGCAGAGGGTCCACCATTTTCAGCAGATGTCCTAAAACGCAGAGAAGATCAGTAACAGCAAGAGCAGGACTAGCAGGACACTAGGTCACACTAGGCCTGCCCCATAGTGCAACTACATTCAGAACTTTTAGGGCATTAAAGCTTTCTTGGGAGACACAGAGTTATGGAACAGGTGAGGTCAGAAGTGACCTCTGGAGATCATATAGTCCAATGTGCCTGCTCAAAGTCAGATCAACTAGATCCCTCTGCCCAGTCAGGTTTTGAATATTTCCGAGGATGGAGACTCTGCAATGTCTCTAGAAAACTTATTTCTGTGTTCAATGAACCCCCACAATGAAAAAAAAAAAAAAAAAAGATAAAAAAAGAAAGAAATTCTTATTTTGGAACTACCCTTGTTTCAGTTTGCACCCATTGCCACTTGCCCACTGGGCATCGCTAAGAAGAGTCTGCCCTCCTCTTCTTTGCACTCTCCAATCAAGTATTTGGATAGATTGATAGATCCCTCCTGAGTTGCTTTCTGTAGCCTAGGCACTTGTTCAGGATATATATATCCAACTCTCTTAGCCTCTCCTCCGACTATAAATGTAGCAGTTTCTCAATCCCTTAAGCAGTGAGAACCATGAGGATTTGCTTTTCCAGTTCTGATATTTTCTATTCCATAATCACATTTCAAAGATGATAAAAGAATGGCAGCATTTGCCACTGCTGTTGAGTGACAGTTTTGGCTGAGCTCTCCTCTGAGCCCCACACAACTTAGGGAACTCCACAAATGGCAAGAGCATTCAGCAAGGACTTCAGTAGCATACTCCTGTTGGCTTTGTAAATCCTCAAGAAATAATTAATATTCAGTCAGGAGATCAAACTATGACCATTAGCTTCATTGTAAATTCCAGCATAGACTGCATGCTGTGCATTATTTCAGGAATCACTTTCGGGACCTCAGCCATCTGGACATAGTTGGGTCTTAAAGAGATCCAAAAAACAATATAAGAAAGAGAAATATGTAGAAGGGAGAATTTAATGGGAATGTGTCTGAAAAATTTTACAGACTTATCCGACTGTTGTTTCAGCTGGTGCCAAGAAGGCTTTACTCTCTGTGCTCTTTGCCACGTTTCAAAGCCAAACAGCTTTCTCTGTGTCTGTGTAGCTCTACCAAAGAGCCACTCTGCTAACCTTGAGTCCCAGAGCAGGTGTCGTTTTCTTCTTTATCATTGCTCATGAAGGCCTGAATATCTCAGAAAAGAAATTGAAGACTAGAAAAAGTGGAGAGGGATATCAAGGATGATCATTATTGTGTGATGTCTTTCATACAGAAAGAGGCCAGGAACCTTTATAAAATAAACAGTGGAAGGAAAACATAATAGGAATGGGATAAAAGGCTGGATAAGAAGAAATTCTAGATATAAAGCGGAAGTATGACATAACAGGCAGGTTTAAAACAATCACAAGAAAAACTACCCTATACAGCTAAACTATGGAGCTTAGCACTATGGAGCTTATCACAGAAAATTATGGAAGCAAAACATAAATGGATTTTAAGAACAGTTAGATTTATAAAAGGAAAATGCTCCAGAGCATAAAATTGCACCTTCTCAAGGTGCCTCAAGAAGTCCCTAGGCAACAGACTGTTGAAACAGCTCATGGGGAACATACAACTACGAACTTCGTATAACTGTGCTCTTATGCTTACCCTCTGCAAACACTCTTTCCATAATACTTGAAGGTGAAGGAGAGAGACTGTTGGTCTGAAAGCAACCTGTAGAGTCTTCATATATGTGACATCAATGTGACTCTGGACTAGCCAAGACAACCATAGCTTCATTTCTAAAAGAGGATGGTGAGAATGAGAACTGTGGGTGTGAGCTATTCTCCTAGCACATCCAGACCCACCTTCACCCCAGGGAGGGTAAGCTTGGGAACTGATTTAGCAAAGGTGCTGCAGCTCTGCTCCTTTCACTGCTACGCCTGGCATGTGCTTCCAGGGATGTAACAGGAGGATCAATGTCAGTTTGTGCTCAGTCCTCTCAGCCACATGCATCTGGCATCTCATCAAGCAGGAGGGCTGCTGCCCACAGCGCAGTATCCTCTCTAGAGAAAAGGAGCCAGACTGTGGATGATCATAGAATCATAGAATGCATAAGGTTGGAAGGGACCTCCAGAGGTCATCCAGTCCAACCCCCCTGCTCCAGGAAGGTCACCTAGAGCATGTGGCACAGGACTGTGTCCAAGCGGGTTTTAAAGATCTCCAAAGAACTCCTTCTCCCTCCACAACCTCTCTGAGCAGCCTGTTCCAGGGCTCTGTCACTCTCACTGTTAAGAATTTTTTCTTAAGTTCCTGTGGAACTTCCGATGCCTCAGCTTGTGGCCGTTTCCTCTAGTCCTATCGCTGTCCACCACTGAAAAGAGGCCGGCCCCCTCCTCCTCACTCTCTCCCTTGAGGTATTTAAAGACACTGATCAGGTCCCCTCTCAGCCTTCTCTTCAGGCCAAACAGGCCCAGTTCTCTCAGCCATTGCTCATAAGGTAGATGTTCCAGGCCCCTGACCATGCTCATAGCCCTACACTGGACTCTCTCCAGCAGCTCCACATCCCTCTTGTACTAATACTTCGTCAAATGTAGCCTTTATCTTTTTCTCCTACCTCTGACTCAGGACTGAACACCTACAACACAGTTGAACCCTATATAACTGATTAGTGCAATTTATGTGATGTCACGACTGATGCAGTGACTTCCCTTGCTAATCACTTTTAACGTATTCCAGACCATTCAAGTACAGTTCAAAGCAAAATATAGCAAAGTGTTCAGTGGGAGGAAGGCATGAAATTGAAATGTATGGAGTACAAACACGTCCTCATTGCAGGAGGTAGGTAAAATTCAAGTTCTTTCATTAGGCAGGAATTAAAATGGTTTATAGATCAGGAAAACAGAATATTATTAAAAAACTGTAAGCCAGGTGAGCTAATCATCAGCAGATTCTATTATGCTACCTTCTCCCAAATGTAAAGTGATTTCTTTCTAAATTAGAATGAATTAAGAGCATGTTTCCTGCTTACACCTTACATAATAGTGCAGAGGATGGTGCTTCTGTTCACATTTCCTTTCTCATTTAATAAAATACACCAGATAAGAAAATTAGCTAGCTGTTTCCATTAGCCATTTTGCACACAGTGTATCCCACCCTCACATTAGATGACTGGTAGTTGGCTATGAAAGGTAATTGGCTTTGAGCCCATCGTTAATGGCTTTGATGAAATTGATACTTCAGAAAAAAAACACCCATTTTACAAACTACATGACATGAGGCTCTGTGCTTGCCGTCATGTTAAGTAGCATGTTAGCTGGGTAAAGAATTTACGATTGAACCTATTTCAGTTGAAACTTAGCTGCCTGAGAAGGCAGTAGGTTTTTCCTTTAGCTAGGAATTATCCCTGTTTAGATCATTTTCCAAAATTAAAGAATCCCTTTTCTACTCATTCCTGAACTGATATTGCATCTGTCTGAGAAAGGCAGGCTCAAAATAGCAAAAAAGGACCCATATCTGTGCTTACTTGCTGCCCACCTTCCAGTGTTGCATGGAGCATTGTTGGTTTGTGGGCATCCAGGTCCGCTAAGCTGTCTTTCCATACCCAGAAGTACTGGCAACACTGCCATTCCTCTTGTAGCTGCAAAGTGACATAATGCCCTTTGCAGCTCCCTTGCTCCAGAAATAGTCAGCTTGCTTCTGGGGGGCTCATCCATGGATGACTTCTTTGACTTCTTAATGTCATCTACATCCTCTACGGCTGTTTCCAAATCTGTTCTGCCTCATTACACATTTCCTTTTACAGCTCAGGACTCGTCTCTCAAGATGTTCTGCATTATCTCTCCACAGTTCTGCCCCATGACATTATAGTGTCCACAAGGAGATCTTCCCCTGCCTGTTTCATAGCCCTATAGAATCCCATAGCTGGGTGACATTTTAACATGTTGGCCACAGTATGATTGCTTAGAAATTTTCTGTTCTTAAGACTCCAGGAAGCTAGAAACATGGAGTGTGGGATAGATCACAGTGCTATATGTGCCCTTTAAGAGATCTCTTAAGACTGTAAAAGCACCTAGACATGCTGGAGCAACAATCTTTTTAGACCAAGAGCAGTTTTCCAATGCATGCTTAAGCAAAGAATGTAAAAACAATCTTCTCTCCTGACACATCCTTCTCACTTCTAGAAACCATCATTTAAAGGATTTCTTGAAGTAGAGGACACATCTGTATCATCATATGTAAGAATCATTGATGGCTCTTTTGTCCACATATTTGCCAAAGCCCATCAAATTGGTGTGTATTAAAATAAGCAGTGAAGACATGGGCATGGAAGGGCATGTGGCAGTTTGTGCCACCAAACCCTGAGATGCTTCTTCCCAGCTGGACACCCACCTCCCACTTCTGAGGTCACCTCACAAGCTGCTGTGGTCATTCCTGACACACTTTTTCCCAGATGTTTTAGGCAGATGATGTCAATGATAGCAGATGGAAGCCTGAAGTGTGCTGTCTGGGTGTGAGATGGGCAGTACTTCCTAAAGGATTGAGGCTTTTGCTCATGTAAAGGCCATTTGATCCAAGATAGGAATGCAAATGAAGCCCTTCAAGCACATGGAGGCCTACTGCATACCCGCATCACATTACAGCTGTTTCCCAAGGCACTCTGTGCCCATCCTGCTCTCTGTTACTCTCATTCCTGCTTTGGAAAGCTCAAACATACTGAACCCAGTGGGTACTTGTTCAATTCTTCCCTCCTTACCTCCTTGCCACCCAGTTGAAGGGCACCTCAAATCTCAGCCAGAGGAGGTCAGGCATGTGGGCTTACACACAGGAAACTGGGAGTAAAGGTAAAACACTTTGTGTTTGCCCCAGACCTCCTCACAATGCTGCACCCCAGTGATTCCCATTCCTCTGTCTTCCTCGAGCCCCACTCACCACTGCCAGAGACCACACTAGTTTTGCTATTGACTTCATGGCTGCTGCAGGGCCAATGCAGCTGAATGGATTTTATTTTTGGTTGCTTTTGCTGCTTGTTTCAGGACATTTCCTATACTAACTTTCATTGTTACACTGCTATTTCTGTTCAGTGGGCAGCAATTTTCTAGAAATATCATTCCAGCACCTCTCATGAGCCTAAATGTCACTTTATTTTATTTTTAATTACAGATGGACATAATTAAACTAAACTACCATGATATATATTAAATGTCGTAATTCCTTCCCTTTCTGCAGACCACACTTGTCTTTGACTCTTGACAAAGAGCCTAAGGTTATAATATATCATCAGGTAGGTGGAGGTTTTTTCAGGATAGCTACCTTGACATATGGAAAAGATATTCCTTCTAGGTCAATGATGAAAAGCATTTTAATGTTTATACAATCCTAGTAGTAACCCCAGATCACTACAATGAACAGAGCACAGCAATAAATCCTTATTGCACCTAAAGCACATAGGGTTGTTTTGCTCTTGCTGTTATGTTTTCCAGCCATGCATTTTCCAAAACACATGTGCATAATGAAAAGACTAGATACGTCTAAATGTCAAAGAAAGCAGTAAGTAACTTGTAATTAGTGGTTAAGTAATTACAGCAGGCAGTTAGTTATATCAGTCCAATATCTGCTTTGCACTTTTCATAAAATTCCAGTCATGGATAAGGATCTCGTGTTTATTAGATGCTTTACTAGCAGAGAATAAAAAGAAAATTCTAGTTCCCAAGAGCATTGCAAACCATCCCTACGTGTGTGAGCTTTAAGAAGAAACTGTCTGCATTCTAATATCTGAACCACAACTTTTGCGATTGTGTTTCGATAGAGGACTTAGCAGCCACCTCTGTATCACCTTGGATCTAAGAGCTTCATAGATAGTAGAAATGGACATAGCGTTTCCATTAAAAATAATAATAGTCAATGTGTTGAGGTTACAGGTGAAAGTAATATACCGGAAAAGCATAAATAAAAGTCTTTTCTAGTAGGGCATTTAGAATGGCAGAGAATAATAGAATAAAAATAGCTAGATGGAGACAGTCCAAAAAATGGGACTGGCAAAAGAATGATATGTTTTGAAATGGCAACAAAAGAGTGAATTACACCAGGGAGCTGAGAAGCTGAACGGAAAAGCTGAGGTCAACAGGATGGTAGACAACGGTAAGAGGAGAAAGTTAAGAGGATACTAGTCATTTGGTATCTCAGTTGTAAGGAAGAAAATTTTAGAGTTATAGAGAATGAAAGAAAAGAGTGGGAACAAAAGACAAAGGAAAAAGAGGTAGCATTCAGTTTGGAATACTGAGGGAGTTGAAGAAAGAATAAGAGGTGGATATAAACTGCAGCACTACAGAAATGAAGAAACATCAAGTATTATAAAATTCAAAGTATAATAATCTAAAAATCAGAGGGTTTTTATGTTTTGTTTTCTGTAGTGGGTGAGCAATTTGATAATATGATTGGTCTAATATATGCAGAAAAAGAGATTTTGCAGGATAAGAAAAGTTTACATTTTATCATGAAAAAAAAGCACCAGTGTTTCAGAAATGCATAGAAAGAAATATCATTGCTGGTTAGGCAAGTGAGTTTGAAAGAGATGGAGAGATTGGTATTTGTGATGATCATATGACATCTTAAAATTAACATTTATTCTTGTGGACATATGGAAAAATCAATGAGAAATAGTATTGATGATATCAAAGAAAGATAAGTTGTCTCAGTTTTCCATTAGAAGAACTGTTACTAAACTATGAATATTATTTTAAGAGTTACACTCTATATAAGATGATAAACTTTTTTTTTGTCTGAAACTCAAGAATATAATTAAGAACAAGATGCAGAGAATTAAAGAAGAAGAGAAGTGCACAGGATGTACTTCCCTTGAAAATAGAAAATCCCCTAAATTCTCTATTATTTTCATTTAGACTATTCTTTCTACATACAGCAGGTTGTAGATTTTGATTTTTTTCTAATGTGAATTAATAAAGTGTTGTTGTCTTCTTTAACGGCATGATACATTTAACTGCATGATAAATCCCCAATACAGGGAGCATGTGTAGTCTCACCATTTGAAATGAAACAGGGCAAGGCAGACTGTCATGCTACCAATTTTTTCAGGATAAAGATATCAATTTTTGAGGGTGTTGACGTCAATCTGAGCACCTGAGTAATAGGGGAAAGCAGGCTTCTCCACAAAACAAAGTATTGCTGTTCTGAAAGTGACCACCTCTGTCCACACCTCTGCTTCAGCAGGAGCCCTGGTTTGCAGCACTCCCTGTACTATGAATTGAGCTGGCTCTGGCAAACCCTCCATCCAGGGAAGGTCTTTGCTGGTGCAACAATGAGAATTAAATAAGTGAGGGCTTTGAATATCTTACATGGAATGAAATAAATGGGGAAAAAAAAAAAAAGGGAAATAAAAAAAAAGGAAGATGAAAAGTTTTTATCATGTGGAGATATGGAAAAATAAATAAGGGAAAATAGCCATGGGATACAGAGGGAAATGAAACTTAAAACAACTTTCAGGGTTGAAAACCTTGTCCTTTGCCATGAGCAAAAATATCCTTCCCCATGGGGGAACCATCTGGCATCTCTGGGCTTGCAGCAACTCCCACATGTAAGGTTGGATGTGACTGTGGCACTCCACAGCTCAGGTAGGATTTTGCATCAGTGAGAAGTGTTGTTCCCACCATTCATCTCCTGCAGCCTTCCCTGCTGAAGAGGACCAGTGAATTCTGTCTCTCAAAGCCTGTGAGAAGCTTCCAGTTCCTTCAGCACCAGACCCTCATTCCCCTGCCAGGGCTTCTTTTGGCATGCATGCAAGAAAACAGTTAGTAATACCAATCTTTTTGTGTGTACAAGCAGATGAACATAGGGCTGTACCAGGTAGCTGAAGTACATCAAACCAACAGTGAGAGTAGTTACCCCTTTCTTTACAAACTCACGCTTTCCATGAAGGAGCCTGAGGATATCTGAGGCACCCACATCTGCTGACCTTGTATAGAGTACCCAGTTTTAGCCCAGGGATTTAAAAATCTTTGGGAGGAAAATCAGCAAACTTCCAGTGGCAGATGTCCTACAGCTGTTGTGAGCAGCCGACTTCAAAACTAGATTGATCATTGCAATGTTCCCATTTATTAAGGAAATTCACTTATAACTCCTCTTCAACCTTTATTGGGAGCTCTAAGTATTTGGATTTATAGCCTTTTTTCTTTTTGATGAAATACCATATTCCCACATGTGTAGAGCCTTCATTTTTCCAACAACAAGGAGAAAAGGTAACTTATTAAACCTCCTGTCTGCACTAATGCACTAAATTTTCACATGCTTTCTGAATGTACCCTCAGAAATACTTCTGAGCACAAGAAGGAAGAAAATGCACTTGTTCAAAAAACTTTTATGTACTTCAGTGGATCTTTTAATTGATTATTATGATTCCAGAGAATTAAGTGGAAGGCCCAAAGGACACTGCACTTAAAAGTAACACTTCCACCCTATTTAGCAGATAATGGGGGAGCAGGAAATAACAACACGAAAGGCCAGGGCAACCCAACCTTTTTTAACATCCATCCCATTCATCATTGTGAATTCCAATAGCAGTGGATGTTCTCCAGGCTCTGTAGCTGCTGCTCATTGGCAGCACAGGCAGATGCATGTAGCAAAGGGATGTAGCAAGTCCGTGAACCCCATCGTGCATCTAAATTATTGTCATTTTATGCTGCTCAGGATGAAAGTCTTTACCATCGCTTTGATATGCTGCTGCCAATTAGCTTACTGTTGATGCTGTCTGCACATTTAGATAGTGCTGGCATTTTCATTATTTAGCAATTTGGCCTTCATTATCCACTTTGCCTCTCTCACACAAGTCCCACAAGGGCTGGGGTTTAGCCTAAGTGAGAGCAAAAGACTTCTCAGAGAGAAGTCTTTTAATCTGCAGTCATCAAGTAAAAAGGGTACTTGTAGCAACAATTCATCTGAAGATTGAATTGCCACATACTCAGGGTTAATAAGTAATAACAAGTCAATGTCAGGGAGACAGTAATCCCTAGTTCTTTTTCAGGCTCCTTTAAACTACCACCATGGCATGGTCTCTCTGAAGAGATATGGTTCCATCAAGATATGTTTCTCTCTCAAGAACCATATCTTGATAAACAGGGAGGTCAGATTATTTTTCTTTATGAGGAAAATCCACAATTTCAACTTTTCACTGAGTATAAGAACTTATAGGGCCTCATGTGGCCTTCAAACAAAATAAAGACACTGGGTCTTCCACTGGAACCTGCTTTGACTGATAATAAATATGGAAAAAGCTAAAAAAATGCGACAGTATACGAAAAAACATTCAACCCAACATCTCTCCAATCTTCAGGGAATGTATTTTCATTTGCAACTTTACTGGTAGCATACAGGGGGAAGGGAACAACACATCCTCTCTCACAGAGAGGAAAGTCATTCCTTTCTCCACAGCACTACAGCCAATGAAACCATGACATGACAGCAAATTTCTGCTCACTAGAAACAATTGTTTTGTAGAAAGCACAAAGGAAAGGCTGATGGATACTGATAAGCACTAGATTTTAATGCATTTTCTAAATCAGGTAAGGAGTGTCAATTTTAAGACAGCAAATGTGGGCTGGAGCACATGAAGACATGGAGGTAGTGCATCCAAATTCAGTCAAGCCTCAGGACAAAAAACACTCCATGGAAATTTCATGATATAAAGCAATGCACTTTACATTCCATGCTAAAAATGTCTTGTCAGCCAAATGAAAATTTCAAAAGTTCAGTCACAGTTATTACTAGTCCAGTTGTAATATATATAATATATAATTTGTGGAGCTGCTGGAGAGAGTCTAGCGCAGGGCTACAAAGATGATCGGGGCGGGCCTGGAACATCTACCTTATGAGCAAAGGCTGAGAGAGCTGGGCCTGTTCAGAATGAAGAGGAGAAGGCTGAGGGGGCACCTGATCAGTGTCTTTAAATACCTCAAGAGAGGGAGTGAGGAGGATGAGGTTGGCCGGCCTCTTTTCAGTGGTGGCCGGTGACAGAACCAGAAGAAATGGCTATAAATTGAAGCATCAGAAGTTCCACAGGGACTTAAGAAAACATTTCTTAACAGTGAGAGTGATAGAGCCCTGGATCAGGCTGCCCAGAGAGGTTGTGGAGTCTCCTTCTTTGGAGATTTTTAAAACTATTTTGGATGCAGCCCTGTGCCACGCGCTCTAGATGACCCTGCCTGTGCAGGGGGGCTAGATTAGATGACCTCTGAGGCCTTTTCCAACCTTAAACATTCTATGATTCTACGATAATGATACTTGATACTATGATGATGTTACAAATTATATGATTCTTAAGGAAAAGTCTTATTGATAATATGGTAGACTTTGCACTGCATAAAATCCCTAATAGCCACCTTTCTTTATGATGTTCAGCTCAACTTTACCTAGCTACTGTATCCTAAAACAGTGGCACAGTCTTCCTCAAGACGGATTGCAATGCATCTTCAGCATCCTGCCCTTTTCTTGCCGAGGAGGAATCTAGTCTTGATACTGGAAACTTTCTTGTATGTTAGCTAACACAGACTGCTTATTTACTCTTTGCTCACTGGTCTGCAAGATCTCCTTGAATTTGTTCTCTCTGGTATGCTTTATGTATGTGAAGGCGTTCTTTCTTCTCTTATTATCCTTAAAGGCTGTTTACCCAGACATTTTAGGTTAGTTGCATTCCTTTAGTCACCAGTAGCTGACACCTTGTGATTTATATTTTGAGACCCCACGCCTCTGTTGCAATCCTGTGATGCACTTTCAGGGCCTCTGTTATCACTTCATTCTTGTACGTTTGGGAGACCTTGTTATCCCCTGGGTTTTCCACAGCCTTGAAGCTACGGTTTCCTGTTAACATATCTGATGTTTAACAGCACAACCTAGTTACACATTCATCCCTATTCCAGAGTCACTCTACAAAAACAGTGATCCATTACAAAGCAGTTAGTTAGATTGGAAGTTGCACATAGATATAGTGCTTTGATAATTCCTTGTTATTAATTATCTGTGAATTACGGTAATATCACTTGTAGGCTGTCAGGATTTCTTTACAGGATTTATGCTACGCAGCCAATGCAGTCAGATACGTGCAGGATGCTTGCTCACTGCACAGCTCTCTTGTGTTTTCTGAGTTAGATCCTCAGCTGATGGGAGCTGGTGAGAGCCATAAGGTCACTGCCTACCAGAGGAATAGCTGGACCTCTGCAGTAGTCGAGTGTTCATGTAGACCGGCTCTGCATAAGGTTTTTACCAGTGCATAAGCATATGCTAATCCTTCCTTATTATAGACCTTTTATCTCCAACTCCAAAAAACATATTACAAGGTCTACTTAGAGACCATTTTGACTATTTCCTGGACGTCTAAATTCTGTTTCTGAAATGTCTTGTGCTCTGGGAAGTGATCTCGTAGGAGAAAATTGTTGTGTTATATAGTTATTGTGATTCGTTAGTTCACAAGTCTGGTTTTATTCTATTCGCCAAGTATAGAGATTTTTTCTAAAACTGTTCTACCATCATCTGAAATCTCCAAGTTAAGTTTTCTTGTTTGCAAATCATGCAACTGCTGGTGACTAAAAGAATATGATGAATAAATATATGGAGACCTGCATCTATCATAATCTCACACAGCTCTTCTCTATTCAGATTTTTGTCTCCATTAAAAATGTGCTTTTGGGGATACATTGAAAAGCTGCTGGGGATACATTGAAAAGCTGGTGATACATTGAGGAGCTGCTGAAAATGGATTACTGATTCATGAAGGCTGTACTCAGCCACTCAGTGAGATGGCTTAGCAGACCAATGGGATGGTAGGAAGGACAAGAAGTCCACTGGGTTAACTTTAGGAGCCTGAATGGATAATGAGGTCGCCACAGGTCATTCAGAATTCTGAGCAAAGAACAAGTGATGGCATCAAAAACTTAATGCTGAATCTGTACTTATGCTTATGCTGCATAAGGTCAAAGGGATGAACACCATTTTTCATAGGGTTTTGAGACTGCATTTCCAATCAGAACACAGGAACAGGACATTACCATATAATTCACAGCTTGAAACACACAGTCATGTGTCATATATTTGTGTGTGTATCTAGGTAATGCACGAATAGGTATAATGGAGTCAATTCTCAAACCACATAGAACATCTCAAACACATAGAATTCTCAAACACATAGAACATCTACAGGTATCTGGTGATACTTAGTGACTCTGACTATTTAAATTGATCTTGTCTGCCCAATTTTCTGCAGAAATTACTGTATCTCAAACTACTACATAGAAGTATTTGTCCTTAAGTCTTGCAGTACTTGAAGACAAAACGTAATGCTGGTCAAAGATGAAAATTTTGTCAACTATTTTCTAGCCAGGCAGTAACACATTTAGTGTAACTCTAAGCTTATATCCCTTAAAAGTGACAACATACATACCCCTCAAAAACGACAACATATATTCTGTGCAATTTTCTATTATTTGATTTCTGATATTCCCCAGCAAAAGTTACACTCTACTTCCAGTTCTTGAAGCAGATGAAAATCAAAATATTCTAAAATGGCACTGGCAATGGCTCTAGAAATGCACTGAACAGAGATTAACATGCCTGAGCATGCATCCTGGTGAACACAGCAAGTATGGGTCGACTGCTCTTTCCTGGCCTATATGACTGCCATTTGGAAGACAGGTTAAAGTCTGTAGAAAGATGTCCTGCTAGGCTACAGCTAAGCAAATGCAACCATTGAGCAATGACAGTTTTTTTCTTCTGGTAGAATTAAAATTGTCACCTTATCAGTTGCCAAACTCTTTCTATCAGAGTGCATGTGTGCAACTCAGCACAGTACCATGAGATAGCCAATATACTCTTTGAGCCAAAACAAATGTTTCATCTTCTGCGGAGCCTAGACAGGTACTCTCTGGAATTCTTCATGCTGCCATCAGTGTGTAACTTGCTTTCCCTGAGAACACAAATGCACAGGAGACAAGTTAAATTGCATTATATTATGACAAATAGCCCTCTATTCTGCAGAACCTCTTTATTGGGGGCTCATGTGGCAAAGCAGAAGCAGATCTTTACAATTAAGTCATATTTCTACTGCAGTTATATCCATTCAACTGAAGCAATATTTCCTCATATCAGCCTGGAGGCTGATATCAACTGAGGACCATCATGAAAAATTCAAATAAAAAGGATTTTTGTTTCTAAAAAGAATATTCTTTCATCTTCTAGTTTCCTTTCAAAGACCTATGTCATTAAGATGACTAAGACATTTGATATTGCCCCTTTGTTCTTTAACCTCTGCTGATTATTTAGGCATTGAAAGTCTCTCTATCAATCTCAAATCAGAAAAAAAAAAAGAAGTGTAGGCTGTCAATTTTTATTCCACTAGGCATAAATATAAAAAGGTGTTGAGGTGTTATATTTTTTTTTTCCCCGATAATTTAGCCTGTTCTCTGCTACACCAGTTAATTCACTGAGATCAAAGCACAGACAAACTTAATGACAATGGATAATTTAGCCCGATATTTGAGAAATAAAAAAATGGGCCACAAATTATGCAGACAATAGATTTTTCACTGAGAGGAACCGGTAGCTTGAAAAAAAAAGTACTTATCATTTTATTTTCCTGACATTTCTACTTTGATATCCCATATTGAACATAAAGTTTTCAGAAATAAAATACATAACCCTGTCTTTTAAGCTGTTTCATCTGTAGCTTGGGGAATTTAGAGATGTTGGGGGGATCTATACCTTTTTGGTTTCAAGGAAGGAAGTTAGACATTGGAAGAATCTAATTTAAGACGGAAAAAGAACAGAAGATGATTGTTCTGTCAGGTTTTGTGCCTCCATTTTCCAAAGAGACAACTCCACCAACCTGTATCACCAGAGGAAAAATAATATTTTTACAGCCTATGAGAGTTAGACATCCTCTCACATTGCCATTCAGCATTCCTTGCAATATCTCCCACTCAAATCTCCAAGATAATTGAGTTGAAAAAACAAATGAAAGAATGGAGTGAGGAATTGTGACATGTAAGGCACAGTAAGCACCATGCTGAGTCCTAAACTCAGACTAGCACAGACCAAAACTTCCTTTCTGAGACTACCCAAAATCAGATACCCAAAGAAGAAGACAAGGCCCAGGCAAATGCAATGACATCTTTTCCCAGAACATTTTTCCAGCATCTGGTGATTTAGGCTCAGAACTTCCTGAACTAATAGTAGTGCTCTTATATTTAATATTCCCAAATGGCTTCTTCTTTCCTGTATTTGTCCCGTTACTTCTGGAATCCTTACAAATTTAGCATCTGCAACATTCAGAGGTAAATATTTCCAGTATTTTACTAGGTGTTGCATAGAGAACTAAACCATTTTGTTTGTTTTGACTATACCACCAACTAATATTATTTGCTGCCCTCAGCATCTCCTATTAGAAGAGACAGTGAGCAACTATTCTCTATTCATTTTCTCTGTGCCACTTAATATTTTATAAATTTCTGTCATATCAACCTGAGCAGTGGTGACTATAATGTCTTACAGGTGGTGGGGATCTCAAGAGAAAAAGCTGAGGTCATTTTGTGGGTTTGTGAGTGTACATATCTATACATGTATGCATGCATGCATATAATACAACAGCAATTTAAAGGAACAATATTGTTCAAACTTTAGACATACTAAAATTTTGAGTATTTTGTTCTCATATATTGAAAAACAGAAGGGAAAAAAGCTACAACGTTTTAAAAACACTATAACTGTCTTCTATATATTGATTTTAATGCTCAGCTCAAGTAGTCTCTTGCCCATCTCATTTAAGTCTGAGAAGGGCCACTGAAAGCCCCAGTGAGGAATACATGTGCATGTATGTCCTATTTTCACATGCGCATCCTGCTCCACTGTGTGGTGGTGCCTAAACTGCATTTAGTGCAGGAGGGAAATAAAGCTTAGAAAGATTTTATAAGAGTTATAAAGCTCTTCCAGAGATGATATCCACTGTCCTTGAGGTAAAAGCTGCTCCTCTGTCATCTCTCTTGCAGGACAGAGAGTCCTATTAAACCACTACACAGGCAGTGGTGGCTTTATACCTCTCACTACCTTCATGAACTTTCTCTTGCACTTTTCCTCCAGGCCTCCCTATTATTTTTGAGATGTGCATGCCAGAGCTACACATCACATTCAAGGTGCAGACACATCAGAGGTCTATCTTAAGTCTCCTTCTTTGGAGATCTTCTAAATGTGCTTTGATGTGACCCTGTGCCATATGATCTAGGTGTCCCTGCTTGAGCAGGCGGGTTAGACCAGATGATCTCTAGAGGTCCCTTCCAACCTCAGCCATTCTTTGGTTCTGTGATTCTGTGACCTCATAGTGTCTTCTGTTTCTGTCTATTCCTAATAGACGCTTACCTTCAAGCATCTACCGCACTGTTGCGCTGTTCACTGTTTCAATGCACCTTTCTTTACGGTAAGTTTAGATTCTGGTTTATGAACATCTTTGAATAACTAACTAGTTTGTGAGTATCAATGTGATTTGATGTTCTTTATAAAGCTGCTCAACATACCTCATAATAATATTTTTATCTCAGAGGTCCGGAGTGGTAGTGACAGCTGCTCAGAAGGATGGTCCTCCAAAAACCCTGCTTGCTAGAAGAGAGTAAGCTGTTTGCAACAAGGCAAACTATAATGCTAAGTGCATTCAAACCATGAAAGTCAGCAGACATTACTTTATAAGGTCATAATAGGGACCTGAATCAGGAACAGTTATTCCATGCAAACTTTGGAGGTATGTCCTCATCAATTAGGATGCAAAGTCAGACTCTCAAAAGCTATGAATGCATTTACCCTTTCCCAAAAGGAACTACCTCAGTTTAGCTATTTCACTTGGATCATTTTGAGGTGTTTGCTTCTTGCTTGTTTCTTGAAACAAATTTCTCCTGTAAATAAGAACACATACCCAAACAATCAACTCTTATCTGGGGAGTGGCATTTGATAGTCCCTATTCAAAGATATTACACCATTGCTAGCACTTCCAAAAGAAGTGCTTCAAGGAAACAAAAGACTTCAATTACAATGGCTCCATTCTTAAAAAAGGAGTCAAAATTTAAAGATGATATCCAGGTCAATCCACTCCATTAACTTCAGGTATTTAATGGAGTTGACTGAATTAGGATGTGTGTCACAGTAATTGCCATCTCAACTTGGAGAGACAGTGAATCTTCTGAACAAGAGTCTTGGCCAAGCACATGTCTTATGATAAAGAATGAGAGAGGTTAGTTTCCATCATCATAGTGGGAATGCAGACGGAGAGCTTAGGAAGAGCAATGGGATGCTTTCCATGGTTTGCAATATGAGGGAATGAGAAGACTTCATTTCCAGAGCTGTTAGAGCTCTAAAGTCACAATGCGATCCAGGCTTCGTCTGAGAAGGTGAAACCCTATAACACCAGGCCAAAGCTATAATGGCTAGGAGAATTAGGATTATTGTCTATTTGTATATTTTTCTATTGTCTATATTGTATATTTTTCTCAAAGCAGAATAATAACAAAACACATATAGATAAGAAAGCCACAGACAAAAAAAAGCAAAAAGCAAATGATGAACATTTTATTTTTGGAAAAAAAAATCAAATATTACCTTCATTATCACAGTGTCATTCTTGTCATTCTGTCCCTCAGTGTTCCTAATATATCTCAGGGCTCATTAATAAAACTTTATCTTTCATGAATTTTGAACAGTGTTGCCACTGCCAACATTACATTACACAGTTACAATTATTTTCACAAATAATACAATTCTCTTGTTCTTAAAATTGTTCTTGCCTTTCTTAAGAAAGGAGGAGCGATTGCAATTCAGAAATCATATCTATGTGGCTTCAGCTTTTTTCCATTTTTTCTTTAGAAAATGCTTATTCTGGTTAGTGAAAGAATTTTTTGTAGAATGAACACAAATACCAGCAAAGTTATCAGAAAGTATTCTACTTGCTACGATAGGTATTGCTTCAGGCACATTAAGCTCATGTTCCATTACATCCACTTCATTTACAGTATACTGATGAAAAAGAGGAATTAATTTCACAATGTCCCTTCAAGCTTTCTTTGTCACTAAGCAGTTGGTAATGCTTAATTCTCTTCTCCTTGGGTGGTTAATTTTTATTATCAGTAAAGAAATGTAATTACCTCCCTCCTGGTATAGCTCTAGGTTATACTTGGTCTCACAAACACACCAAGAGCATCAAACCTACTTAAGCAGGAATTTCAACATATATTTGTTAAAGTTAGATATAGCAATTTCTTTTTGCCTGCAGTAACAAATCTGGCTTTTGTGAGCTAGTATTGTATGAAATATATGATGTGCATTCAAATGCACAGAATTTCCTTACAGAATAATTGTACTTTTTTGCTCATTTGAAATCCATTTTGAGACTATACCATTTAGTAAATACCAGACCACAATTTATGTTGAAGTAGAGGATTACATTAGCATTTGTAGAACTCCATCTCATTATTGTGTCCTGCCTATATAACACGAACATTTTTCTTTAGACATAGATGTCAACCTGTAATGATGAGAATCTCTCACCCCTTATAATTGCTACGAAATTGGTCAACAGTCTCTGCATAGACATGTGCATGATACTCCATTAAGAGCCTTTCAGGATCTCCATGAAAAGTCAGCAAGAAAACAACCTCCCCCAAAAGCTAAAGTGTCATACTCAAACATCTGTAGAACTTGGTGTTGCATCAAAGAAACTTAGACCATTCTCCAAGGCCTGCAGCAAATGCAGAGTCCTGTGCATGCAATCCCTTACCTTTCCTCTGTTGGCCTTTTTGATGTAAAGGCCAACATTTGAAATTGCTTATTAACCTTTTTGTTCGCAAAAGAATAAGTCAAATCTGCTCAAGATTGCATAGGGTCTATTGATAGCCCTCTAGTTGAGAGTTTTTTTATTTTTGCATCAGAGTGCCACTCTATTCTATTTATTTTCCATATTTTGCTATTATCATGGAATGCCTGCTCTTGAGAAACTGATATACTGCTTCAGAGTAACCAAAGAAGCAATTATCTGCAAAAGAGAATTTAGAGAGACCATCTGTTCCCTGTCCTACACTGACAGAGAGAAGGCCTTGTCAGATTGGTACCTAGATGATTCTTAAAATTTTCAAATGAAGGAGAGTCCAGCACTGCCTATGCCTCAGTCTTCAGCTGTTTTTAGAGTTGAAAATATTTTCTCAAACAAGAGCTAAATCTTCTTTTCTGCAGTTAAACTAGTTATTAGTTTAGATAAGCTACTAGTTAGATAAGGAATGCAAAAAAAAATGCACATGGAAAACACTAAATGTTATCCTTTCTCAGTCATCTTTTACATGTTAGAAAACTGTTGTGGTGTCCTCATCCTCTCAATATAAGACTAAACAAATGCAACTCCTTCAATCTGTGCCTCAGAGATGGTGTCTTTGAGTCATCTGGTACCAATGTTGCCTTCAGTCTTTTGGCACACTCCAGTTTACCCGCACCCTATCCCACATCTGTTTCAACAATCCTCCAAGTGGTATAGCCACCTGAAGTACAGCCAAATGTGGGGAATTCACCCAAAAGAAAGCACAGTGAGGTGTGAAGAGCCTCTGTCTTTTGAGAGATGGTAAAGGCCCAGAGCCCCTGGTAGAGCTGTTTCCCAGGTGGCTGCCCCTTCCTTCCCCAACAGTAGTCCCAAGGAGGCTTGGCCAGCCGAACTGAGCCCCTGGTGCCAACATGGCCTCCAGAGAGGAGCACAAGCAGAGTGCAAGCAGTTGCTAGAACCTGCTTTGCTCTGTGCAAGATCACCATCTCATCCAGTGTGGCGCCTCAGAAACTCCATTTTCCAACTTTGCCTGTTCTTCAGATGTCACTGCACAAAAATAAATAAATAAATAAATAAATGAAAACAAATAAATGAAACTAAAAATCTGAAAGCCATATATACTTGGGAAATGGTCATTGTAGCACCAATTTGTTCATTTTATCCCAAGGGCTCTTGATCTTGTAAATCTGAGTCATGGGGAGCAATGGAGTCCCAGGTAGGCAGCACAGAAAAAAATCCTCATTATATGAGGGATGGGATGATGGGAAGACCACTGATCAACACCTTAGGGTACCTGGACATAAGCTATGAGGGGGAAAAGGAGAGATAAAAACTTTCAGTGTTTCTTAGCAGTTAATGCAATTTCATATTAAAGGAAAACTTGTCATTTCACTTGGCAGATAACACAAAATGTTTCTCGTAATCTGCATGGTAAAAAATGCTTATTAACATGGAGAAATTGCATTGTATAAAATTACAGTTTTAATTGAAAACTGGCATTGCTACAAATATGTTGCTGGAACGGGAAATATGGTTTCTGATACAAGCAATATCAAATCTCATAGTGGTCTGTTATTTACTAATATTTTTATACTACAAACCATGTAAACATTAATGAACCACTTCAATAAATAAGTAGGGTAAAATAGTTGTTAACAGTTATTACAACTGAACCAGTACAGAATTCAGACACTTCTAATCTGCACTCAGTAACATTTACTTCCCTCACCAAGCTCACTGCTTATGCCTGAAGTAAAAAAAAAAAAAAAAAAAAACCCCTTTTTTTTTTTCTATGATTTGCTTTTCTACAATATCTGCAGAATACAGGAATAGCAACAGGACTGAAACTTTCTTAGCTCAGAGAGCTAAGAACAGCCATCAGTCATCCGCCTAATGTAATGAGAACTTGCCCGCAAACTGCTTCTCTGCAAAAAGACTTTCCTGTGTGAATTTCCATCTACTTGGATAAATAAGTGGTGGGGGTGAGTACAGTGGAAAAGTATGGTCACATTGAGTCAGTTGTCAGACTCCTAGTGAGTTCATCAGAGATAAGAGTTGAGCTCAGCTGCTGAATTCAATGTGACCGGGAAAGATCACATCTGAAACAACTACCTGAGAGTAGCATACGGTATTTGTGTGACAGCATTTGTATATGTTGTTTACCTGGAGGGAACTCCTAGGAAACACAGTGTATATAAGTATGAAATATTCCATTTCACCAGTCCCCAAACAGGCATGAAGAAAGTACCAGCATCTCTCCTGCAAGTCATGGCTAACCATTGTTCCCCAAGTCCTGCAGTCCAGTCTTGAAGCCGTTTCCTTTTCCAGTGTATGAAGGCTGTCCCAGAATTAGCTGACTTTCTAACCACGTTTATTGCAAGACTACTTTTAAGAAGAAAGCAAAGCTGTATTTGTTGTCACAGAAGACAGGGGCAATGCAATTCATTTATTATATTGGGAACAAAACTACAAAAAGAGAAAGAAAAAAAAAAGAAAACCTGAAAGTAAAAAAAAGCCACCTGAAGTGTTTCCCTGTTTTCACCGTCAGGACACTGAAGATGTTGCTGAGGATAACTTCCCATGAGCAAATACCTGCCAGAGAGTAGTTTGAGAGAGCCAACTTTTTTTGCTCACAGTCCCCTGTTATATACTTCTTAATAAACAATTTCTAATGGTAATGCACATTCAAAAGTCATCCTACCTCTCTGATACTCTCCTTTTATGTTAGTAGCTTTAGAGATCACACAGTATTTCAGCTTCTTTTTTATTTTTTTCCCTTCTGCCAGTCTGCCCAGGTAAGAACACCTAGCTGGGATCCACAACAGGGACCAGCCACCATCTAGGAGGTCAGTGCAAGCTGTTCCAGGTAAGTGTGTGTTCATGTGACATGACCAGAAACATTCATGCCCCAGGGCCTCTATGTCACTGCGTGGACCTGCAAGGCTACAATTCCTCCTGCTTGTCTGCTAAATACATCCCAGAAAGAGGAGCCTTTCATACACAGAGTCTTAAAGGACCCTTGCCCATCTGTGCGTATCATTTTGGATCCGAGCAAAGCAAGTGTAGAGCATGGGCACTCTGACTGAGCAGCACCCTGCAGATGTTTGTGCAGACTGACTGCGCCAGCACAAACCCATGTCTTCAGCCCTGCACCAGCCTCCTGTTCACAGAACTGCTATGGGCTATAAAAACACAGCAGATCAAAAGCTACCTCTTATTGCAGGGAAGAGGTGTTTTTCTCATTAGGGCACTTTTCTGATATCTCTGTTTTTACCTGCTATGGCAATAGGCAGTATGAACATTAATAAATTGAACTGAATGGGGAGGGATGATATGAAACCAACAAAAAGACCACCTTGTGCTGAGAGGATTGTGCAAAAAGGACGCAAAAGTCAGTGAGACTGGAATTGATTAAATAAGTGATTTGTGACGGATACAGATTTCTTGCACACAGAAAATTAAGACTTGTTGGTTGTATCCTGTAATTGAGACTTATCTTGACATCCTGAAGTGCAGATGTGTCAGCTGAAGTAACCAGTATTTGTTATCTGTAACAAACCCAAGCAATAACTTTTCAACATAAGGATGCCTTCAAAGCAAATTGAGGAAGGTGAAGCAGGCTGAAGTGTTTCTTCTTTTTCTCCTCTCCTCTCCTCTCCTCTCCTCTCCTGTTTTCGCCACCGTGCTTTTCGGAATGAGCTGCCATATCTGGCTGCACTTACCGTTTAGATCAGTGCCTCATACATCTGAAGATGAGAGCAAACACAGGCATGCTGAAAGTCTTTCTAAACAAGGAACTGCCAAGGAGGAGAAAACAAAATGCAGTCATTTTAATTTGCAACTACAGAGGAATGTACATGCAAAAAAATAAAAATAAGGAGAGACAAGTGTATTTCAAGACAAAGATAATGTAATATGAGACAACACGCAGTAAATAATATACTTAAATCACGATATGTTATTCCACTTCTCCTTCCTTCTTCCTCTCATCTCTAGATGGGAACCCAATTTGCTTTTATCTCTCATAACGGAAAAGTTCCTGTCTTTGTACTGTGCTGTCACCAGCAGAAAATAGTTGGAAACAGTAATTAATGAGGGGAGAAAAAACAGTAATTTCTTACCTCAGCACACTGACTGTAGGAACATTTTTATGACTTTCCCTTCTCAAGTTATTTCTTACATAAATGCACAATAAACTCATATATATACATATATATATACTATCCATGTAATTGAATAACAAAAAAAAGCAAGATGCTCTCTTTTAGAAACTCACTAAGCAAGTAAGCAAAAGATGACTACTGTGGAATATTCTTAAAAAATTGGCTGCTGCTAACTTACCTTAGTTACTATAGCTATATTCAGATACCTATATATATATAATATAAGGATAGCCAATTAGTTATACCAGTCCTGACGCAAGTCTGTTTGCTTCTGAGGACTCATACAGCACCTAGTGCAGAAAAGCTCAGTCCTGATGGAGTTGGCAGACACAATAATTAGGAATTTAAAAGGTATGCATAATATTGGGAAAATACAAACAAATTCAAGATGATCCAGAAAAGAAAGAAAGAAAAACCTTTATTACATTAGATTTGAAGCTGAACTCCATCTGAACCTCTGGCCTGTGGTATGAAAAGATATAGGGATCTTTCTTGGTTTCTCACCAGTGGAGGTCACAGGACTGGGCAGCTCAGCTATTCCCTTATGGCTCTGAGCATGAGGAGATGACCACGGGGTCTCCTCTCACATCTTTCTCTGTGTTTCCTGAAGATCCACCAAAGCAAAACTAGCCTTAATTTAAGAATATTTCTTTGTTCTTTCAGCAACTAGTTAAATTTTGAATTAAGCTGGAAATAAGAAGAGAAGAGAGTTTTCTACTACAAATATCTCTGGTCTGAAGTGACACATTACCCATGTAAACATGGCAAGGTTCATATATCCCTAACTTCCGTTACTGATTTCAGTGCTGAAATTCCATTTCCTCTCGCACATGTGCAAACTCCTTAGCACAGTGATAAAGAAATGAGTGTTTAGTGTCTCATTCAGAAATTGAGAAGCTTTGCTGTTTAGGGATTTTTATTCTTATAGCAGGTCTTCATGAAGGACAGGATTAAACTACCGTTGGATGTGAACCTGCTCGGTTTTCTTCTCCAAGTATATGTTATCTGATTTATACTCAAGTAATACATTATGCATGCAGTTTTCTAAATCCTTTTAAACAGTCATAAAAAACCTTATTTTGAGTCCAAATTTTCATCAGAATACTATGGCTCATACACTCTTCCAAAGTTCAAATACAAATACATGCTGGACATAAAATCAGTTTACTTTACTAGCCACGTATCACCTCAGCTGACATGCTTGTCTATTTTCTTAACTCTTAGCACTGCTACACATTTAAGGATTTGAATGCATACAGCATGAAGAAGGAGGGTTTTTTTTTTTCCTATAAGTCTCCTGCAAAGAAAGCTTCAGGACAGAATTACTTGCAGAAAGACTGTCCTTCACATAGGTTTGCCTGTCTGCTTTTACTCTGCTGTGGGAAAAAGCAATGAGCAATGTCTCAACTTCTCCCTCAGCCACCCTGCTGCAGTGTCCCTCACCGGAGCTGAAGAGTGTGCAACAACATGTGCTATACAGAACTAAATACAAGTAACTCTACAGCAGGGTTAAGAGAAGAGACATGGGAGAGCCCCCATGTCTTCTATGGCATTATTGATTTGACAGAAATCATGGAGCAAGAGCCATTTTCCACTTTGCTTCTTAATTACAAATACTGGGGAATTCCAGGGACTAGTAGTGGGAGTTACATGTCCTAATTTCAGTTGTTCCTCAACCAATTCTTGTAAAGCAGCGACCTTCTCAGTGGGAAGCCGCCACTGATCTACCCAGACAGGCTGTTCCGTTCGCCAGGTTAATCTTATGCAAGGTCACCCATCAATGGCCACTACTGAAAATCTTCAGGACAACTTTCGATGATCAGCGTATATTTGCTCTGATTTGTATTAGAAGCTCTACCCACTCCCACCAGTCCTTTAGTCGTTAGATCCAGTGGCCAGCCCTTAGGCCGGTCGCAAAGTGCAATCACAGTGACATCAGCTCCTGTATCCATTAGGACCATGATTGTTGCCATTCTGGGTTCCACACAAGGGTGATGCAGTGTGATCGTCAAGGTGGGCCTCTTGGTTGCAATTGTAGAGGTCCAAAAGTCTTCTGAGCCGCCTGTTGACCCGAAACCATAGATACCACGCTTACGCTGTTCTGCAGGTGGGACAAGAGCTGAAACAGAATTAATTGAACAATCTGGGTGTTTTTCAGAATAAATACTGGAGAAGGAGTCCGTGCCAGAGCTTGGACCACCCCCTCATAGTCAGCATCAATAACACCAGGTAACACAAAGAGTCCGGTAAGCGTAACGCTGGTTTGGCTGAGTAAAAGTGCACTACGGTCATTTCCGATTGGTCCTTTCACGTTTAACGGGATCTTGCAGATTTGAGTATTCCATAACGTGCAATCTTGTACTGTAGTGACATCCACTCTGGCACTTCCTCGGGTTTTGGCGATGAGGGAGCCCACAGAGACACAGTGGTTGGAGGCGTGACCGAGGTTGAAGATGCAGGTACCGTGCTGGTCACCATGATGGCTAGGGTAGTCACTCTCTGAGGCGTTCTGCCCTCGAAGGACCGGGTCACTTGTGTCATTGTGCGGCCCTGCCCCGCGCTCAGCTTCCCCTTTCCCTGCCACCGTGGCAAAGGCTGTCCTTCCACATTGAACTTACATCTGCATTGACTCGCCCAATGGCAGCCCTTTTCGCATCTGGGGCAAGCAGCAGGTTGCTCCGCCTAAGTAGGTTTGCAGTCGGGGATCTAACAGCGCTTCAGTCCCCATCAGTTGAGGGATTTGAGCTCCAGCTAATGGGTCACCAGGAGCTCTGTCCAAATTGTTTATTGCTGCGTGCTCACAATACTTCCTCCACTTCTGTTCCCAGATTAACTTCTGAGTGAGGGTTAAAATCATAGAGGCGATCATGGGACGGTCATGAGGCACCACTAACTGCCCAGTCAATACCTTCTCAAGAAGCAACACTGTATAAGGGGCATTCAATCCATAAGTATTCACAGATTTGCGTAATTCTTTGATCAAATCCCATTGGAGAGGGGCATACTCATTAGGTCCATTATCCCTTACTTGTACGGGGAAAAACAGAGCCACCAGGTCCCCTTCTCGCTAGGCCTCCTGACAAACCTGTTCCCATCGATCCCACGGGCCAACCATCTGTTCGGCATTAGGTAAGGTAGAGGCAGAGGACGGAGCCGCAGTAGCAGGAGGAGGAGGGTTGGCGGGGGCAGCGGGAATGACTGTGAATTCCACACATGCCCCCTTTTCTTCGTCCTCTAGATCAATTAGATTCCTCTCATCTATATCCTTTTCTGAATTCGCGTTAAGTACAGCCTGAGCAGCGGCATGTTGCACCTTTTTTTCAGACTGCCATTGTTTCAAGGTGTCAGTTACTAATCGCCATGCAGTCATCATTTCCGTAGCAGTAGGATCCCCTCCTGAGGAAGTCTCCCAGATCGTCTCTCCTGCCTTCTCCCAGGTTTTTACATCAAAGACCGCTGAGGTGGTGGAGGGGACCCCATGTTTTCGTAAGAACTTTAGCAATAATTTCAATTTATATGAATCATATGAATTTATATGTGTCAGTAGCTTCACGATCGCCTCCTCTTCTGAGGAAAAATGTGCTCCCATCTTGAACTCCCTGTATTTGTTTTTGAGCTACCACTTTGAACTCTCCGCTGCTCAGCTGTTTGTTCAGGCGATGTCCCGGGATTGACGCGGTGGTCCAGCCATGCACTTGCTTAGTTCAGCAGGGTTCCCTCCGGATGCCTGTGTCATGTTGCAGACCCAGTCACGTCGGGGTCACCATTTGAAGGAATGGTTGCACAGACTCCATGAGGGGTGGACAGTGGAATCCATTTTAATATATCAGCACAAAGCTTTTAGAATCTTTGAAGGCTGATCACACGTGGCATAAAAACATTGTCCTCAGTACCAAGCATTTTATTGGTGGCTATAGCAAAGCACTCAGATCCTTCTCCTATTGGTCTTTCCATTCTCACTAGCAACTTCTTTCTTCTTCTTCTGCAGCTTCAGCAAAAGTTATCTGCATCACTCTGTCCGTAATTTTCCCAGTTGCTCCGAGGATGTGCTGTTTACCCATCTCAGTCTGTTATTTTTTTTCCACCCTGTTCACTAGAAAACCACAGCTCTCAGGCCCATGTAGCCTTGTCCTACATTCCTTAGTGTATATTTGTATCTATCAGGTCTGTATAGCTACCACTTTGATCCCCTACACCATGCCACAGACAGTCCACTGTAGAATCTCCATATACAAATAAAATAAAATAAAATAAAATAAAATAAAATAAAATAAAATAAAATAAAACAAAACAAAACAAAACAAAACAAAACAAAACAGCATTGTTGGAGCTATCCTCTGCTTACTTGAAATGCCAGCTCCTCCTATGCCCTGATCTCTCACATCTATAGAGGCACGAGCTATAGCAAGCCATCATGGTCTAAGTAGTTACCCCGCATGATATTTTCCTGCGAAGACTAAGGATCGTCCTAAAAGCACTCTGCAGCCTACTTGGTAAATAATGCTGCCTGGTCCTACTACACACATGAAATGCTTTAAAAAGTGCTTTCTGCTCTGCCTGATAAAGCAATATCATTCAAGCAGCTTTCTGAATCAGAAGACAAAGATGTGTTGCCCTGCTGTCAAGCAACTGCTACCTTGGAATAAGGTAAGTGTAAGAATGTCCCATGAGCACAGCATGGGACTGTAGAGAGGTTAAAGCTCTTAAAGACAAAGTCCTTTCACAGTAATGCATTAAGAGAGCAGAACTGGGAATAGAAGAGAGCTACAGCACTCCTAAGGTCATACACTTCAGCTCTCAGGAGCTGAGAGATGTCTGGATAGCTGTCATGGGAAACTTGTCTCTCCAGAGATGACCACGGAAACAACCTTTTGCTACAAAAGTTGTGCGTATAATTTCTCTGCTTCTGCTCTCACATGCAAATGTATGTATTTCCCAAAGAGGAGCACTTATAACATTCCACATCTCTACAGATGGGGGGAGGGAAGCCTGATGTAGCTGAAATAGCAAACCAGAAGAAACAAGGTACAATGGGAGATCATGTTCATGGGGCAGGGTGGACTTTCCCGACTGTATTTGTGTCCCACAAGACTTTGTTGTGCCTCTGCAAAGGAACAGGAGCAGCATTCTGCTTAGTTTCACCCTTTTTTTGAGGGTTTGCCAGCCTGCTAAATCATCTAAGACAACTTCTATTCTGCTCTGCCATTTGGGGATCATTCTACCTTTTCACAAAGACCTTCAACAACCAACTGATTCCCAAAAGAGACCACAGGGCCCCTTGAAGGTTTTAGGGGCATGGAGTAGCTGGGCACATGACCTAGTAGGGAAACTGAAATGGGCACTTTCCGGGAGACTGTGAAGAAGAGATACCACTCTCTGGGTCAATGAAGGAAACACCATTCCCATTGTCAGCTGTTTTTCCTGTCTCAACAGGGACTGAATGAACCAGGCTGGTGAAGATGAACCTGCTGTGCTGGCTCGCTTTCCCCACGGGGCTCACCATGTCCTGGCAACTGCTGGACAGTTTGGTGGTAGCTTACAGACTTACAGGGCCCATGAGCAGGCCCCTTTCTTTCCTCTTCGCAAACCCTGTCAAGCAGGAACAAGAGTTATCCCAAATACAGAGCTGGGAAGAGGCAGCTGGGTGAGCCTCATTGTAACATGTTACTGTTTCAGCAAGGGAGGCTGAGGACTCCCCTGGTGACGAGTGTGTGTCCAAAAGGCTTTTTTTGCTGTTTTGAGTTGACATCAAGAAAGGCAGCATTGCTTTAATCATTTAGGACTAGTGGGAAAACCAGAGGGAAGCACTGTTGGCAGCTGAGTGGTGTGGAGAGTACTGTGGCATGGGGATCATGGTGCTAATGTATTTTTCAGCTATGCAAAACTGGCATCATGCCCCGTAGCATCTTGACAAAATACCCACTCTTCAGAAAATTCTGAGGGATTTTCACTGGGAGAAAGCTAAAGGGTCCTAGAGGACATTTTCAGAACTGTTAAATTCTGCATATATTATGGCAATTTCTGTTGAATTTATTAGCCTGTAATTTAAAACGTTAACCTCCAGAATTCTATAGCAATCATTTATCTTTATTTTAAAGAGATAAGTTGGTTCAGTAATCCTTTTTAAACATTATAATCTCTACAAAGTTATTTAGAAGTCACCCAGAAAATCCATATGTACAGAAACTTCAATTACATAAACAGCAGATATATGGTTATTTTATTGATGTGTAGCTATACATGATGACCCATATTATGTGGGCTGCCCAAATCAAACAATCTGTGGGAGGAAATCAAGCAGTTATTTTCTCTACAAATTGTGCTGCTTTTTTTTTTTTTTTTTCATTTCTACCAGCAACTGGAAAGTAAGCATCTTAATACACATCATTTATTCTAAATAAACACATAAATGGTCTTATTTTCTACACTTTTGAAATATTATTCATTATTATCAATTCCTGCTGCCTCATATAAACTAATTTATTAATTTTCAAGTAAGCGAAGGAAATGGATTTTGGTAATACCTTGATTTACATTTGATGAGCTTAGCCTGTGCAAATGCCTTCGACTCAGATAGCTAGACCAAGCTATTCCAACCTGTCTGATGAAGATTTTAGTGAAATGTCACAAAACCCTATGACGAATTATTGCCCACCAACATTGTATATTGGTTTGTATATTGACTGGACAAATAAGCAACGCTTGTAGATACTGTTAGTCCTCCATAATTGCTGTTTCCATGTTGCAGTTTCTGCAGACACCAATTTTCAATCCCTGAAAGAGAAACAGGTTGCTCAGCCTCATATATAAGTTTATTCCTGAGCAGTTTTTATTCCAAAAGACCCTTGAGAGGAATCCCCAGGGGCTGCTTTGATTAAAATCCACAGTACAGCTGCAGCACTCAGCTCCAGGTATGTCCTGGAGCATCAGTGCCACCCCACGATGCCTCAGGCAGCTGGACAAGAGGATAGGATGGTACCCAGGTGACAGCATCATCACTCTTGGTGCACATGGAAGTCATAACTTGCTTTGAAATTAGAACACTAGGACATGTCTCAGAGAGCTGCTGTGGAGTTTTGGTTTCTCCAAATGCATTATCCCACCTACTCCCTTCAAAGTGCAAAGTAGAAGTACGTGCACCCTTAGATTCCACGGGTGAAGCCCAGGTCCCATAGCCCAGCAGGCTGCACTGCCACATTACTACTCCTATTTTCTTGTTTTGTTCCTGTATCAAACTCTAGGAAATATTTCTGGAAGGCAACCTGGGGACATGTGTAAGAAAGGCAGTTCACAGCCACAGCAGACTTGCCTCAGCTGTGTTTGCTTGGAAGATGGGTGCTGAAGTTGGCAACTGGGTCTGGAAAATGGAAATCAGTCCTGTCACACTATATCAGACAGGATCTAGCTCTTCAGTAAGTCCCATCCAGCAGAGCACACCACTTCAGGAGCTGACCATCCAGGCTGTTCTTGGAGCTAACATCCTAAGTAAGGTCTTCAAATTTAATAGATTATAAAATCACTATGCTCATTCAATATCGGTAGTCTAACTTAGAATTTTGGTCAATGCTCTTTGGTCAAGGCTCTTTTTCTAGACAATATAAAAAACTAAGGACTATAGTAAGGTGGGAATCAGCTCATTCCAAGATAAACTTCTGTAGTACATTAGATTAACAGTCCCTTAAGAGCTTCTGGTTCACTGCATTTATCAGGAAAAACAGGTCAACTAGCTCAGTGGTAGACATGCAGAACTGGATAAGATAGTTCTCACATCAACTGCTAATGAAGGCTGATTCGCACAAACTGCAGTGCACAAAACAGTTCTCAAATCTTATGGGAAAGAACATAAAACATTCTACAAAAGTTAACCAATATCCAGCAGCCCCAACCAGGCTGCAGGAGTTGCTCAGGCATGCCTGCTACAAGCTCCCAGTTGCTGAGCATTTGCAAGTCCAGCCCATGGCTCTTGCTCATGTAGGCACTGTCTTTGATGCAGTGGGACAGGGCAGAAAGGCACAGAGTTGCTGATGTGCTGGGCTACACACAGGTAGGCTCTCACCAAATTTATGGGAGTTTTGGGTCTTGCCCATTAAACATAGTCCTCACCATCAGCCCAAATCTCCCTATATTCATCCATTCTGTAATCAGGAACAGAAAACTAATTCACCTGAGACACTTCTAACACCACTGGCCAAGACTATAAACTACAGTTTCACCTGCAATATTTTTCCATTTGCAGTTCCTATCTACATTTGTCATTATTTAGCATGTGTTAAAATATAAGATGCAGTCCTAGAAGATCCAGAAGGCAAAATAAGTTTAAATATCTTTGTGTATATCATCTCATGTGGAAATCAGAGCTATGCATGACAGTGAGATCAAGTTGCACTGAAAAACCCTGTTAGTTAGCACACCAAGACTATTTCCTAATATCATTTCCCTTGGTGGTTTCTGTCTCATGGAGCTGGAAAGTATAGTCAATGTAGAGCAACAAAGAGACTGTTCCTCACAGCTTCCAAGTGTCTTTTTATTTCTACTTTAACCTACAAAATAGAGATAAGGGCACATTTTCCTTTTAGAGACATTTCCCAGGGAGAAAGTATACTGCTGGGTATAACCTAAGTGAGGTGAAGTTCTTTCATAGAAGAACAAAATCAAGTGGAAGCAAATGGAGTGAAGAAAAAACATGTTAAGATTTTCTAAACCACTTGAGAGAGAGTCACTTTTCTTGGGTAGAGGAAAGAGGTAACTAAGGGGAAAAGAAAGCCCTACCATATTGCATCAGTTTGGTCTGACTAGTGGCATTTAAAGTAATTGCTCTGTATTGGAAGTCCATTAAGGTCAGTGGAAATTGCTGATTTCATGGTGCCATGGATCAGACCCATATTCATTATGTTTCAGAGGTCTTAGCTTACTTTGTCCCAAGCAGTGTCTGCTCTCACCCCACTCTGACCTGACATAGCAAAAAATTGTATTCCAGTCTTCTGTGGTCAACTTATATTTAAGATAGCGATACACTTCTCTTGCTTCCATGAGCAGAATAAAATAGCGGCATTTTGCACTAACATCACTGTGAAGAACTTGAATAAATACTGTCAACAGCACAAACTCTGACAATGTTTGGGCTTTGTTTTGGCAGGTAGTGACTGTAGTAATCAGAGTAATCAGATATTTTGGGATTTAGCTGTAGCAAGATTTATTCTGAAGTTAGGATACCATTTCAATAAATCAACACAAGTGTTCATATCAGCACATACAAACACACACCTGCCCACAAATTCTAGCCTGATTGATGTAAGGCCATATTAGTACATTTTGTCCTTGGGTCTGTCCATCCCTGGCGGCATTAATATGTATTAGGTAGTGTAGAGAATTAAATGTACACATATATTTAAAGTACTGGTGTTGCCCAAGAACAGGTAGTGATACCATATACAGCTAAGCAAAAAGCAGACTTCTCTCATAGAAGTAGATGGGGATGTGATTTTTCTCTCAATATTGTATCTTCCTCTTTTTAGGCTCCCATATGCTCAATGCAGTTGGAGCAGATCCCTTCCACAATTGCGTGTCTCACAACTAGCCACACAGCTGCTGTTGATTAACAACAATGGAAAATTATAATAAAATTAAGAGCTTATTAATTCACATCCTGTTTTATTTTTATTCCTCACTCTTAAGACAACAAATAGAGCAGCTGCTCTGTGACCTTTTACTGGTCTCTATTCATTACCTAGAGGGTATGCGTGGATGCTGAGATGTATTATGCATGCACACCAACTCAGAGAGTCCTGCGGCTGCTTCTAGCATGTGAAGATAATACATAGGCTGCAGTGGTTATATAAGTACTAGTAATTATGCAAAAAACATCTCATGCTCTTGTGGTAATGGCACCTCATCAATTTTGCTGAATCGTCTCCCTAAATTATAGCAATGCATTTCACTGTCAGGTTATGGTTAGGATTTTTCTTTTTTAAGAGAAAATTGTACAAGAAAGTAGCATTTCTGCTGGATGGAACCTACAAATTGCTCCTTATATAAAATAGTGGTGGGAGAGAGGAAGAGTCATGATTGATAGTTTTATTAAAATTGAACTTGCTAACAACTGTACAGAAAGTATCACTCTGACAAAAAAATTTAAAAAATAGTTCCAGAACTAGAAGAACTTGGTTACCAATGGAATCTTTCAATAGCTGAATTACATGAAGGCTGCATCATGAATTCACAGTGTTCATTCATGGATTTTCAAGAAGGAGAAAGAAATAATATAAATTATTCAAAAAAAAGTCAGCTTTTTTTTTTTTTAATTATTACTGAATAATTTATTTCCTTAGGGAATCTCCTTAGAAAAAGCCACTTCCTCTTGACTGAGGACTTACCTGAGGCATCCTAGAATAATTATGAAACCAGGCTAATAAATAGATAAACTCATTAATGCTACCTTTCTAGTTGCCAAGACCAACTAAGAGTGGTATCACCAAACAGACACACTCTATGCAAAAGTCTATATTCCTTTGAGCTTCTTTTGTTTTGGAAGCCCAGTACTTTAGTATATGTATTCCTCATCATTGGACAAACACTAAAGAAGAAACCTCCTCGACTCCAGAATCACACGATTTTTAATACAGACAACCGCTCCAGCTCACTGGAAAAAAAAGGTTGTGGCTGACATTTGGATCAACTGGACAAGAAACTTCTGGCAGGTGTATTTAGTTCAATAGTGATTTGTCTGTGTATTGGAAAAGTCAATGAAAAAGTACTGCACAGACGAGGCCATCATCCAGTGTCCTCTGTGAGCAAGAGGCTACAGAATCTCCTTTTCCCTCAGACATGTAGACAGTGGAAGCAGCTACTGCTTAAGGGTTGGCAAACTCAAACAACCTAATCACTTTTCAAGATATAATTCTTTCTGCTTTTGTTATTTATTCCTATTTCCAAAACAATATGAAGAGCTTTTGCCATGAAGATCATCTACAAAGCATCTAAGGAAGCTTTATCTATCCCACTTAAAAAATATTGGCTGGACTATTAATCACTAATAAGTATTCTGTCAATTACATGGCATGCAAAATGTTGCCCCTCACTGCTGCTTGTAAAGTCCTGAAAATAGGTCAGGTTTTCATTAGTTGGAAGGGTTGGAAGGGTGGGAATTGTTATTACAGAGCCTCCTGTTAAAAACAAAGATGATCGTTAAGTGCTGCTTATAATGTATTTCATTTTATTCTCTATAAAACCAGAGTTTATATACTAACAGGAAAATCTAATTAGGTTAATTAGCCATCATTGCACTGCTGCACATGCTAAAGCATAAATATTCATTTGCAGGTTCTCAGGTTTCTGGCTTCAGTTAGTTATTGGAACAGTTTTTTTTTTTTTTCTCTCCAATTCTTTGCTAATTTTAATTCACCAAACAACATAGTTCTGAGTGAGCAAAGTTCCCAAAGAATCTCAAGTGTCCGTTATTTCACAAGATTCTCTATTTCTATCCATGCCCCAGCTCTCATCCTAATTCCCATAACTAGACATGTTGATGAATGCATTAGTATTCATGTATGCTATGTGTTTCTGTCTTTTGTGTTCTGCAAGCTGTGACTGTACAGTCTCACTGTTTTATTCCATTCTGTTTTTTTTTCCTTTGATAAATTCCATTCTGTTTTTTTTTCTTTGATAAAATGTGTGATAAGTTTTCCTAAACAATCCTAAAAATTTTAAAACAAGCATTAAAATGTAATCTTTAAAAAAAACAAAAACAAAAATATGTCTAGGTTAGGCAATGAATAGATGAAGTAATTGTTATGAGTATGTGTTTTTCCTACAAAGTCTATTAAGAAGGTTGTAGGAATCCTAAGGAAATCCTGGGTCATTTTTCCTTTTCACTGCAGTATTAGAACTGTATAATTTATAACAACAGCCACACTCGAACACCTATAGAAGAAGCTCAATGCTTTCAAAGTAAATCTAACATTTAGAAATATTGAGGATATATAGACTATAAACTAATGACACAATTTCTTTGTGACTGCAAACAATTATGTTTTCTAAATTAAATACCCCATTGGGAAAAATAGCGATCAGCACCTTTCCTATTAGCTTTATCAAACTATTCTTCTTTTTCATTTACCTAGCACTTCCTCTTTTCCAAAACTCTTTCTGCATATATTTAATCCTTTAGCCCCTATATTTGATGCTTCTTTTTTTTTTTTTTTTTTTTTCTGTTTAGTTTTTTTTTTTTTAATTTTTTTATTATCAATGTTTTTTCAAAGATAAGGTTACTAAAATTGTTTAATTTTCATTTACAGTTTGTGCCATGTAATTGTTTAATTTCATTTTGCTGACCTTCAAAGCCCGTATATGGACTATAGCAGTGCAACACACAATTCATTCAATTCCGTGGGTAAACCCAGTACTTTAGACAAATACAACAATAGTCTGGCCTCTAACAAGTTTACAACTGGAATAAAGGATGACAGAAGGATACTGAGCAGGGGGCAATCAGATTTGCACAGTATACACTTGAGAATGAATTGACCACAGGATATATATACATCATCATGTCCTTGATTGCATATAACCATGTAATCAGACCAAAAAGTTATCAAAGGAATCAGGTTTTGGAGAAAACTCCTTGTCACTTACAGGGCAAAAGAATAAGTCATACTTAAGAAGGAGTCTGGTATGTTTCTGACAGGCACTGTAGGATATAGTCTCCTGCAGCAGGAGAGTTGATTTCTTTATTCCTTTTTTCACAGTATCTTTGTATTTGCTTGATGTGACTGTGGGAGGGAAAGGCATTTATTAGAGCAAAGCCCACAGAAGGAGAATATCAAAATTGTATGCCTGAATGACAACACTCAAGATTTAGCACAAGATTTTGTAAAAGGGTGGTTTCTATTAAATAGCTTTCCAAAAGTTGTTTGCACTTAAGGAGTGAGAGTGTGGAGTTCATTCCACAGGAGATGGATGTCCTGCACTAGACAGAATATTGATGCAAATCAGAAGATCACAGACTAATCTAGTGATGGCTGCCCATGTGCTGTGCAGAGCTGCCCAGTCACATGGTGCCAATCCTGCTAACTTGCTAAATTGAAATAAAATAAGCTATAAGCTACTTTTTAACCAGCATATTAGAGAGCTAATACACAGCCAGGAAGGAGAAGAAATCCCTGCTGAATGGGGAAGGGAGCAGGAGGCATGGTAGATAATCATCTCACAATTGCATGTCAATTATTGCTTTGCAAAAATACTTCATACCTCTGCATGAAAATAGTGTATTTCATCATACATACCACCGGCTGCGAAGTGGCTAAATTTTTTAGAAGAAATTAAATAGTTTATGTGATTATATGGGGATAGAACATTTGTACAAGTGAAGCATAATTAAATACAGAGCACTTCCTGCAAGATTATGGTAGTGTCTTCTCTTTTATTCTCTCCCTTCTGCACTGATTGCTTTTTAGCTATCTCTACACACATGCATCTTTTCCTGAATCTGACAGGTCATTTCATTTGCAGTTTATTTCCTGATTTAGAAAAGTCTTTTCCTACTAGGGAAAATATTTTTTCTACAACTAAAAAATACTAGTAGCATTCATGAAGCAGTGACAGGGAATAACTCATTCAGCATGTGTGTTTCTGCACCAGTCATTCCTAAAGACTGATTCCTGCTTAAAATACAACTCTATTTCCAAACTGACTGTCACCTACCTCAGAAAAAATAGATGCCTGAATGAAAAAGGGTAATTTGGGGTGTGAAGGAGTGGTTCCAGACTTTTAATCTTTTGTTTCATTTCAAGCAGAAAGTTGGGCTTTTTGGTTTTGTTTTGTTTTGTTTTGTTTTACTGTACTAATGATAGGGGAAATTTGGGAGTGTGTAGCTCTCACACAGCCTGCCTGCGCGGTCACTTCAGAAACCTTGGCATGGTCAGAGAACCTGCTCTTCCCACAGTTGCTCTCTACTATCCTGCCAATCTGTGTTTGTCTTCCCAAGGAAGCTCATCAGCCAATTATATTGCCCTGTGGCAGGAGGGCAATGACAGTATTTGCCCAAGACCCAGCTTGCCGGCATTCTGCCCTCTGCAAGTGCCCCTTGCAGCAGCAACACAAACATCGATGAAATAGTACTTGAAATACAAATGGGACACTTTTTGCCAGGTGTACTCTCAAGGGATCCTTTCCACTCTCTGTTATTGTAGGAATTGGAACTTCAGCTTTCTCCATGCATCCCCTTAACCAGATGGCTTTTGTAGTCCACCCAGGTTAGCATGCCTGGGCTATTTCAAACCAAAGCAGCTGCATTTAAGAGCATTCACAGAATCACAGAATCTCAAAGTCACAGAAGAGTTGCGATCGGAAGGGATCTCTAGAGATCATCTAGTCCAAACCTCCTGCTCCAGCAGGGACACCTACAACATGTGGCACATAGTGGAATCCAGGCAGGTTTTGAAGATCTCCAGAGAAAGAAACGCCACACCCTCTCTTCTCTCACTTTGTATCTTGAATGAAGACAGAAAAGTAATGCCTCCCTTTTGGTTTGCTGAGAGAGTTTTATCCTGCTAATTATCCATAGGTATTTTCCTAGCAGTCAAGGTACATTTTTCTCAATGATTAGGAGGAAAGTGTTTATTCTTCAGCTCTTCATACAGATCTGCTTCACTTCACTCTCGCTCTTTCAGGCTCAGCATAAGGCATCACCAACAAGGCAGTGGAAACATAGTAGGCTAAGCTTTCTGAATAGAGGCTGGAGCAAAGAGATGCCTACGTGTGATGATTTTAGCACGGAATTTCACATAATTTGTACAGTTGCCTGTAAGGTAAAGGAGAAGAGTTAAGCTATACTCTCTGCTGGGGCCTGCAGGGACCCTTCCTTGCTCAAATTAAGGAGGTGGCAGTGCATAAGCTGTGAGCTACAACCACAAGACCATGGTTGGCTGGAGGCACAGTGAATTATGGTACATGCCTCTTAAGACTTGGGAAAGGTATCCCAAAAGTTTGTCTGTAAAGTTGTAACTCTGAACTCCATGAAAGGAGAGATAAATAGGGTAAAATACAGAGTATGAGAGGAAGTGGTAGGGTAGGATGGGAGAGCAAGACATACAATCAATAAAAGGTTCTCCACAGTGCATGGCTCCATTATCTCTCCAGACATCAAGCTTGACCTTGCTGTTTGTTAACAAGATTTTTACACAGTGAATTCACAGTGTTGAGGGGAAGTTGTCCTGGAGCCTGTTTGCTCATCATCCTACATCTCAGGTAGCATAGACTAGAGAAATCAGGCAGCCTGAGAGAAGTTTCCTGCAATGATGTGATGCCTTCAAAGGACTTTCAGATTGTGCTACAGATTTCTTAAGTCCTGAGTTTGGACCTCAGAGCACCTGAAGTTACATGTAAGCCCTTTATCAGATTTATTTGTGAACTTTCCTAGGCAGAAAATAAAAAACGCTGTTTGGACCCAGACATGCTTAACTGTAGCTGCCTTACTATGCATTGAAATAAGATCATTAACATTCTGCATATAAAATGCATTTTGTGTTTCTTAAATTTAAAAATTATGGAACAAACAAGGTGCATTTGCTGATTGCTGTTTTCAAAAAGCGACAAAAACAAATGTTCTTTAACATTCTCCTGTAGAGTATCTGCATTTCTTTTAACCTTGTAAAACTTGAGGTTATATGGAAAATCTCATTCGCAATGTTACACTGAGCAATTAAGGATGTGTTAGCATGTCTTCATATTTTTTTAATTCTTTGTTTTTAGTTATTCAAATGTCTTTATCCACATGCCACTCACTGTAATTCTAATAACATCTGTAATTTCCTTGGGAATATATTACTTGTCAGAAATTAAGTTCATTATCACTAATGAAATATTCTGATTTCAGATTGTTATTTCCGATTCTAAATATAAAAGTAATTAGCAGCACATAGGATCCTTCTAATGGAATGATTTTATCATTATTCCTGGAAGTAACATCAATACTTTTGTTGCTTCTTGTAAACAAAACGCCTTTACCATAAAAATCTCCTGATAGCCAAGTAGAAGTTATTACACAGATACAAAAGCATAAAATAATTGCAACAGCAATTTAGCATCATTTTCTACTTAAAGGAGCAAGAAATAAATTTTAAAATGACAGTTACTTCTGTTATTATGTACAATTATATAATGCAGCTTTTGGGTTTGTATCCAAACTCAGGGAAAAATACCCCAAATATGCTGTGGAGTCCCTGAAAACTGCAGCAACACCATGCAGAAGAGGAAAGCTAGTGCTCTCTGCCAACCTCACTTTACAAAAATTATTTTCTTTTCATTTCATCATGCTCATATTTCATTTTGTAATCTATCCAGCTGTTCACAAGGGGCCTTTCAAATACAAGCAGCAGCCTCATGAAAGAACTGGATTTCAGGGACATATGTATCAAGTGCAGCCTCGCATCTGTGTCCTGCAGCTCCTCTCCTTTTCCAGCATACCTTTTACATTCAGTGAACTTTTCTCTTAGCATGACTACCTATTCTTATGGGTTGGTCCTGTGACCATGACCCTGTATGGTCTCTAGTTGAATTTCCTGGTTGCTCCTCTGTTTGACAAAGGGATGCATAAATTTCACAATATGTCTAAAACAAAGCCACACAAGTAAATAGGCATTTATAGAGTCTCTCCTTAGACAACACCCACAGTTAAGCTAACCTAAATAAATGCTACTGTCTATCTTGTTTCTACTGTATACACCATATTGAATACTCCTATACATGCCTATATGCTATAAAACATGTATGTATAGCCTCATCAAGTTTTACAGATTAGATTTTTACATAGCAAAGTCAAAAATAGTGTTACATAAGAACACAACAATATCAAGAAACTCTCTTCATTTCTTACTACTTGTTACTGAAAAAAAAAAGCATTTTGTACAGTGCTCTGGTTTATTTTAGTCAGTTTTTCAGAGTAAAGCACTGTACTGAATATATAATGAGAGCAATACTTAAACAAATATTAGTTATGTCCCCTTTTTGATTCCCACTGCATGCCTATTTGAAAAAGGTGAGAACTTGGTGGATTTTTGCCCCCGTTCTCATTTTACCGTGTGTGATGGATATGCTCCTTTCCCAGCTCAGCCTGACTTTACACATGTAGCCCTATTCAGGTGTTAAGCACCAGTGATATTATCTAACCCTGGTAGTTGACTCCCTGATTTCTTCCCGGACTCAGTCATTAATCAGCAATAAGTCCTGATGACTGCATCCTGATGGGGTATTAAGGCTGATGGTGCATACACCAGACAAAGTTCCTCTGAAATGAAAGAATGACTATAAGTCGATCATCTTATCCCATAAAAAAGCGGACAGCCCAAGAGCCCCTTGAGCTCTCGTGGCATGGCAGTGGGCTGCACGTCAGGATCTCCCCTTGAACAGGGATGCCTCTCAAGGATACTCCTCGAAGTTAAGAGATCCCTTTCCACAACAGATTTGTGGTAAGTGAATATAGCGCACTCTCTTTCTGAGCTTGTAAACTTTACTTTGTAACTGTGCACAAAATCCGTTAGTCATAAACCGCTGACCAGGTCTGGAACTAGGATTGGGTCCAGCTGTACCCATACTCCTCTCAGAAGGAGCCTGGAAAGCAAGGCGGTCCAATCTGAACCTCGTGACCCAACAGGAGGGTGTCCTTGATAACTGTGTATTATCTTAAACCTCCATGCAGTGAATAATTAGCAACCTTGACATAGAATCTCATGAAATTATTGTCCATATCAATAAACCCTATTATTATTTCTTTCGTACGAGTGATGTGCATTGTGTCACTCACCCCGCCCACCACCATTCGTTCCGTGACACCATGAGAGGAGACTGATTAAACTGAGGCAACTAGAAGGATCCTCTTGGATCAAGTCCAGCCTTCAGTCATTTTGATTAGCCCATGTGATGAGCACTTTTTCATTCCCTGTCTTCTGATCCCTTTTACTCCAGGGATTATTGATCTTCAGAAAGGATGGGCCACAATCACTGTGCACAGCATTTCAGATGAGAACCTACCATTGGTTGGCACAAAGTACTTAAGGCTTTTTATTTCTCCACTGAAAGTACCATGTCTGCTCCATCTGAAGATCTGTTTTTAGCCTTTCTGGAGTTGCATCACATACCATTTACTCTGCAAATGATTAGTACACAAAGGTACTTTTTACCTCCTCCTTTGTTTCCAGTTGATGATCTCCATCTTATAGCAGGATATTTTGCTAATTAGCAACCTTGCAATTTGGACTTTTAAAATTTTATTACTTCCCTATTATGTCACGATGTAAGGTCATCCTGTTGCTCTGCTATAACTCCACCTCCCAGCTGTTATGATCAAAAGAGATTATCTGCATTCTCTTACTTTTTGTGCCAAATGCTAAGATATTTCAGTTACAAATCCAAACCCTGAAGAAATTCCTGTCTTCTCTTTCTCTTTCCTCTTATTGATTAGCTCCTCTTCCCCTGGAGACTTGCTTGCGTCTCCTTATTGGTCATCTTCTCATCTATCATGCTAACTGACATTAAAAAAATGTACTTATTTACAATAAGGATGTTTTGTTTACTAAACTTCAGACAAATTGGAGATATTTCGTTTGCTTTAGGCTGAAAAATAGCTCATTCATGTGAGAGAAGTACTAGGCTAGACTGGCACATTTTGCTGTCAGTAAATCTGTGCTATGTTTTAGCCCATTCTCAATCTAGTTACTAGCCTTTAGTTAATCTTTCTGAATTCAGAAATGAATATTGTCTCTCTAATTTGAGAGATTAAGCTAAGTAAGCTTGATGAATTTTGCTTCAAATTTGGTCATTAGAAAGCAACATATTTTGCCATCAGTTCAGAATTGTTGCGTTCAACTGTAAATAAGGTAAGCTTGAATAATTTCTGAGGCTATGTCTAGATTACTTAACACATTTATTTGGGCTTCTATTTTCCAGAGATTTTTTTCTTAATTGCTTTGCTGTTTTTTATGAAAACTAAATTAATGCCATTTTTAGCAGTTCTGACTTTGGTCGTAATCTTCTTGACCGCAGGATTGTAACTTTCTTTGCTGACCCATCCCTTTTTTCTTGTGATCAGTCTTACACATGCCATTTCTCTGTTCAGATTCTAAAGAAGCACATGCTAGTACAGAAGAAACCTTCCTCTTCATCATAGAATTCTGAAGCCAGGTAAAATGAAACTTAGCCTTTCTTTCAAAATATTCTGTAACTAATCAAGTTAGGTGCTTAACACACAAAATAAGGCTCTGAGGCCTTTGAAAATCACATAAGTAATGCTAATGGTCCCTTTGGACTTTTCTGTAGGTAAATAATGAAGAAACCTGTGACTAGCTACATACAGAAAAAAAAGTGCCATGTTTTTATTCCCATTACTCTTCACTCTAACCAAGATGTTATTTTCTTGTTGAAATTCCTCACATGTTTTTAACTTGAAGAAGTACTCAAATATTAATATACTCAAATGTACTCAAGGAAGCAAGCACAGGAATATACACCTAAAAAATGAGATGTGTATGAAATAATTCTGCATTAGACAGTACAGAAAGAATATTTGCTTTAGTAAAACTGGAGACAGAAAAGTATATATTCATTGCCATTTCATATCAATATTTCTACAATTATTTGAGGTATTTACCTTCATATACATTTTTGGTGTTAGAAGAGAAACTTAAAATCTAAGCCAATTGCTATATGGTTAAGAGAGGCAAGGCACACAGATCAAGAAACTGGAGATTTTTAGAGGCAGGATGTTTCCAGGGTTACATGATTTTGTTCATACAATATTCCTCCCTACCACACTTGAATCATTCCAGTGCTGTATCCCAGGGCCCCACACTGAGTGAAGCACACAGGCATGTTCTGAGAATGTCTTCTATAAACTGTGGGCAATACAAGATGCAATGCTCAACATTGCTTTTGGCTCATTTTGTTCCTTACTCTTTATCAAAAAAAAAATCTTTATTTTAATAAAAAGAATGAGTTGACATTGGTTTGAAGAGCTGATTTTATCATCAAGATGTTGCAGAACTATTCTTAGAATGGTATCATTTGAGACAACTTGATGCACTCCATAATTGTGTTTAAGAGTTCCACAGCTTGGCTGAAGCCTATTTACACTTCTGTTACATCTGGATGTCATCTTAGAAACATCCGAGTAGTTCTCTGAATAATGATGGTACAGATGCTTAGCACACCAGATGGCTACAGTTATTAGCAATATAATTTAGGTTTCAGTGAGGACTCTGTAAATGACTACTTTACCTGTCAGACTGTTTTGCCTGTTCTAGCCCTTGCTTTGTTTCACAAGGCTAGTCACCATTTTTCTTCTGGATGCACAAGGCTGTGATGACAGGTGGCTACAGACACTAAAAACTTAAAAAAAAAAAAGTCTTCATCAAGGAAACGTGGAGACGTGGTTTGTCAGAAGCTGACACGGATAGAGCCTAAAGACCTGTTAAATCAGCAAGGAAAGTTGGGACCTGAATGAGCTATATTGTCATTAATAAATTATGCTGTGACAAAGAGACAACATTACCTTACCTTGTGAACATTTAGTTTACTTTTCAGAAAGATTTAGGTTTTTAAGTACTCTGCTTTATACAGAATTGGGGCAGGAATGGCAATCTGGCCTCATGACTGTGTAAGTTTTACACTAATGAGATATCAACACTCCTAAAGTTGCTTGGCCACATATTCTAAATAAATATTCAAGATCCAGGCATTGCATCACTGAGCATGGCTCAGCCCAGCCCAGATGCATGTAGCATGTGCCAGACCATGTGCCTCTTAATTCCTTCACCCCTCATGTACTGGAAAAGCTGCTTCCAGAGGCAGACAGCAGAGGAAGAGCAGAAGGAGTGCTGCGCTTTCCTCCACCTTCTTAGAGGCAACTCTGCTGGCTCCCAGCCCAGTAAAAGAGTGCTAGAGCTAGAGAAAAAGTGGAGTGTCCGGGAGAAGAGGAAAAAAAAAAATGTGTTGGAATGAAGGACTGGGGCAGGAGAAAAGAACTCCTAGGACAACACTGAAACTCATACTCACTGTGGAGCCATAACTTGGGTCCTTTAATACCAGTGTTCACTGTGTAGAGGTTGTCCTCAATCCTTTGTTCCTATTAAAGCAGAGAACTCACTGTGCAAATGCCTCTTCACCCGCACTGCCCTTTGTGAGCAATACAGGAAGCCTTCTATTTCCCAGAGACAGCAAAATACAACAACACCTTGATTGAATTTCCTCCATGGGGAGAGGCGGGGGAAGAAAGCCTTCTTCCATCATTGTCCCTACATTAAGAGTCCCTTGTTGCAGCATAATCCACAATATTCAGAAATGGATTTAGCTCTCTGCTTCTAGAGCTGGAGAAAAGGGCAATAGAGAATAACTTAGCACCTGTCTTATCACTGCCCTAAATTGCCCTCTTAAAACACAATATTAGAATAGGGACATGCCCAGGCAGTGAATGGCTTAGCACACAGCATGATGAGGTTACAAAACTTTAGTATCCTCCTCCTCATTCATTCTAAATTTTGTCTCCGTATCCTTTGACTCACAAAGCAAATAGGAACAGCCACTATAGCTTTCTATTTTCTTTTTAGTGAAGGTCTAGTACTGTGTCACCCTCAGCATTAGTACTGTTAGCATGATGGCTAAAATGCCTTAATTGGGTAGCAGAAGAACATGCCTGCAAGACAATAAATACATCTTTGCAAGCAGTTCCCATCAGAAATCTTGGAAATCATACAATGTGTTACTTAAAATTTTGGCTTAGCTACAACAAAGAGATATCACTAGGATATAAAAAGGCAATCTCCATTTGCAGGAACTTTATTCCATGATTTGGGGAAACACGAGGGAAAGTGTACATGAAATAAAAAATCAGCCAAGTAGGCAGTGGTCCTGGCAAACGGTGTACTCATTAACTCTAAATGACAGAATTAAATTGCAAGAGACAGACAAGCTACCTTTCAAGAACCAGCCAACATAATCAATATCAAGGATTAGTCACACTAAATCTAGTAATGTTGCCTGTTATAAAAGTGGCTGGACATTTCCTCTTAGAAGACCCAGTTTTGGAGTTAATTATTACTTGCAAAACTTCATCTGTCTAGAATGAAATATTCCATATATGGCTGATCCTTTTGGACAATCTTAGCAGAGAAGTCCAACCACTCTCTTTTAGAAGAGAAGTCCAACCACTTCCAAGAATGAAAATAGTGAATAGGATTCTGCTTGGCCTTCTTATTTATCAGGATATTTTTCTTTAGATATTCTTACCCTTTGCTTTAGGAGAGGAATTTGAAATTGAGTAGAAAATGGAAGCTAGCACCCATAAAATCTAGTCAATTTCAGATGACCTTCTCTAGAGGTCATCTAGTCCAACCCCCTGCACATGCAGGGTCACCTAGAGCACGTGGCACAGGGCTGCATCCAAGAAGGTTTTAAAGATCTCCAGAGAAGGAGACGCCACAACCTCTCTGGGCAGCCTGTTTCAGGGCTCTGTCACCCTCACTGTTAAAAAAATTTTCCTTAAGTTCCTGTGAAGCTTTTGGTGCTTCAGTTTGTGGTCGTTTCCTCTAGTCCTATTGCTGGCCACCACTGAAAAGGGGCCAGCCAACCTGATGGAGGGAGCAGTCTCACCTTGAATAGACATGGGATACAAACTCAAATGACAAGAAAGAAAAAGACCAGAGAAAAGAACGTTTAGAAAAAGACAAAATGTTCTAAAAGCAAATTTCAGATCAATAAATAATAAGCCAATAAGCCAAAATGAACACTGAGCACTCTTTAATAGTTACAACTACTTATAGTTATAACTATATATAACTATATAGTGAATAGTTATCAATTAATATATTAATAGTTAATAGTTATCAATTCTCTTGCTAACAGGTTCATTGAGTATTCCTGTTCCCCAATGCAGGAGGCAAGTGAGCACTATCCAGTTGTGGAATGAAGACATCAATCACTGAGTCACCATAACACCTCTGAGGACTCTCTCCTAACCTGTTCAAGTCCTAAAGAGCTTGGGAATAGCTGTCAGTGTACACTTCAATGATCTGTTCTATTTATTTTCTCAGGCCACAGAAGAAGAAATAAAATGTAACATTTCATTATCTGAGTTGCTGGAGTTTGGGTTTATTTCTTTCAGTTCTTATCTGAGAAATTCAACCCTCCAAAGATTGACTCCACATCACAACTGTGATCAGACATGTTCTGCAGAAATGACCACCAGATCACACTGACATTAGAGTTCACATAAAATTTATCGTTTCCCTGCTGGAGCCTGACATTGCTGCACCAGAATCAGGAGCACTGATTGTCTGAGCTCTTTAACTAGTCCTGTGCCATCCGTTAAGTTGATTCAATTTTCAGTCAAGGCAAGTTACACTAACCTGGATTACTTTGATGAGGATGTCTCATGTTTCCTCCAGTCAAGAGAGCAATCACGTCTGAAATCATCGGAGGTATCTCAGCAGGAATCATCTGTCTATCACCCAAACTTATGATGTGTGAATACTTACTGCAAAGCTTTGGTTCCAGAGCATCTGGTTTTTTTACTACAGTTTAATCCACATAAGGCTGAAAAAGGAAGGAGAGCATGATTCAGATGCAGTTTTATGGCAGCAACTGGTAAATATTCGGTCTGGAAGTGTTGGTAGAGTACAGTACAAACACCTGTAGATGAGGAAAGTAATTTGCAATCTTTTTTCATATTAGGATTTCCTATGGCATATAGCTGCCAGGGGAGAAGGCAAGTCTATTCCCTGTATTACCTGCCCTGTGAATCTGAATTGTGAAAATGCAAGAAGGAAAATGAAGTCAATTCAAATATACATAAAATTGACATAAATTGGCATAGTTTTCACAAGAAATGGCCAGACATATGGAAAGCAACAGAATGTCCTCAGACTGACAGAGAAATTTCTCTCTAATTTTCATCCCAAAATAATTTACGTTTTGACATTCTTACAAACAGGTGCCATTCTGCAATACTAAATGAGATGTGCAGACCTTGTGACTGATGTGACTGTCTGACTGATGAGAAGCTGTGGCTGTGACTGATGAGAAGCTCAGAGAGCAATCCAACTCCAACCTGACATTACATTTCTGCTCGTCTAAATCGCAGAGAACAGCTAATGCAGCTGCCACCCGTCTATAGCAGTCATGGAGAGAGGCAGGTTGGCCATGCCAGTAATAGGTCACTTCTTTTAGCTTCCTTTTCCCCATTCCTTTGAAAGGAACTCTGAAACAGCATCTTTTGAGCTTTGTGGGTTTTGTGGGAAAACCATCATACAAGCACTTTTCCACAGACACCTTTAGAAAGCTGCCTCCATGGCTTCAGCCATGGCAAAGGGATAACGCAATTTCAGGCAGGTAGAATACACAGAGAAGAACAGAAACCCACTTCCCTCACTTAATTTCAGGTCATAGTATTTAACAGTATCACCAATACAGTGGTCAAGTCTGGCTGGACTCCTACCTAAATCTCCTACCGAAGTTATCCTACAGAGAGAAGGTAAAAGTCTAAGATCCTCTTCCCTTGGTAAACCCCTTCTTCTTTAGAAAATAAGTGTCCCTCACTAAGGAGACTACAGCAAGAAATGCTAAGTACTATTAACTGTTCTTCCTCCACAGTAATTTATAAGAGAATTGCTGCCAGTTTTTCATTTAGGACACTCTTATAACGCCTTGATAGGAAAAAATAATCTCCAGTAGGAGTTGACAATTACTTATAGCACAGATGGCAAGAAGAAAGAAAGGATAAAATGCTGGCTATAGAACAATGTTAACTCCTTCTAGTGTTCAAATTCTCCTCTTAACCTTCATTTATTTTTATTTTAGTTCCTGCAAAATCTTCAATGTTTTGCTGAAACATGTTCATGTTCTATGTTCTTCAAATCCTCAAGGTGTATATTACACCTCCAAACTATGATGTACTGTTATTTTCCCCATGAACAATTACCCCCCCAAAAAATTACAAAAAAATGCATTATTTTTTTCAAATCAGTGCACAGCACTACCTTTGAGCCTTCCGTGTGTCCAGTCTCATACTTCTATTCATTTGAAGATGAAGTAGGTAACATTCACATTTTAAAACAATTCCTGATTTTTTAGCAGAAAAAAAAAACTCAGCAGGCCTTTTGTTCTCTCCTATTCTAGCTTCCTTTCATTCTAGGCACAAGAATATGGATAATTTTAACCACTCAAAGCTCATTGCAACCTCCTCCTCTTGACTTCAGCTTGTTTAGCTGCTTCCCAAATGATACCTTGAGATGTCCCTCCTTGCAGCTGTATTGATGCTGATTCTCCACCAAGGTCCAGGCTTGCCAGCCTGCGAGAAGAGGCAGTCCTCTTCATCGACCAGGGCAAGGCAGAAAATGAAAGCCATGTGAGCACTGGGATATTCAAGCGTTCGGATATTCATCAGAAGTTCTCTAACCTTGAACCATACAAATAATGAGGAAATTTAAATCCTAAAGCTCTCACAGCCTCATACCAACTGTACCATGAATTATTTAACTTTCATAAGCAGTAATAGTGTTTTTACTTCTCCCACTTCAAAGTAAGCCTAGATTTAAAGAATTGGCAACTTCTTTCCTGACACCTATAAGCAGATTTTTGCCATGTACTAAACTTTTTGAAATATCTATTTACATCAAAGAGTATATCTGGCCCTTTAATGGGTGTATCATAGTGAGCCTAGAGAAAGCTTAATGAAATCCATGCTGGGATATTTCATTATCTTGCAGGCAATAAAGGCATCAAAACAAGCCCATTCATTATCTTTCCTATTATGGAAGAAAACAAGTGATCTATATCATTTAGATTAGCTCACTGTCCTCCCTGGTCAAAAATAATAGTAGCACAAAGAACACTAAAGAAAGCAATGTATATTATTCACTTGTTTGTTTCCAAAAAACAGTGCTATAGAAGTAAGAAGAAGCTTGAGGGCTCAGCTGCATAAAAAGGGTCTATTTTACAGCTCATTGCATTGTTAAGTAACATTATAGTGTAATTTGGGCTTTGGGATATTGTTTTACATAGGGTATGCAGAGCACTTGGAGATTTTTTTTTAATGTCCCCTTCTCCCAAATGTATTACACACATCCAAATTCAATATTTGCATTTTTAAATTTGCACTAAATGGAAATGTCTATGAACACACATGGCAGCAGGCAGCTTCTAGACTCTGCTTTTGAAAATTCAATTGCTTCTGAAGTGATATATTGAAGAATTTGGAAATTTGTTCCTATCTCTATTGTCTATTTTGCTAAATAGATTACAGGCTCTTGAAGGTAAGAGCTCTGTCACATCTGCAAGCAATAAAGCCACAATCTTGAAGACAGACTTGGGATGTTGTAACACACAATGACAAAAATCATTTTTGTTCCTTTTTCTTAAGAAAAAGAGACTTTTGTCACTGCACCATTTTACCTCATCTCTTTTTCTGTCTCTCAGCGACCTTCTGTCTGATAACTTTGGGGAAATTTTCAATCAAGTGCAAAAAAGAAATATCTAAAATGTCCAGTTCCTCCAAAGTTTGCAGGAAGTCAATACAAATAAATAGGTAAAAAGCTCTCTACTCATTCCAGAAGGCCCCAGCAGCCCCGTGGGACCATCTGAGCCAGCCGTGGTGGGGGAAGCTGGTCCTGGCCAGTGCTGATGGCACTGGATCATCCTCTCCTTATGCCTCCCTGCACCTATATGGGTAGGGAGATCTCCACTGGGTTGGCAAGATCATATACCTATCAATTTAGATAATTATGTACTGTGTTATTAAGTCTTCTTAGCTTAAAAGAAGCTGTTTTTTGGGTCATCCTGTAAACAAGCCTAACTCTGTCCAAACAAGCCTAACTCTGTTATTTAGCAGCCATCATTCCCATCTGATATGGATGGCTCTTCATTTTCAAAACTTAAAAAGGGGGGGAATCATGGCAGCTTTATAATAGCAGTATCCAAATGAACTGCATTTCTAAGATACTCAGTATAGATGACATAGTCATAATATACATAGTCATAATATACAAGATAATAACAAAAGAAACAGGCCAAGGCAACCATATTTTAGCCTGCAGCAAATTTATACTATATTCAGTTTCAATGAAGGTTAAGATTTTAAATCTAGGAGTTGTTATTTCACCATTTCACCCAGGTGCAGGACCTTGCACTTGTCCTTACTGAACCTCACGAGGTTCCTCTCTGCCCAAATCACCAGCCTGTCCAGGTCCCCCTGGATGGCAGCACAGCCCTCTGCAGTGTCAGCCACTCCACCCAGCTTCGTGTTGCCCGCAAACTTGCTCAGGGTGCCCACAGTGCCCTCGTCCAGGTCATTGATGAACAAATTGAACAGCACCAGGCCCAGTACTGACCCCTTGAGGGGACACGACTAGCCACAGGCCTCCAATTGGACTCGGCCCCATTTATCACCACCCTCTGAGCTCTGCCATCCAGCCAACCCTGGATCCACCGCACCGTGCACTCATCTAGTCCACTCTCCCGGAGCTTCCGTATGAGGATATCGTGGGAGGCGGTGTCAAAAGCCTTGCTGAAGTCAAGGTAGACAACATCTACGGCTCTCCCCTTGTCCAGCCAGTGAGTCATCCCATCATCGAAGGCTATAAGGTTCATCAGACATGACTTCCCCTTGGTGAATCCGTGCTGACTGCTCCTCAACACCTTCTTCTCCTTCATATGCCTGGAGATTCTCTCTAGGATGAACTGGATGAAAGGATCCCCTTTTCAGGGATGCAGGTAAGGCTGACCGACCTGTAGTTGCCCAGCTTTTTGAAGACTGGAGTGACATTGGCTCTCTTCCAGTCCTCGGGCACCTCCCCTGCTCTCCAGGACCTCTCAAAGATGATGGAGAGAGGCTGAGCAATAACCTCGGCCAGTTCCCTCAGCACTCTTGGGTGCATCCCATCTGGGCCCATAGATTTCTGAGTGGTCAGTTTGTCTAAGTGATGCCTAACCCAATCCTTCTCAACCAGTGGAAAGTGTCTTTCACCTGAGCCCTGCAGTTCATTGGGGGTGGCCTTAGCAGTAAAGACAGAGGCAAAGAAGGCATTTAGTAACTCTGCCTTCTCAGCATCCTCCGTCACCAAGGCCCCCTCCCTGTTCAACGGCACACTAACATTTTCCCTTGTCTTCCTCTTGCTGTTGACATATTTATAGAAACCCTTCCTGTTGTCTCTGACTTGCCTCGCCAACTCTAATTCCACCCAGGCTTTGGCCTTCCTCATTTCACATCTGCATTCTCTGGCGATGCACCTATATTCCTCTCACGTGGCCTGTTCCTTATTCCACAAGCTGTACGCTCTTTTTTTCTCGTTAACTTTGCCCAGCAGTTCCTTACCCATCCATACAGGTCTCCTGCCCCGCTTATTCGACTTCTTTCTTGTGGGAATACACCAGTCCTGAGCTTGGAGGAAGTGGTGCTTGAATATTAGCCAGCTCTCCTGGACTCCCTTTCCTTCTAGGACCCTGATCCAGGGGACTGCTCGAAGGAGCTCCCTGAAGAGGTCAAAGTTGGCTGTCTTGAAGTCCAGAGTAGCTATCCTGCTTCCTGTAGATATTGCTCATCTACAGATCACTAAGGAAAACAAGATGAAAAGAGGAGTAGCACATTGCTTTCACACTCTCATACAGATAGATGACTTCCCCGCTCACAAAAAAAAAAAAGGAAAAAGAAAGCTGGTACTCCAAATGGTTACATTGTATGAAAACAAGTGTGTTCTGGATCTGGACTCCCACATTAAAGAATTTCCCTCCCAGTACTATGACTATAGTTTTTTGAAATCTCACTTGTAAAGATATTTCTCTTTAGTACAAGCAGTGAAAGCTATGAATAGTGAAATGTACACCTTTCTTCAAATATGTTCTAGATTTTTTTAAATTTTTTAATAAAAAATGTAATGTGAAATAGTTATTTATTCAGGTCAATAAAATTATAAAAACATTGTAGGTATTTTGGTTCTTTATTGTTAAATAGATAAGATGAAGGTTGTGGAGTCTCCTTCTCTAGAAATCTTCCAAACCCGCTTAGAGGTGACCCTGTCCCCTTTGCCCCTGTTTGAGCAGGGAGGTTGGACTAGATGATCTCTAGATGTCCCTTACAATCTTAACCATTCTGTGACTTTGAGATTCTGTGAAATATTATATCATTCTCCAGAGCTAGACTTTCATTGTTCAATTCACCGTAGTGCACAAATCTTTAATTGTAGGACATCAGTGGCAGATCATTTGTGGTAATTTAATGTTAAGGTAATTAAGTTGTTAATGCCACTGTAACGTAAATTTTCCTTCTTAGTTGAAAGCAGAGGGCCAAATGTTGCCTTTGGGCACATTAATGTAAGTTACAAAGACAGATGAGTGAACTGCATTTGGTATTTGAAGACATAATTCTTATTCAAATCCAAAAGAGCTATACATAATCTGACCCAAATTGTTATGTAAAATACAGCTCAGCTCAGTTCACAATATATGAAAATCTTCTTGAGCAAAGTTTTCCTCTCAGTATTTTATAGCACTTTTCATCCATCTGGGATAAAAGTACTACATCCAGCTGGTTAAAATGAGGCATATACTAATAAATTCACTTTCTACAGTCACAGAGTGAGGCACAGAAACAGGTCTCCCAAACCTCACTTCTGCACTACAGCAAGAAAGCGTCTTCTCCTGAGCCTTAAACCATACGAAATCGTACAAGTATCCTGCAGACCATAATATACATCAGAGATACTGAAGCTACCTTTAAAAGAGCTATCTCAGAAACCATATAGCCATGGCAATAAGAAGTGCACTTACAGCTACATTGGGAGTGATTCATTGACTTCACAGATGGGATGGACAGAAAGGTGTAATTCCTTCTACTGTCGGATGGACTTTTACAAAGCAGGGCAACTAAAAGAGGTGGGACCCACCTGAGAATGATGGGAAAAAACACACTAGATACACCATTGCTGACACAGCAGAGAGGACTGCAAACTCTTTTTGGAGAAAACTGTATGTAAAAGCCCCTGGATACCTGTAATTAAGAAACAAACAATAAAATAAAATAAAACAAAATAAAACAAAATAAAACAAAATAAAACAAAATAAAACAAAA
>VZSG01000952.1:84588-112609 GCA_013398315.1 Nothoprocta pentlandii
AAAATAAAATAAAATAAAATAAAATAAAATAAAATAAAATAAAATAAAATATCAGTGACAATGAGAGCTAAGATATCTGAAGTGCATGGGATAAAATAATGAAAGAAATGGCCTGCATATTAGGCCATGTTACAACTCAATCTTTTGGGAAGTAAATAGCCTATACCTCAAATATTTGAACAAATATTTGAACAAATATTCGAACACTCTAGGGAAAAGAGCCCAAAGTAAAAGAATATTTTCTCTAGCTCTGGAAACTAAAAGTAGCCTAGGAGAATAAATAGGGTGTCCTTTCTCTGTTATGTTATGAATCAAAGACGAAGAAGAGCATGGCAAGTCTGAGGGGCAGGAAGCAAAGGAATTGCAGTCATCTCAGTGATACTTGCCTAACTGCTAGTTGCAGTCTAATGCGCAGCAGAGCTCATAGTTTCAAAGAGATCCTGTGGCTGACAGGTAGCACTGTGAAGACCATGAAAGATTTTTTCCCCTTATTCCAAAACTTGTATTTCCAACAATTCCTTGTAGAGGAGAAAAACAACGATAGATGGAGTTTCCTGGCAGATACTTAGAAAACCAAGAATCAAGGATTCATCTTCATTGATTATTTTGCCACAATTATAAGTCTAATGCATTTCTGGCCAAAAAAATGTCAGGAAGGTAGCAAATGCAAATGCTTAGATTTTGAAGAAGTGCTGTTCTAGCAAACCATCATGAATGAGAAACTGATGGGCTAATTATGGATTTGCTAATATTTTTAAACAAAATGAGGAAGTTAAAAATCTTCATAAATCCGATTAATACTTAAAACAATAAAAACATGATAATGGAGCATCACGGACTACTTTAGAGTGGAGAGCAATACAGTGCAAAAATCTCAAACTTTTTGCAGTTTTGTTATCACAACAACAATGGACTGAAGATAAAGTGAGGTATAGTCTGTGGGGGGAAGTAATAATTTTTATTAGACCAAGTCACATTGTTGAGAAAAACAAACAAGATTTCAGGTACAAAAGTTTTCTTTGAGGTGATCTGAAAGCTTGTCAAAGCTTTTCAAGAAAAATCTGTTATTTTAGGGAAGGTTGTTACTTCTTCCTTTAAGTCTGTGTCTCCTCTCTTTAACTTTATAGATTACATGTCAGCAGATGTGTCAGTTGGCAAACCATAAGGTATCAGTTTAGATAGCAGCAGACACCTTTTACTCAGTTCATGTTGCTGAACACTGCAGTAAATATTATTACTAGCATTTTCATAAATCTGCACAATAGAAACAAAACAAAGATATAACTCTCTCTGTAAATTAAGGCACTTTCTTGTTAAAGATAAGAGAAAGCAGTTAACAGTCTTACACCCTTTTTACACTCATATACTCCACTGCCTGGCAGCACAAAATGACCAGCAGGCGTTGAAAGTATCATCCTGGAAAAAGCCGTTCCAGCAAATTGCCTCTTTCACATTGTTTTGTATGTATACATTTTTACTACTCACAGTTACATTTCAAGCTATTTAATAAACTTGTACATTTGTTTCACAGCAACATAAAATATAAAAGCACTCTCACAAAAATGGCATCAACCTGCTTCACTTGATTAATCTAACTAGCCCAGTAAGTGCTCTAGCAAAAGTCAAGAATTAAAACAATCCTAGGACTTCATCTACACACTTTTCAATTTCATAAGCAATCATGGCTTTATTCCCCAGTGTGCTCAGAGCTACATTACCCTGTCTGAGTAAAAAGCTGATCATTACATGTGTAATCTCATTCCCAACTCATTTACTTATGCCAGTAGCAAATCTAATTCAGTACCCTCAGGAGGCCTGACTCTCCTGCTCCCACTGCTATGCTGCTATCAGACTTGACACAAGCAAGAGGTCTTTCTGCCTTCAATTAGCTAGACAGAAATGTTTGGTGATCAAACCTGTTTTCTCCCTAAAGCTTATGTAAAACTAAAAGAATATGCTCTCTTGAAGTAATATTCTTGTAAGGCTGTAAGCACAAGCCAAGCAGTAATAATGATGTTACCAGTGTGGTAGGAGAAACCGTTCAATGCAGTGTATGAAGAAATTAATTCTGAACTGGGACGCTGCTTTACACTCTACAATAAATTAATGCTGACTACATTTTGTAAAAGATGTCACATTATGCTCATAAGACTAAACTTAGGGAAAATATGTTAGCCACCATTTGCTTTAGAGGTTGACATACTTTGACTGCTCAAAAATATGGATGTTTAATCAGATCTCCCAAGCTTTGAGACTTAAGCAGAATGCATTATTAAGCAGGTATGTTAACACAAGCTAAAGCTCTTCCCAGAGTGCTTGCACTGAAACTACTCTGACAACAGGTTTCCTTTATGTTTACAATCTTCCTTGTATCCCTTTTGGAATAAACTCAATAAAATACAGAGTAGAACAGATAAATGAGTGGCACATACAGCTGAGGAGAAGATAATAAGCATTCCCCAGCCTGAGACTGCCACTGGTAGCAATAGAAGTTGGCACAGACTGTTATGAACCAGAAGGGATAATAATTGGATGGACGAAGCAGTGATGTGACAAATTTGAGCTTTAGAGAGAAAAAAAAAAGACCCCGTCACTCTTCCCTGTTGAATCTGTGCCACCCTAGAGAGAAAGACTCTAGAGTTATTTGGCCAAAATGACAAATCAAGAGGAGTTCTTTAGTCTATTTATTATGCCTCTAGCTTAACAAAGGGGAGTCCTGTGTTCTGGTTCATTTGCAATGTCTGTTTGTGTATTTTATCTATTCATTGCTTCATATAAAATCCATACCCAGTCCCTAAAGACCTGGGCTCGTATGCCCTTTTTCTCATGGCTACCTTTTGCCTGGCCTACAGAATTATGCACTTGGTGTTTCTCTGACACAGAATGTCTTTCTTGCAGACTGACCCAATGTCACTAGCAAAGCAATGACCATCCCCACTTAGAACTGAAGTAGATTATTATGTGGGGCAGCAAGGAAGCACACTAAATGTCAAGATAAGTGATGAAAGTGGCTGCTGCGTCTTGTGTGGAGCTTAGTCTCACAGGGGTATTTGAAGAATGAGCACCCAGGCGGACCAGTAGGGGATCCCACCCCTACTGGTAGGGAAGCCTACCCAATAGATAAATGTTACACCCAAAGGAAGCCTCAGCTAACCCCTGGTGAGTCTTCATATTAGCAAGTGATTCCCAAAACAAGGGAGCCAAGGAAATCTAGTTGATTAGATGGGATAAGCTTATGATAATGATTAATGCTCAATCAAGTGCCTACATAGCAGGAATAGGATTGATCTCACCAGACACATCTGAGCCATTAGGGCTAGCTTCTTTTTGCAGTCTATGGCAAAAAAAAAAAAAAAAAGATAAGCAATAGCCATGGGTGATTTGTGCTTTTTTAAGGATGACTAAAAAGTGCCCTTTTACTTACTATAAAAAGAGCCTGTGGTGAGAAGCTCATACAGACTTTGACATTTAATTAAACTGATACTGTGCAGATACTTAAAGAGCCTGTCATTACATATTTTAAAACAAGGATTGTGGTGCTGCATGTTGCATAAGGGCATCCCATAAAATGGTACACTTACTAAACAGGATTCAGAACAGGCCATAGGGATGACTTGAGAACTGTTGGGTCTCATGTAGGAATACATCCCAGGAACTCAGAGCAGGATGCCTGTGTGGAAGTTTGGAGAAGATTTCAGGAAAATATGCGGACACAAAGTGATTTTACAGGCCTGGGCTGTGTGGCAGCTGTAGCAAGAAAGCTCTCCATCACACCACTGAATGCTAGCACTCTGCTCCTACCTTAAAACTATTTTAAGATATTTAAGTTGTAAACATATCCTGGATGTTCCTGGATCTTAGTGTTTGTTTAGCAGACATTATTCTAGCATAAAGTCAGCTAGATCAGATCAGGCTGTTAGACCTTGTAAACCATGAAGATTTTTAATATTAGCACTAAGAAAACTTAGTGCAATTTGTAGAAGGAAGCAGTCAGTACTTAAGATGACTACGTTGTTTAAGAAGAAGGATTAAAAGAATTGGTTCACCTCTGCGTTATGTGAGATTAACATTCATAGTAAAAATTTTTAAAAAGCACACTTTAAAAAAAAAAATCAAAGTTACAGACAAAGGCAAGAGAATCAGCAGAGAGACTGAAAATCTACATTCCTGGAATTATTACTCAGAATGAACCTCCAACTGAGATAATATCTGATTTTTCTTCAGATAACTGATAGATGTTTATGTAAATATTCTCCAAGTTAGCAAATATGAATCCTATTTGCAGTGTAAAACATGTAGATTCTTTTAATATTCTTATTTTACAGGTGTCTTTAATTCATTTCACCTTGTCTGCACACTATGGGTAACAATTCAGATGCAGATTAATGCTTGAAAATATTTAGTTAGCACTGAGACCCTGGCACAGTGAGAAATATCTGCAACCACTAAAGTCATTGCTGCACCAGAAATATAAAGGTTGCTTATTGAGAACAGGAGAGAAATCTTTCAACAAAGCTTTGATCATGTCAACAGTGGGGTCAAGGTGAACTGGAAAATTGTTCTGGAATTTATCACAAAGCCAACACCTATTAATTTCCTTCTGCTAGCGCTGAAAACTCATTTGGGATGAAACAATGAGTATAGAAAAGCTGTATCAAGATTCACATGCTCCAAGAGAAGGAGCTTGTGTGCAAGGGCCAGGTATTCTTCAGCTGCAGCTGCAGAAGGGACTGTGCTGTCCGCCTGCTCCCAAGCTGCCTCCCCATCATGTCACAGAATACTTGAAGAGCCTAAGCACTCCTCCCGAAAGGTAATGTTATTTTGATTTCCCTCCTTATTCTGTTTATCAGTAAGTCTCAGCTCCCTCATGCAGGCAAACAGCATTCTCCTGCTCTTCTGGTAGACTGGTAAGTCTACCTCTCTCTTTTTTTTTTTTTTTTTTTTTTTTTTTTTTTTTTTTTTTTTTTTTTTTTTTTTTTTTTTTGAAACTTTCTTTGCCTTGGTGCAGTGATTCCCACTCATATTGGCAATGCCTTTCAGAGAACTCAGCTCCTCCTTTCAAGCTGTTTGTAATCTTCTCAGCAATACAGGGAGTATAGGCCCTATAGGGATTTAGGAGAATCATGTCTAAGCAACGTGGACCCCTGGTGACCTCCATCTTTGGTGCCACTCTTGAAACAATGAAGTCATGCATTGTATTACTATATATAGACTGCATTATCTTAGTGACTTCAGACATACATGAGGCTAGGACAGGATTTGGGCCACTCCTGCCCAAGCACTCCCTCTGATAAGGAATAGTCTGATTGGCTAAGGGTATTCTCCTCAGCATTTCAGAAAACTTATCTACACACCTCTCCATCCGACTTGCTCTCTGCAGGAATTACATTAGCAAATGGACGTTATTTCTCCAAGCTGCAAAATAAACTAGGAATGAAATCTTGACTCCATTAACTTATGGAGAAATAAACAAACAAAAAACCCCCCAAATGTGCTCATTTCCATGCTGACACTTTGCTCAAAGCTTTCCTAAGTATTATTCAGAAGACATGAGTATGTCTGTCAGTAATGAGACAAAATGTAAGCTACAGTCACTCACAGGATATGCACATACTAGTACATATCTAGTGCAGTACTTGTTTGAGATGCGGAATGTGCTTTAAGAACTGTTACGTTCCACAGAAATGTACGAACATAGTTAAATATGAAGTACTACAGATCTCTTAACCTCAAGTGGCACTCAAAAAGAGTTGAGTGTTCCCAAAAAGTGAAGCGTGAAGCCCTAAAAGTATTTGCTCCTTGAGACCATAGGCAAGTACGTGCCAAACCATGTTACTGAGCTACTAGAGCACTTCACATGCAAGGGTATCCATCAAAACAGGACCTATGCTTCTGATACACAATACTTGAATACTTAAACAGACATGTTCAGTAAGAGATGATTTTGTCTACAATATCAGTTGGATTATCAACCATTATCAACATAATGCGTGCATTATCAGCCCAGAATCAGATGCACACTTTTTACACACAAATCTCCTGGGCAAGCTCCGAAGGTGTGGGATAGATGAGTGGACGGGGAAGTGGATTAGGAATTGGCTCAGTGGCAGGGTGCAGAGAGTGGTAGTCAGTGGCGCGGAGTCCTGCTGGAGACCTGTATTTAGTAGTGTCCCCCAGGGGTCGGTCCTTGGTCCAGTCCTGTTCAACTTATTCATTAACGACCTGGATGAAGGGCTGGAGTGCTCCCTCAGCAAGTTTGCTGATGATACCAAATTGGGAGGAGTAGCTGATAGCCCGGAGGGCTGTGCTGCCATCCAGAGGGACCTGGACAGACTCGACGACTGGGTGGTGAGAAACCTCATGAGGTTCAACAGGGGCAAGTGCAGGGTCCTGCACTTGGGGAGGAATAACCCCAGACACCAGTACAGATTAGGGGTGGACCTGCTGGAGAGCAGCCCCACAGAGAGGGACCTGGGCGTCATGGTGGATGACAAGATGACCATGAGACAGCAGTGTGCCCTGGTGGCCAAGAAGGCCAACGGGATCCTGGGGTGCATTAAGAAGAGTGTCTCCAGCAGGTCGAGGGAGGTGATCGTCCCCCTCTACACAGCCCTGGTATGGCCACATCTGGAGTACTGTGTCCGGTTCTGGGCTCCCCAGTACAAGAGGGATGTGGATCTACTGGAGAGAGTCCAGCGCAGGGCTACAAGGATGATCAGGGGCCTGGAACATCTGCCCTATGAGCAAAGGCTGAGAGAGATGGGCCTGAGAAGAGAAGACTGAGGGGGGACCTGATCAGCGTGTATAAATACCTCAAGGGAGGCAGTGAGGAGGAGGGGCTCGGCCTCTTTTCAGTGGTGGACAGTGATAGAACTAGAGGAAACAGCCACAAGCTGAGGCACCAAAAGTTCCACAGGAACTTGAGAAAACACTTTTTGACAGTGAGGGTGACAGAGCCCTGGAAGAGGCTGCCCAAGGAGGTTGTGGAGTCTCCTTCTTTGGAGATCTTTAAAACCCGCTTGGATGCAGCCCTGTGCCACGTGCTCTAGGTGACCCTGCGTGAGCAGGGGGGTTGGACTCGATGACCTCTGAGGTCCCTTCCAACATTAAGCATTCTATGATTCTATGATCCTGTTAGATTGCTGTAAGCATAAAAATGGAAAGGAACACATTTCCACTGAAGGTCTATTCAAACAGGATGGGAGGTCTGAAATTACACAGAAGCCCATTTCACAAGCATTTTGCTTCAAAATGTAAGATTCCTTCAAACTTCACCCTCTGCTAATGCTTAGGAATTATTTCTTCAGACTTAGGACTGTGCTTGTGAGAGTTCCTAAACTAAGTATGGAAGGTCTGGCTTTTCACTTGTTTTTCTCTCTTTAGCCCATGGTAAATCTAATCATGGGCTGCGTGTGATTGCTATGCTTCATTTCCAATTACTGAGGGCTTTGAACTCATCATCCAACACTCTAGATAGGAAAGAGAGAACTTTAAGGAGTTTCACCTAAAGGACACATTCAGCACATGGAGTAAATAAATCACATATCTTCTTTCTCTAAAAGAAGTGGAAGTTCTTCATAAAATGCCTTGTCTTAGACACTTCAATTTTGCCATATTGGAACATATTATGTGTACAAGTTGAAACATAGAAAGTTCCATCTCCATGTGAGGAAGAACTTCTTTCCTGTGAGGGTGCCAGAGCCCTGGAAGAGGCTGCCCAGGGAGGCTGTGGAGTCTCCTTCTCTGGAGGTCTTGCAAACCCACCTGGATGCCGCCCTGTGCCCCATGCTCTGCGTGTCCCTGCTGGAGCAGGGGGTTTGGACTAGATGATCTCTAGAGGTCCATTCTCACCTTAAGGATTCTGATATTCTGAAATATTTGTTGCTGGGGGGTTAAAAAAATTACATAGTCACATAAGGGGAAACAACATGATTTGACCTGAGTGTTAGACAATTTCTAAAGCGGCATTTCATTTTTGGAAGTGCCTTATACATGGTTGCTGTAGTGAGAAAATCAATTTCAATACGTGTGTTGAAATACATCAAGTCCCCATGTCAGAACAAGAGTTCATAAACCATGCATATGTGTTGTCGGGGGTGTTTGAGGCAGTGGAAAACTGTAGACCACATGGGCTGCTGAATGCTGAACAGGATGCTGTTAGACGAAACATTGTTGATGATTCTGGTCACAGTGCCAGTACCAGAAACACCTACTCCCTGCTGCTTTTCAGCTTCTTGAAAACTACGAGCTCTTACAGCCTCATTGACACATTCTTCTGCTCTTGCTGGTGCTGACAGATGCAGGATCATCCACTAGCTGAGAAGTGTTAACTATCATAAGCCATTTGGGAGAAAAATACTGCTGTGAAACTGTGGCAGCTCTTACCCAAATGAATCAGGAAAGGTTTAGGAGAATCAGGAAAGGCTTGGGGAAATCAGGGCAGCTAGAAGAGGCCATGGCTGCAACAGAGTGTTCCTATAATACAGTGATTCTAAAAAGGAGCTTTCCAGTCTCCTCTAGGGTAAAGCCCTCTGTGGTCAACTGCAGAACCCAGGCAGCCTGCAGGGCACTGCTGTGCAGGTGCCCCCAGCACCGTGTTGGGCAACAGGCACACTGGGGCACCAACACAGCTTTCTGGGGTGACCAGGTTGCACCCACCTGGTGACGAGGAAGATCGTGCCAGGAGGATCATGTCCTCTCATGCCAGAGAGCCCAGCATGACCCGCTTTCATTCCTCAGTTACATTTGTGGCTCTGAGACCTCAAGGAGTCTGCAAGCCTGAGCCTGAGCCACTTGCGAGGAGAGCACAGGTTTCCTCCTGCGTGCGAGCCAGGACAGACCCTTGAGCTACTTCTGCCATGACAGGGCATACTGGCCAGCATTACAGTGGTACCCTGTATTTGTGTGGAAGAGAGTGGATGTTGGAAGGCAGGGGGTGGCAGTGACAGTATACATATAAAATAGGAAGGAAGGGTGGACGCTTTGGGAAGAATATAGGAAAAGCTGGAGATAAAAGTCGTGAAAGCAAATGGAAGTGAGGCCAGGAAAAAGAGACAGAGACAAATTTAAGTGAAATTAATAAACTGAGACAGGCAATGCTGGCTAATTCTGGCATCTCTGAGATATTAAGGGGTCTGAGCTAGTGCAGGAACCTGGGGACAGCCCACCATGCAATCCATGTGGGCTGACCAGTAGAGAAAAATAAGCATCCCAAACCCTGGATGCAGGATGCAGGAGCAGGTAAATGAAAAGAGGAAGATACTGAACCCTGAAACACACCCTCTCACTCCTTCCCTTGCAAGGAAGTGAAAGGATACAGAAATCAATTTTGGAAATGACTTTCTGCTGCTTCTGTCAGCCCAGCTTGGAGAGGAAGCCCTTGTGGCAGTGATGTGTTTGATCTCCAAGACTGAGTCTTTTGAGCTGCACATTTAGCATGAAGAGTGTTGGTACAGGCTCTGGGAGATAAGGTGCTGTTTTCAGTTACATCACATGCTGTATGACTTCCCCCCCGGCCCCTTCTGCATTTTGGATAAATTGCAATCTCTCTGTAGCACAGCTTTTAATTGTTTTCTGGGATACCAAAAGTCTTAATTCCTCCTGCTTCATTTTGATGAACTAGGAACAGACAAATCGGATGAACAGATGGGGCCACAGTTATAGACAATACAACTGGAACATGACTGAATGGAAAACTCTCTCCACAACCCCACAGTTTACAACTGACATCATGACTCTTTAACACGGTATCTGGACACTTCCAAATAACACATTTTAATATATTTGAAAATATATTTGAACATTATGGACAATATTACGAAATGTGTTATCTTTCACAAACCAGTGACCAGTGTCTCTCACTGGCAAAAAGACATACAGCGATATGCACTCCATTAATACCTGCTGTTTCTAAGGCACATATTTGCAAAACACTTTAGAAAAACTCCTGTGGAAGCACAGTTCATATTTTATTACCATTTATGCTTCTTCTAGTGAACAGAGAAATTGGTTGTCTAATTTGTGGTTTTCTAAGGCAATGCAAACTCATTGTTCTAAAAATAAGTAAAGGGTACCAGGTGCATTTTATTTCTGTACAGATACCTACTGTTTGGTCAAATAAAAAAAAAAAGACTTTGCCTGAAAAAAAAAAGAAAGATAAAGCTCAAATTTCAGAAATGTTCTTTTTAAGAAAAGGTGCCTCTGGCATTTGGGTCTGTCATACCGCAGTTTAGGTCTAGACTCTGCGAGAGAACTGTTGACATCAGACTGCTGGGAGGATCCAGCCTTATACATGGACAGCACCTTTGCAGGATGCCCTCCATTTGTCACAGCGAAGGGAAGTGGCTTCTGAATTAAAATACATTGTTCTGTCCTGCTTGGAAATGGGCCCCATGGAGTAGTCAATAAATAAGGGAGAACAAGGATGAACTTTAATCCATCTTTGTAATTATTGATATTAGTTTTGTGTTGTGAGGCTGGACCCTATGTTATGCTCCAGATTTATGAGCGGTTCTTCTATAATGTTCACACGATTGCATTGAATGTATTTACTTTCTCTCTTCCAAATACAAAATACAAATACAAAAATGACTTCTAATACCACTTCTGTAATTTGACAGGTCAGTGTTATGTTCAGAATTATCAGACTTTCAGGGCAAACAGAGCAAACAAACTTCAACTTTTGCAAAATAAAATCACCTAAGAAGCAAAGTCAAAAGACATGCATATTCAAACATCAGTTATTATCATCACACAGGGCTGACATAAAGTGACGTAATTTCTCATTTGTACATGAATGGCAAAAAATTAAAAAAAAATATATAGATATATACATATACACACAACAAGTTTAATACAGAAACAACCTGAGACAATTCTCTACTCCTCATGGATAACTTTCCCTTAATGTTTTTATTCATTCCTCCTCATTCACAAGAATGAATCTATTTTATTTTACTGCTCTAAGGCCAACTGAAAGTAAAGAATCTTTCCTGCAAATCAAGGACAGCTGTGAGCTAGTGAACTAAGACATATTCACCTGAGATCATTCTGAAATATAGGACAAGATCACTAACAATTAACAGCTAAGACAAACAGCCATTTATATAATTTGAAAGAGAAACAGAATTCACACATACAGAAAAGTTTTTGCTATGGGACAATACAATTTTCTTCTGTACAGAGATTTTTTGAAAATAGCATGGGGAAGATACTATACGGAAGTTAAGCAACTTCTTCTACTTTCTTCTGTACAATATTGTCCTGCTTCAACTTTCTAAAAAATATAAAAAAGGAGGGAGGGAAGAAGGAAAAGAAAAAATTGATGATTATTAAAATTCCTTCTGAAACTATTTACTTCATGTTTGCATCAATTTCTTTCAAATCCAATGACTGACTTAGAAATAATGCTATGGTAAATATTCGACACAGATGCATTTATCTAGGTCAAAGAGCATAAAGCAAACCCACAAATCTAAATATAGTCTTCCGCGTATACAGCTCTGATTACTGGGTGGAATTATCCCTGAAAGAAAAAATAAATCATTCAATGTTTACTTCCATGTGTTTATACCTGCAATTACTTATTTACCCCTTTCTAGAGTAACACTGCTGAATACAATTGGTACGTAATTACTGCTTGTTAATAACTACCATTAACTATTTTAAAGCATCACAAAAGTACTTTTTTTCCAGGCTGAAAAAGTCACATCTGCAAGGGTTAAAAGAGATTTGACATTTGTACATTCCACTGAGAAATGCAAAGTCAAAGCTAAAGCTAAAGGGGCCATCGCAAACTAGATGCCAGTCTCAACATGGAGCCACAGTGATGCCTGGGAATGGGAAGGATCTGTGCAAAAAGAAAGAGGGCTCCTTACAGAGCATTTTGTCTATTTAGTTATTGGTCATTCTTAAGACAGGCATCTAAACTGTATCTGAATGCAGATCCATGGGATTACTTAACACCTCTCCATTCTCATGATCTGGAGACTTTATTTAACATGAGGTACATGACAGAGAAGAAACCAATTACAGTTCACAGAAGAAGCCTTTGCTGTGACTAAGGACAAAACTCAGATTTCTACCATCTCAGGTCAACATTTCAACCATGCAGCCATCAGATGGAGATGCATCATTCACATGCAGCCTTCATTACCTGTTTGGCATAGCTGCATAGTGACTACACCACGTGAAGCAATGAAATCAGAGGAGCAGAAAGTTGTTTCCTGCACACAGAAGCGCTCAGAAATACCACACAGCATGAGCGGACACATGGATCAGAGTACCACATCAGCCACAATGTGGTGATGAATCAGTGCACAGAAAATAAAGTAAGACTGAGTTGCAGATCAAGAGCCTGCAGAGGTCAGGGAGCTCCAAGTAAACACGATCTCCAAACTAAAAGGAAACCTATGGCTGCCATCTTTACTGGTAAGCATCTAGCCCCAGAAGGAATTGGCAAAGCCTACAGCCAACAAAGCTGTAACATTATAAAATTTCCTTACATCTCAATGTAGATGAAATCCAATTATTTGTGTTGGGATGCCTTTGTTATAACAATGCATCAAATGCAGTTATAGCAGAATATAAAGGTGAAATAAAAAGCCATGTTAGTATGATATACTCAGTGATCCAAGTATGCAAATTAAAGTAACAGAAAAGCACATTTTTTGACTGTACTTTCATTGAATCTTCAAACATTAATGGAACTTGTTTTTGTAGAGCATCTTACACACAAGCTGTATCCAAAATGCTCAGCAAACTTTGGTAATACAATTGCAGAGTTAAGCAGCAGAAAAAGAGTACAATTAAGTGCCGCAGGCAAGGAAGAAGAGATAAGCTCTCAGACAAGATTTGAAACAAAAAGGAGAATCAAGATCACTCTGTATCCTCCCGTAAATCTAGAAGAAATAAATGTCATAAAGCAGTATCAAAAATCCAGTTTACCTCAATAGCATCACCCACTTCTGTGGTCTCATACAATCATTTTAGCTTGTTCTTGAATTGGGAAACTCTTTTTCTGGAGAACTGTCATCACTGAGGTCACTGTAGCTGTCGCTGTTAAAAATAAAACATCAGTGAATAGGGTCTAAAATAAGTATTTTACTTCAAACCCTCCAACCCAGAAGATGCACATGACAAACACTTTCCTCAAATGCAACCTATTTCCAGAAAATTACTTTAGGCTCATAAAATTTGATATTTTATAATGCCCTTCCCAGCAGGAATGGGCTTAAATTTGTGGTCCAAGAACTGATGAGAAACAATAATCCACCATCTAAATAGTATGTTCAATATCTCTCTTGGATACTGAATGTTTGGTGGTGCTGTGCGCCTGCAATCACAATTAACAGTATGGAGAATAGCAGCTGCTCAGCATAAGACTAAAATGAATTTCTCATTTATGATAAAAAATTACCATTTTAATCAAAGAAAAAATTAAGACAACTGTAGCTTTCTTTACTCTGAAATCTTCAATTTATATTTAAATTACAATTCATGCTCTTCCAGACTCAGAACATAAATCATTTCCATTGCACCAAGAAGCATTCGAACAGTTTTCCCCGAGGTTTTATCCCCTTCAACTGTTCCCTGCCACAAGTGCACTAGTTTCCACAGGACAGGGACTGCCATGCAAGTGATCGTTTTGTGAGTGGCTAGACGAGGAAAGGGTGAAGGACGGGAAACATCACAGTGACTGAGGAGAAGAACCATTCACAAACCACGCTCTCGGCAAGAAGGCAGGGCCCCGTGCAGTGTCTGACCAGGGATGACTAGCAGGTCTCTAGCTCTCTCTTATCTCCTCTAAATGACAAATGGCACCTCTTGGAGGAACCCCCCTCTTCAGCCTGCCCCGATCCTGCTCCAGCTCGGGGAGTCCAAGTGCTTGTGACCTGCAACAACTCTGCTCCCTTCTGGGTACTTCAGAGAGCAGGGTTTGATTGACCAACAGCCCTCGAGGGCTCACACCTGGTTCGTGTGGGTTTGCCTGTGGCAGCCTCGCCGCACGTCAAACCCTACCGCTCTTATCGCAAACTACGACTCCTTCCAACAGCAGCTCAGCCACAAAAGTGTCCCTCTCTCTGGCCACATCTGTCCCTCCCGCTGGGACATCAAGAGCACCACATTCCCGGCAACTCCCCCCCTGGTGCCTGCTGTTTAACGCTGCCTAACCCCACAGCTGGAGAGCTTTGGACTAGACTTTTTTTTTTTGATCATTTAGATTCCAAACAATTTAGAATCTAGGATTTAGAATTAGGATTTATTTATTAGGAATCGTTGGACAAACGTCACTAGAGTTTCTTACTGAACACTGCTTTTCAGCCTGAATCTCACCTTCTCCTCTTTGCAAAAGAATCATTGCAGATTCTTGCAATGGAGATGAAGTCCAAACACAGCTATTTTAAGGAGTGGGACAGTGTAAGCAGCACCATTGTACCTCAGAATGCTAGGAAAGCCTCTCTCAACTACAGCAAATTCTGTACAAGTTGATATTCCAAATATTTCAACATCTGTTAAGACTTTACCCAATATATTCTCTGCATTACATACATGTCGTTAATGCTGCTCTTGTAGAGAGCAGATCACGTGAGTTTTGATATTTGAACTAAAATTGAGCATTTTAACTAGAAATGCTCAATTCGATCATTTCACCAGCTGGCAAACAATTACAGAGCTCAAGTGAGGAAAGTGTTGTTAACAGTATGATCAAGCATGCCAGATGTACGCACACACGAAACATCACTGGTACTGTACTTACTTCTTTCTGAAAGTACCCATGGAAACATGGAATAAAAATTCAGCATTATTAAGACAGTTTTGCATTTTTACATAACAACAAAATAGCAAAAAACAGTTCACACACCACAGCATAGAATTACTGATTGCACCAGTTGCACTATAAACCTGGTTTTGGTTCAGACAGCTGAGTGCTGCAGTACATTTTTGGGTTTTTTTTTCCCATATATTTTTTATGGACTCTGATGCTCAGTGACATTCAGAGGCCCCAAATACCCGCCAGAGCTCCCTATGCAATTGAGTAGAACGCTTAAGATTGCTGTAGGAGCCTCAGTAAAAATGCTGAGAGCAATGAAGTGACCTGAGAACTTCCCAGCTTCATCTCCCGAAGGCAGTCAGGCATTGCTCTCCACCCAGGATCTCATCACCACTCTTCCCCTTGAGGAGACAGTCTGTTCTGGAGACCCTCATAAGTCACTCAATGCTGGTGGCTTCACTCGTTTCACTGATCACCCAACCCAACTTTTTAGGCTTCTTTCCCGTCTGCAGAAGTTGAAGGTCATGTAATTAGTTAAGATCTAGTAAAACACTTACTGGGGGAGGAACAGGGTGGGAATCAGCCTGGTTCTTATTCCCACTCTGCCCAATTCAGTTCAAGGTTTGACTTATATCCGAGAGAACAGCTTTTGTCACTACGTTCTTCTGCGGCATTCTCACAGTCTCCTCTGTTTAGGAGCTGCTCTGCTGGGTGTTGAGTCAATTTAGGGCAAAAGGAAACACAGGGTAGGACAGAGGCACAGAATTCTTCCTGTTCCTCACCCCTGCATTGTTCTAGCAAAGAGCGCAGGAGCAGGTGAGCAGGCCACAAGGGCCTCAGGATCCGACTCTCCCTGAGGCTCTCAAGGTTTCATCTGCTTGAAGGAGAACCCCCAGCACCCCCAGAAGGTGTAGCATCATGTTAATGAGAGGAATTCAGGCTCCATGGAAACCTGAACTCCTTCCAGAACTGAGCAGCTGCTGGTGAACTTGAAAGCAAACAGGGACTCATGAATCATGGCAGATCTGGGTACTTCAGCTTCATATCAATACTCACGTCAAATTTCTAAGATTTACTATGATGTGAACTGTATTCAACTGGAAAAAAAAAATGCAGAAACACTCTGTGTGGCATTAACCACAAAAGAATCATCATTTCTCTTAGGAGTAAATGTGTACTTTCTTCCAAATTATGCTGAACTGCTACACAGATATTAAACATAAAAATCAAATGGATATTTATGCTCACGGCTGCTAATATCATGTGTTCTGTATAAATCCTATTTAAATGTAGCAATTACAAAAGCAGTGAAAAATAATCAAATAAGCCTCACTCTTATGATTTTTTTCCCACTGAATCTTCAACTGAAAATATGTGCTTACATTTCCTTCAGCAAGTTTTCTCTTAGTTTGTGTACACATCAGTTAATAAATATTGTGGCCGTGACCCTGACACTCACTTCACCTGGCCTGTAACTGTTCTGGCAAGACTGGACTCCCACAGCAAAAAGGGACTAGTGACCAGCTCTATGGCCACACTGTAGCAGTTCAATTGCATTTTTCTTTTCAGGGGATCTGGAGGATAGGGATACAGCCAAGAGAAAACCAATAAAATACCACATGGGGTATCACTGTGTTTGGTCAATCACTTTAGTCTTCAAGACTGTCCCCCAACAGCATACAGATGAAGAATTTTGGTCACTGTGATCCTTATTTAATCTAGCTGTAGTAAATGGAAATACATTCACTACAAAGTGAAATACTACTCAGGGCAAAAGTTGCAGCATTATATTTCCAAACTGGACTAAGGAAAAAAAATTCTGTCTATTATATGATGGGTTTCTGTTTTGTTTTAAGGTTGACTCATCCCTATTTTATCAGGACACAAGAATAAATGCATCCTCCTACATGTGCTCACCAAACTCATGTCTATTCTAGATCTCTTTATTCTACTGACAGAGGTGCTGATGTACCCCTGCTATCCATCAGTCAGTCTAATGCATGCAGAAGGTGGCAAGATGAGAACATTTCCTATCATCATTTCACAAAAGTCAGCTGGTAGCTGGGCACATGTGGCTTGAAGCTGGAATACATCACCTCAGCAAACAATATGAGCTGCAAAGATACTAGAATTAAGAGTCAAGATCAATTTTAAATAAGTATTTCTCAATAGCTGCCCTAAAGCGCCGAACTGCCTGCTTTAAACATTTTTATTCAGAAATAGGAGCAATTGTGAAATGGGTACTCTCCAAATCCTGTTTGTTCCATTTGGAAAATCCTGATCAATGTTCCAATGTGGTCTTTAAAAACAAAATTATTTGACACAATTTCAGAAGGTTTTTTGTCCTTTTTCATGTATAATTGAGAAAAAGGCCTTCTTCCAGAGATGTAAACAGATTAAACTGTTACAGTAATAGTACTTCTGCAAAGGCAGGAGCTAAGCAATTTTTCATCAATATAAGTTGAAAAGAGATGTAACTAGATTTAATACAGACTGCGGTTGTTAAAAAATATATTTACCTTTCTAGCTTTTTACAACCTAAAAGAAAAGTCAATTAGAATATTTAATCCCCCATAAAGAAATCTGAATTATTCTACTTACTAAAACAATATCTAAAATAAATACATACTTGATTATGCAATTATTATAATTGCAGGCATCTGTATTTCTCAGTATACCTTAGCTATCTTTATAGAGCAGCACTATGTATCATCCCCTTTGTGATCTTAGGTCTAGACGAAACATTATTTCACCAGTGAAGTCCCTCAGCACATACCTACTTCCCACTCCTAATCTGCCAGGTACTTGCACTTCCAGATGGACCTAGGATAATGTTTCGAATCATACAGTGCTTAAGGTTGGAAGGGACCTCAGAGGTCATCTAGTCCAAGCCCTGATCTCCTTTTCATTAGACATTACAAAATACCACAGCAAAGAGGCCAGAATATCTTTGGAAGGAATAAAACCTCTCAGATTCAGCCGAGTCCTATGCAGGGGATTAATTCATACAGTTTTAGACATCTTCATCCACGCTAGCTACCATAGGCTTTTTTGACAGTCAATGGAAGGAAATGGACACTTCTAAGGCATAATATCTCTAAGCTACTCTATCTTAAAACAGCATTCCCCTCATTCTAAAGGGCCTGTTTGTTCAGTGACTATACAAAAGGTCTGTGGTGACTGGCTCAGGTATAAGGTCTTTGCATTAAGCATCTAACGTTAAATAGATGAAGAAACTACTACAGCTGATAATTATTAAGTTTATTGCCACAGACCACTTTGTTGGAGAAGGGATTTATTTTTTTTCTCTCGTTTTCACTCAGAGCCCATGGGGCACCAACAGCTCTTAACTGCTCCAACCAGCCCCATGGGGAGCCTCTGCACAGGTGCCCACTCCTCATGGGCCCAGCAGCTCGACTCAGTCTCAGGCTTTGGTCTTGGGTAGGCCACACTGCGGGCTTGCTCATACCCAGCCCACTGATCCTCATGCATTGCCCGGACTTCCTGGATTCACCTGAGACCCGACTCATCGCTTTGCTCTTCTCCGGCCGGACTGTGAGCGGAGCATGGTCATTGTCACCAGAGCTGCTCCCCTGGCCTTCCAGGCGGAAGCAATCCACTCTGAGCCCTGGCCTTCCCCAGGGAGCAGGGCGCTGCGTCCTGCTGCCGCGGGTGCTGCGGCTGCCCCCCGCACCCAGCTTGCATCCTTCTGGGAGGAAGCCCCTCTCCTGGTGCTGACCATCTGCAAGCCACCAGCCTCTTCACTTTCCTCTGCTATGTCAGGTTTGAGCCACTGGCAGAGATGGGGTGGTGCAGCAGGTGGATTATTGCTTGGAACAAGTAGGACAATTTCTACTAGCCTATTTGTCCTACTAACTTACTCTGTCCAGTGTCACACATTCCAGTTTATTCTGCATTACATTACTATGAAGTATATCTTACTCACTGAATCTTTCCTGAGGCAATTCACCCTTCCTCTTTACTAACCAAATCTCATTAGAGCTACTCGTAAACACTAAATAGTTCCTTTTCATTAATTACATTCTTTACCCTTAAAACTGTCAGCATCACACCTCTTTCACCTCTTTTCAGGTATCAAGGGGTCCAGAGAATAATTCTGAATCAGCTCTGCAAGGTCTTGTGGGAATCCCATGACAGCCACTACCTCTTTCCACTTAAAGACAAAATGAACCCACTTGCTAACAGGGATATCCGAGACAGCCCTGCCTGTACTTCCTTTGGCCCTCACACAAGCCAAACAAGCCAGGAAGGCAGCTCCTTGTGTTTTTTTTTTTATAGGTGCTAGCCCAAAACCTCTTACAGAGCTGATTTGGGCATCAGCTGGCCCCTGCTAATGCAGTAAACACTATTTCTTTTTTTTTTTTCCTTTTTTTCTTTATACACTAGTCTTTCTGTCCTTTGATCACTTTTTCTGCAAGTCACTGAATGTGACACATCAGTCATCTTTTATTAATAAACTGTCCAGACCTTACTAGACTACTCTGTGGCTAGATGAAGTAGAACTGGTCCGTTCCCTTGGCATATTCACTGATGTCTTGCAAAAACCATTTTTGCAGCAGCCTCACTCAGCCACAGTTTTAAACCTAGGAACTCCTCTCACAGGAATGTTCCCCACACTCACTCCTATCTACTGTGCATTTGTATTTAAATTATTTATCTTCATCCGGTCCCCAGGTAAAACCTTGTTTTATTGTTTTCAGCTCAGGTTTCTAAACTCTCTACCTCTTTTTATATTATTTCATTGTTCTGAATAGTGCTTCCAGCTCCTCTTTAATTATTTGCAAAATGCCAACCATGTGCCATAACCTCCTCCTGCAGGCATTACTGAAGATGTAGCTGGGGTAAGAAAAGAAATGAAACCTCCTGTTGCTAAACTTGCTACGGTGAAAAAAAAAAAAACAAAACAGTAACATGACTTTATAACAGTGAAGTCACGAGAGTGACTTAGCTACTTAAAGTCATATTTGGACATCTAAATACTACTTAGTAATATTTTTCTCCTCTCTTCCCCTACTCCAATTACTTGCTCAGTTCCTTACTACCTCTGTAAGCACAAAAGCTCCTGGGAACTCAGTGTACACCACAGGGTACGCTCTCGTTTCAAACTAGGTATTTTTTTGCTTGTGTGTATTATCAGAGTGTTTCTATCAGATTAAGCCTCACCAAATAAATGAATAAAAATAACTGAAAGTTTATTTGGTTACAGATATTCAGGGCACTTGGCTTAGGTGTGCAGGGGTGTGATGCATCTTCAAATCCACTCTCTGTTTTGTTTAACATGTTAAATGTTCTAAAATAGTGTCCTAATTATGGGGCTGCTAAGTATTCTGGGGTGACTAGTCCTGAATAATCTCATGCTGAAATGAGTACTCCCTTTGTCTCAGGACTTCATTCTTAACCCTCCTTCTAGTGTTTTCATAGCCCACATTAGGTTCTACTCTGCTCAACTTGTTGGCCTCCTTGCATTCCTTTTCAGGTTACATCTTTGCCATAATCACCAGCGCAAGCACAACTTACGCAGGCAGTACTGGGTGAGGCATGCAAAGAATCCTCACCTCAGATTTGCTTCAAAAAATCGTGTTATGACATGCTTTACTCTTCAAAGAAATCATTAGCGTTCTGCGGTTTAAAGGCTTAAATTGGAAATCTTTTCCCCTCAGTAGGTGGATATGTTAATGTGAGCAGTTGTACTGTATTTAGCAGAGAAAGTCACTCTTGAAGGCTCTTCTCTGCAAAATGCTCCTCTTTCAAAATGTTTTTTGATTCCAAAGTGTTTTCTCTTGGGTGGAGAGAGAAAGATTGTTTGCCTGCTGTGTAACAATGTAAATGGCAACTCAAATGAAACAGATCTAGTAAGCTTAGTGCTGTATCTATAAGAATAGAGCTGGATATGTTCTGTATTGCATTTGGTCATTCTATGATTTTTAAAAAATTGTTATTTCATCCTGGTTTCCTCGACCTCATTATTATTGTACTGAAGCTTTGATCACTAGGACCATTAAAAACATGATAAGTTAACACAGGTTGAAAAGTATTGCCACATTCAGCAAACACACCAAGAACTTGGTGTCCAAGACAACAGGAATATAAAAATTTTGGCTTGGCCCAACCATACAGTTTTAATCTAGATCCAAACACTTCTGTTAAGTTCAAAGGACTTCCCAACTGTTTTGTATCAGACCCTTCTCTGCTAGACACTATTAGTTACCTGGCTACTGTAAAATAACATTGGTGTTTTTAAATTTGTTGCTACAATCATTTAAATGCAACTAAATAAGAATGTCACTTAATTACTTGATCGCCTAGCAAAAATCTCTGAAAATGTTTCTGTGAATCCTCAGGCACGTAAAAAAGAAAAGTTACCTCGGAGACAATTTGCATCCACGTTGCAAGTATGCACTGAGCGTCCCTGTTGCTGCAAGTAACAGTCCCAGGTATGGAGGTGAAGGTTTCATAGGCCTTGAGGAAAACTCTGGGTGGAACTGAACTCCCACAAAATATGGATGATCTAAAAGACAAATGTCAAAAAGTTTAATGAAAATTTCATACAGGAGTCTAGAAACCAGATCAGTACATGTAGATTCAAGGTGGAGGGAAGACCTGAACTTTCTCTCATGGAAAAGGAACAAAAACTTGACAAGAGAAGCAGAATATCAGAAAAGCAAGATAATGAAAAATAATCAAAGGCTAAGTAATAAAACCATAGAATAACACAGAAATGCAAGGCGGAAAAAACAAAGGCTGTATAGGTAACAATTTTGCCATTTCTCATATTATTTTCATAAAGTGTGTTAGTCTCAAACGTATATCTATGCATGCATATTCAGAATATATATGTATACCTATGTGAAGGATTCACATATTCCTACAGCATATGTTCCTAAAGGAGAAGTATTACCAATAGCAAGTATTTATGCACTAACAGACAGACAAAGAAGTAACATATACAGAAAATTGGGAAAAACAAGGTTCAAAGACTGAGGCCTGGAAGGGATATCCCAGGCCTGTTACTGAACGCAGCCCATTCAGAAAGGGTGAAAGCCCCTTGGCTCCCACCATGAGTTTTTGTTCCCAGTGGAAAACTATTCAGATACTTTCTCCTTCTGTTTAGAAACCTTTTCCTATTTCACAGGCCATCATCTTCACAGCCAGCTTATATCTGTTTCTTAGGTGCTGTAGGTCTCCTGTTGTTTGTCCTTTGTGTTTAAGGATGACAATGTCATCACCGAGCTCTGTTTGCTAAGCTAAGTGCTACTTTGTCTTCTCTCGTCTTTAGCTCTCTGAATCTCAAACCATCAAAACCCTACTTCCCTACTGCTGCTTTTGCTTCCTTCCTTTCTTCTTTGGAAGGAGAACTAATGTTTTGGTACATGCTGCGCACCTGTTCCTTCCTTGAATACTATTTTAATGGAGCTACCATTAACCACTTCTAGAGACAGGACATTGGACTAAATTAACCACAGTGCTCTCCCTTCTAGTTCATCAATTTCCCAAACATTTAAGGAATTTCTCTGTAATAAAGAACTACTTAGTAACAAGAAAATAGACCTTTTTTTCTATGAAGGTAACAAGTATCATCTAGCTTATTCTTATTACATCTGCTGCTATGTCTTAAAAGGAACCTGAATTCTGAATTTATCTCGTAACTTCTTTCTCTCTTATCATGCAAAACAAGACCATGACAAATCACCAAACAGTCCTGTAGACATATTTTGCTGAAAGCTTTATCAAAGCTATTTAGTCTACTGTATCTGTGCTTCCACTCTATCCCATCCTCTTCTCTCTGATGATTGTTTTTCCTCAATAACCAGAGTCTCTTTGCAGCCCATTGTGAAGCAATGCCAGGTTTTACTGTTACTTTTATTCTTTTCACAGTAACATGCAATTTAAAAATCCGGCCTGATTTATTTCACTATGTTCTCTAGACAAGTTGTTCCACATAGAAATGAAACAGCCTTCTAAGGCCATTCACCAGCACGAGTAGCAGAAGCATGCCATCAGGAACAGACTAAACAAAGATCATAATGGCAATTAATATGAACTCAACTGCATTCTTCGGTCACAGTTTACTTTAGAGGCTGCAGTTATTGAAATGCTAAGATGTCTGTATTCATATCCTGTTCAAAACTGGAACACTGTTATTCAACATGTAAAGTATAAAATTACTTATCAGGAACTTTACGTCAGAAATAACACTCTCAGATGAAGATGCATTCTTGCAATAAATTTCTTCTTCTAAACATGGAGTTTAACAAAGACAATGCCAGTAAGAAGCCATTAAGAAGAAAACTTTTTACATAACCTGCATCTTCTGGTGTCTGCTATTAGTCTAGCTAGGAGTGATTTAAAAGAACAAGTCCAAGGTTCAAGCTCAACCAGAATGACCTTTTCATAGTTCTTCTGTGTAAACATTCAACCAGCAAATGCACAGTGTTGGTCTTCTTGAAAGCTCATAAGATAGACAGCAAGACTTACTTGGTAAAGTAGTACAAACCCTACAAAGCCACCAAATTTCTACAGTATTTCAAAAGCTCATCTGTCTGAATCACATGTGTGAAAGAAAGGAGTTTGCTTTCTGAAAGATTCTCATCTTCGGATTGTTTTATTTTGATTCTAAAGACAGGTATGGGAGTAAGGACTGACAAACTGATCGAGTTTGGAAGGAACATTGGGAGGTCTCCAGTCCCACCTCCTACTCAAACCACCATCAAATTCAAGGTTAAATGAGGTTGCTCTTTGCTTTGTCATTTTCAAGTTTTAAATGCTTACAGCCTCTTTGGGTGATGTATTCCAGTGATGTTTTAAGCTTTCATTACATCCATATGTGCATATATATATATATATGTGTGTGTGTGCAATATATTTCATATATTCAAGCAAACCAGGCACATTAATTTCTGGGACCAGACTGGCTGCCTTGGAGGGTGCAGACAGAGCTGGCCAGTATCCTCATGAAGCTGTTCTCTACCTTTGAAACATTATGGCAATCAAAAGAAGTTCCTGATCATCTTCAAGAAGAAGCCAAGAAACTGCATGTCAGTCAATCTAGCTTCAGTTTATGGCAAGATTGAGACAAATCTCCAGTCTTCCAATTTCCAGGCTTTTGAAGGGCAGGAAGGCAATTTGGTGCTCTCAAGTTGGTAGCACTCAGTGGGCGGATGACAGGAGAACAAGGGCCCTCTGTCATTTTAAGTTTAATACAGTTTTTGATGTGGTTTCCCAGTAGCCAAGTTAGGACATAAGGACTAATGTGTAGACCCCAAGTGAGTTGAAAAATAGTTGAACTGTTGGATTCAGAGAGTAATGGTGAGTGGTTTGAGGTCCAAGCAACAGTAATGCTTGGAGATGCTCAAAACTTGGCACGATGTGATTCCGAACAACCTGATCTGTTTTGGGTTTAGACTAGTTTACCTTCTGAATTGTTCTGTGATAATATATGAATACATGATGCCATTGAACTAGAATTATGATCTTTTGGCAAAGTAGCATATGTCTTTTCGATAATCAGATACACTCACAGTCCTGAAGAAGTGTAAGGCTAAAGAAGCACAAGGCTCCTAAAATATTCTCCATCTTCATCCATTGCAATACATAAATAAGACTCAACAGTATCCAGTAGTATCCTGGCTGCTTCTGCCTACACGTCACTTCATTACCTGCAGTTTACAAAGTTTTTCATGGATACTTAAAGTGCATCTAAACAAATAAGCCACTCACTTTCCAGTTCAATAATTTCCATTCTGTTCCCCTCCATATCATGGCCAACAAATTTCAAACCTTTTTCTTCAAAGCTGCAAATCAATTCTGGGTTCACCTGAAATATCAAAAAAAAAAAAAAAAGCTATACATATTGATTTAACCAATTCAATTGTAATGCTCTTCATAGCTATGTGAGAATGAAAAGAGTTGGAAAAAAGAGTTGCTTTCTTTTTTTAATAAGTGTTTTAAAATCTGTAAAAGTGAGCAATCTTTTTTAACAGGAGATGAGCTGCATTTTAAAAACTTAGAATATATACACAAAATATAATAAATCCAGAGCCTCACTTGCTGCCCTCCTGATTTTGGGCAGCCTGTGTTTCTTTCTTTTGAAATGGCCCCCTTCCTCTCCTTGAAAATAAACTCTACAGTGGTCTAGGACACAGGGTTTGTGGTTCAAAACCCTTGGGATTGAAGTGCTGTGGAGAAAGCTGTTCCACTTCCTTAGTGATGTGCTAACCACTGGGTTACTAAACAAATTCTGATGAACTTCACCACTGCCACATTCTCTGCCCAACTTTTAAGATAACTTAAAGTTGTCTGGATATAGTTGTCTGAATTTGTGGCAAGCACACACCATAGCTCAGGCTTTCCTAGATATAATGGACTAAGGTGCTTTCTGAACTACCTCATACCTAACCATAGGTAACCAGCTCCTGTGCATCTGCTTGAATGACAGCACTTTGAACATGCACAAACAGAGGCCAGCTGGATGACTGTCAAGAAGCAAGCGATCTGAATTGACCTTTGAGATACAGATGTCCTGACTTAACCCAAAAGCAATACACTTAAGGTTTATAATCTTGTACCTTTGGAGTACTTCACAGAAAGCTGGGTCATGCCAACATTACTTTCCAAAACAACTTTACCAAGATGCTACACTGTCACTATGACAGGATCGGTGCACTGTTATTCTTCACTAATGAGCACTTTCAAAAACACCTCCGTGTTCAGTTCCTGGCCCTTAGTAGAAGACAGTCATTGTTGAGGGCCATCAGGATGGTTAGGGGATTGGGGCACATGTAACATGGCAGGAGAGACTGAAGGAGCTCTCCTCTGCTGAAAGAGAAGGCAAATGGTGAAGTCCAGTTGCTGTCCTCAGTTTCTAAGGGAGGGTATATAGATAATAAAGACAGATTGCACTCAGATACACACAGCAAAAGACTGAGAGATACGAATGAGCTCCAGAAAAGTTCCAGTTAAATATAAAGAAAAAAATGGCTCACAGTGGTTAAGTGGTTAAGTGGTTAACCACTTAAGTGGTTAAGTGGTTAAGTGGAGGAACAAGTTGTCCAAAGACGTTGTGGAATCACCATCACTGGAGGCACTCAAAGTTGTACTGGACAAGTCCTGTGCAGTCTAATCTAATATTGAAGCTGGCTCTTCTCCAAGCAGTAAGTTGGACTAAATGACTTTCAGAGGTTTTTTCCAATCTAAATGATTCTAACTAAGCATTATTAAACCTTATTTCATGACAGAAATCTCCCACTTGCTTCAAGTAGAGTCTTGTCGATCAGGAGAAACAATTTGCTTAAGTTATAACTTCTGAGTATATAAATTAGCTTTAGTAGCACTTACCTCGTATCGATGCCTGTGCCGTTCCTCTACGAACATTTCATCGCCATAAAGTTTTCCTGAAGATACAAAAGGAAAGCAATTAGCACTTTAATGTTTTTTACAATTATGTCTAGGAAAGACCTAGAAATTACAGCATTACCTCATTACCTTCCAAATACCTAATATCTGATCTGCAGAATTTAAACCTGAAAAGGATTCCACATGGAAAATAAACCACAGGACATCATTTATTTCACCACAACTTCTGTTTTTTTCTGAGTCGTGACTGTATATTTTAATTTATTGTTACCTGAGTTTATTCAGGATTCATCTTCAGCATTTCTGGATTACAAAATACATTAGGTAGACTGTGTAATCTGAAAACTGGGTTTAAATTAGTTAAAACTGTAAAGCCAAAGCTACAAAACAAATGTTTCGATGAACAAGCAACATAAAATCCCTACTGTGTTTTAGGATAGGTGTACGCAAAAGGTGCAGTGAAGGAAGAACCGCAGCCTTTTGCTTCCATCTGTTCCATTTTAGCAGATTATGCCTGGCAGTTGACATAATATTTGCAATTTCATAAAAAGAATATTATTTTTCTCCTTCTTCCTGATCTCTTTACCCAAATGACTCTCTTGCAGCCCTCTGAGCCTAATATGCAAGACTACACTGCCCACCAACAAAGAATCAGTTTGAAATGTGCACTAAAATGGAATTTAATATAGTTCTCACTTAAATTAACAGTCCAAACCCTGCTCTCAGTTTATGTCATTAACTCTAAGACTTGTCTTGCTTAGAGGTTGGTAAAACCCGGAAATGAAAAAAGAACTCCAAAAAAACCTCTAAAATTGCAGTGTGATAGTATTGCAGCCTTACAAAAGGAGATGTGTTAATTTTAATAAACCACTAATAAACACCAACTAAACTGCTTAATAAACACACAAAATAAAACTTATATTCAGGTAAAGGTTTAGGAACAGCAATGAGATTTCCTGAGTAGGCAATCTGAGTTTTCTACAAGCTTTTCACAAATAGTGTCATCCAACTCTCAATAACCATCAGGAATTACTGCATTTTGTGATTTTTTTCATTAACTTCTATTAAGCAGGAAGGACACAAAATGATTACAGTAAAAGCAGGAAGAACATACTTTGTGATCACAGAATCACAGAATCTTCAAGGTTGGAAGGGACCTCTAGAGATCATCTAGTCCAACCTTCCTGCTCAAGCAGGCACACCTAGAGCATGTGGCACAGGGTGGCATCCAGGCGGGTTTTGATGACCTCCAGAACTGATATTTCTTGGTCCCTAGACCTGACACAGAAGGTGGTCACCATCACTAGGTGCCACAGGAGGAAACACAGGTTTATGTGGTGGTCTATCACACCTCAGGAATAACTTGAACAATGAACATTGCTATTTACTTAATCTGATGATATTGTCATTAGAAGCTGCAATTCTAGGTCATATTTATCTTAACTGTCAGTTATCGCTGTGTCGACCTGGAAAGGGCAGTTTGAGGGAATTGTCCCTTCAACAGGCTCTGGCATTACCAAGCCTGCTCCATTAGTCACAGCTCACACTGTGCAATGTGGGAGAGGTAAAATTCAGATCCATCAAGGTGACTCCACCAGACATTTTGGCTTTGGGTTCAGAATAGCTAAAATAAATTAGTGTCTGAGATCAGAATTTCTCTCTGCATACTCAGTGTGCGGCAAAGAATAAAGGATGATGCATTCGACTGAGTAGCCATGAACACACATTTAACTTCTATAAGGCCACACCTAAAATGAAAAATGATCATAAATCTCATCGTCAAATGTGGGACCTTTCTATGGGCTGAAAGACCAGTTACCTTCCAGGCTTGCTTAGACTAAACACTTATTTAGAATCTCCAGATAGATCTCGAAA
>VZSG01000952.1:122554-175013 GCA_013398315.1 Nothoprocta pentlandii
CAGGGTGGCATCCAGGCGGGTTTTGAAGACCTCCAGAGAAGGAGACTCCACAGCCTCCCTGGGCAGCCTGTGCCAGGGCTCTGTCACCCTCACAGGAAAGAAGTTCTTCCTCACCTGCAGACGAAACTTCCTGTGTTTCAGCTTATGGCCATTTCCCCTCGTCCTGTCGCTGGCCATCACTGAGAAGAGCTTGTCCCCTTCTTCCCTACATTCTCCCTTCATGAACTTATACATATTAATCATATCCCCTTTCAGTCTTCTCTTCTCCAGAGAAAACAGGCCCAGCTCACTCAGCCTCTCCTTATACGAGAGATGTTCCAGTCCCTTAATCATCTTAGTTGCTCTCCGCTGGACCCTCTCTAGGAGTTCCACATCCCTCTTATACTGGGGAGCCCAGAACTGCACACAGTATTCCAGGTAATGTGCATACCTATATCACACCTAGGTGAATTGTCACCTGTGCCAGCCAGATCACCACCAAAGGCATTAAGTGTGCATGTGTATCACGCTTTGGTCTGATGAATATTTTTAAGATCACAGTGATAATTTTCCTAAGATTGATTAAGCTAAATATACTAATAACTTAGATCAGTGTCAAAGGTAGAGTAATACAGGGCATATACCCTCATATGTTCATGAATAAGAAACTATTTTATATGTATTTCACCACTGCTTATATTACTACTGTAAAATAGACCCATTAACAGGGAACTTGAATCAAATGTTGCAATTTTAAAATACATATAGTTCAAATTGAATCATTTTTTTTCCTGTGCCGTAGTTGCTTTGCCTCTTGGCAGGTTTTTGTTTGTTTTTGTTTTGTTACAGCAAATAATCTACACTTAATTCCTTACAAAAAAAAATTCTTTCTCCAATCAAGACTTTTTCCAGGACTGGGTTAGGCCTAGAACAGTGCAGGATCAGAGACTGGATATCAGCAGGGCCTGACTGGGTTTAGGATCCAGACCAGCATATATCCTCAAAACAAGACAAGGACTAAAGGGACTGGGATGTTTAAGGCTGAGGGGTACTGACAATCTCAGGGAATGACTCGCTGTGAAATTCCAAGGAAGAGGAAGCTCTGCTTCACATTGGAGACTGCAAAAGGCACTGCGTGGGGATGGCTGTATCTTAACTTAACAGAAGACACAGCTCTAATATAAGAAGCAGAGACATCAATGAAAATATCTGGGAAGCAAGCTCAACGCAAACGAAAACAGATAGACACATCCTCACACGACACACAGAAACGCAGAGCTCTGCCAGGAGATAACGCAGATGCTGAAAGTTTGCATAAACTGAAAAACAATTAGATTAATTTCATAAAAAAAAAACAGACTTCATTAAGCAAAAAGTTACCCTCTGCATTTCAGGAAGTCGGAACAGCAAATTACTGGACACTGAATTTACTGCAAGAATATACTAGGTATTGCTGCATGTATGTCTTGTCTCTGCAGTCTGTCACAGGCATCTGATTTTAGTTCTTGCTAGGGATAAGGTGGTGCACTTGACAGACCATTGCTCTGATATACATGACTATTCTTATGATGTACCATTTAAAATCCTATCAACTCAAATAAAATCAGAAGGAAAGTTGAGTAGAGATATATCCTTAGTATTTCCTTACACTCTGACCTCCCCATGAAAATAATGAAGTATTAAAATCAAAGCTATTTATATAAAATTGATTTCAGTTAATTGAACAGTATCTTCATGGCTTATTAAAGCAGTTTAGCACATCAGGCTCTAACTCACTTTTTTTACTAGGACATGTACAGGGTACATGTATATGAAACAGGATCAGAATGTATGAGATCAGGGGAGCTGTCATTGAACAATTTGCTTTGACAAAAAGTGCTTTGACATTTTTGTTTTGCTTAGTGTATCCAAAAGGTAAGCAATAATAACCAAACCAATACTTACTTAAAACAGAATTTGGTGTTTTAAAAACAGTCTTCCTCTTCCCCAGTCTCATAGTTCCACCCATATCTCCAGGATTGTGTTCTGGCATGTCAATGACCTTTAGAGGAAAATTGTTTGAATATTCTTTTGTCCAGCAAAGAAAAAAAATATGCAACATCATTATTGCAACAATATACAACAGCCTGCATAGATTCATAAATAGTAACATGATTTAATTAATACGCTCAGTGCATTAAGGTCCCAATAGTGAGAACAAAGCATTGGAAAAGCACGTTCCTAATTAGGAACACTTGGAGGAGAAGTATGAGTGAAACATAGAATCATGGAAGCACAGAATGGTTGAGGTTGGAAAGGACCTCTAGAGATGACCTAAAGCACGTGGCACAGGCTGCATCCAAGCAAGATCTCCAGAGAAGGAGACTCCACAACCTCTCTGGGCAGCCTGTTCCAGTGCTCTGGTCGCCCTCACTGTCGAGAATTTTTTTCTTAATTTCCTGTGGAACTTTAGATGCTTCAGTTTGTGGCCGTCTCCTCTAGTCCTATCGCTGGCCACCACTGCAAAGAGGCCAGCCCCCTCCTCCTCACTGCCTCCCTTGAGATATTTAAAGACACTGATCAGGTCCCACTTCTCAGCCTTCTTTTCTTCAGGCTGAACAGGCCCAGCTCCTTCAGCCTTTCCTCACAGGGCAGATGTTCCAGGCCTCTGGTCATCCTCATAGCCCTAGTAGCTCCCTAACATCTTCATTGAATGTTCATCTTCAATGAATGAAGATCAATAAAGGCAATTTATGAGTTCCTTAATTTCTAGATGGAAAAGCAACCCTTCAAAATGCTAGAAAAAGGGCTGATTCAGACATAGGGTATTATGCATGATAACAGTTTGCAGAGATTTTTTTTTTAAATCAGAAAAATCATGGAAGCAAAAGTACCCAGATTATCCTGGGCAGATATTAGTACACATTAGACCCTTTCTTTCTTTTTTTCCTTAAACTGTTTATTATTACTAGTGTTGTTTCCTGCAGTGACAGGCAGAAACAGCTGCCCCTAGATGAGGCATGTCTGCTTGCAGGAGGAGAGGGCAGAGGAGGGGGGCACAGGGCAGCAGAGTGAGTGAGAAAATATGTGCAGCACGAGTCTAATACAACATCATAAAAGCAGAGTCCTGGAAGAGGTGACTTCAATATGTCACCTGTACTATTTCAGATGACAAACATAACCAATTTATGACAGCGAGAGTAAGAATGAACTTTCCCCTCCAATTCTCCTTTACTAGAAGGTTTCCTTAGATTGCTGAAGAGCCCACAGAATATCAGGTTGCCTCGCTTGAAGATGACACTTCAACTTCTAACAAAGAGCGTACTTAGATCCTCATTTTGTGGACTGAAGAAAATGGGGCAAATGGTTACAGTGTGGGGCAAATGGAATCCAGGATGGTGGCAGTAAATGGATGTGACAAACAACTGCTTGATGAAAGGTGTCTGTTTAGCTTTGCTCAGTTTGAAAGCCTGTTGGGGGGTCTCAATTATACTTTGAGAAAGTCTGCCAGAGAGATGGAAAGTCTGGACAGTAGAAACACATAAACAGAAATTACGACCTACATGCTCGTATTCGTACATGTATGCTCCATGAGGAACACAATTGACAGAGAAAGGTTCTAAAAATACAAATATTCACATATATGGGTAGTCTGGAATTGGATTTTTATTAACCTTAAATTGCCCTCTGGGAGTAATAAAAACAATTTCTGATGATACACTTCATAAAGTGAAGTTATTCAATTTAGATGAGATGGTGGAAGGTGCTTAGCCTTTGGCCTTGTGCCAATGTATTTCAGCTGTGCAATTATCTCTGTATAACCTCATACTTTCAAAATGTTATTTATAAGCTATATACTCATTACAAAATGTCACGAGCAGAAGTTGTGATCAAACCAGTAGAAGATTACAAATCTCAGAATCACAGAATGGTTGAGGTTGGAAGGGACCTCTGGAGATCATCTAGTCCAACCCCCCTGCTCCAGCAGGGACACCCAGAGCATGGGGCACGAGGAGGCATCCGGGCAGGTTAAATCCTCTAATTATCTCCTCAAAACACGAAGGTAGGGATTGTGCTGCACTATCATCTGAAAACAAAAACAAAACTACTCCCCCTCAAAACTCTCTGAATCCATATTATTCCAAAAATATCAATACTGCCAGCTTTTATTTCATATTCTTTCATTTACTTTCACTTTTCTTTTGCATCAGTGGCCAATGCTACCTAAAAAAAAAAAGCAGAGAAGTTCAGAAGCAGTTTCAATGTACAGGACAGTGTCAGTGTGGAGTACACTTAGTCCACCTGAAGTTGGACATGTTTTCCATAAGGTATTATTTATTTGTCTGTACCTAGATTACAAGCAACCTTAAATTTATACTCCTGTTTCCTGTCAAATGGGGACTGAAGTGGTGACAAGCATCTTTCCAGTTTTTACATATATGCTTCTTTTCCATGGATGAAAATTATGATTATACCCAGAAAATTATATTATACCCAGTGAATATTTGCAGCTGACAAGAAAGACTACAAGGATTGAGATTTCTCTTAAATTTGGAAGCTGAAGTCAAGATCTGATATCCCTTCATTCTCAAAAGCCCAACTGCTGTCCACTGACCTCAGCTTTAGACTTTTCTTATTAAAAATTTGGGGTGGACAGTTTTGGTCTAACTTTGCTAACTAAACCCTGACAGTGTCCGTCTCTCTCTAGTTCCCTCTTAGAAGCCGAGGTAGAAGAAGCAGGTATGTTCCTGTGAGGCACTGCTCCATTCTTAGATTCCTTCTTTAGGCCACTGGCACTAAATTATGGGGCATAGCAATGTGCACTGAATTATTGTGCTTTAGCAATGTGCACTGAATTATTGTGCTTAGAAGTGTTAGTCAGGAAGATTCAGGAACATCCGCTCGCAAACAGATGACCAGTTTGAACAGCCAGTAGGATGTGCCAGATTGAGCGGGTTATAGGCCAGAGTTTGGGCACTTGCCCAGTTAGTCTTGGCCTTCCAGAAGACCTTCCTGGTCTCAGTGGTTACATTAGTGCAGCCAGGGGCACCCACCTGGGAGACAGCCTTGCCCTTAAAACCAGCATTTGTGTCTGCTAACATCTTAACCAAGTGTTAACTGGGTGACACCAAATGACAGAACTGTTCAGTCTTATTTCTACCAGTGGCAGATTTTCTGCCCAGAGAAGAGCTGCACTGCAGCTTATTGTGTGTGGTCATGATGATTTTACGTTCAAGTTTTGTGGCTCTCTGATAGCTGCATTATGAACTAGCTCTCCATCTTCCCAAGGTTTACAGGTCTATGATGCTAAGAGATAGACAAGGCTTCTAATAATTGTTTTGACTTGGTGGAAAGGATTTTGTATGAATTAATGGCTCAGGACTATTCTGGCTCTTCCTTTTTGATACACTCTGTGGCTGTGCTCTCACTCCAGCAGCTACCATGGCACAACCCACTGTGTTTATTCATTGTGCAAATTTTTCTGCAACATCTTTCTGCCAAGAAGCTTCCAAAAGCAAAGTAGCACCACAGCCCTACTGCTAAAGAACAGCAAGGCGCATCAGAAAGCCAACTCATATTATGAGAAATTCTGCCATATTTTAAAGATTTTTTCTCTTTTTTTTTTGATCAGATGAAATATGGGATTCAAGTAGGGATTATTTTAAACATCTATGCAACTGAGTAAATTTTTCAAAGACCTTTGAGTTTATGCTTCCTGACAGAGAATGAATCAACTCTTGCAAAGCATTAGTTCCTCAAAGAGCAAAGAGCAGCACAGAGTGATGAGTACCATGAGCAACACAAGAGCTTCAGGAAGAAGAATACAAGAAGAGGTGAGGAAATAATTGCATCTTCCTTGTCCCAGTCTCTGAAAACTGTGAACAATGCAGGCATTTTACAGGGATCACACACACATTACACACCAGACAGCCAACACGAAACAGATAATGAATCACTCCAACATAATGCAAAGCACATTCTAGATATAAAGCAGCTTGATTGGCATTAAATCACACTGCTCATAAGCAGTGGCTTTAACCATCCATGAAATGCAATATTCCTTCAGAAATCTACTGCCTGGATTGTTTCATTTTTATTAGAAAACACATAAAAGTAAATGAGAAATCCTCTCAAGCCCAGGCGTGACATAGAGAAGTCAAGCCCTTCGAAAGCTACCACATGTCATCCTGCTAATGTCCCCAGAACTATTAAAATTTGTCTTTGTTTCGCCTCACATCTTGCACTGCCATTTTGATGAGTGCATCTACCTTGGAACTGCAGGGAGAAAAGGGGAAGGTGGTGGCAAAACTTTTTTGTATTTTTGGAGAGAGGAAGACAGCATTTTTTCCCTTTGGAACCCAGACCTCCAGCCCTTGCTGCCACTTGCTGGCACCCAGTGAGTTCAGCGGAGAAGGGAGCTGCGCGAAGGCAGCCGTCGCTGGGCGGCCGGCTGCGCTCTGGGTACCTGCGTTGCCCTTACAGGGCACGCGGGCTGCACGCTCTGTTTTAGCATTCTCATGCAGTGCTACTGAACACTTGGACCGCGCTGTCTTGTCCTGTCTTGTCACTGAACCGATCCTTTGGTAAGTCAGCCTCGGAAATCGGGTTCTCTGCCCTTTCTTAGCCCACAAAATCCTCCTAAACCTCTGTCTGGTGAACAATTTGCCACTGCTGAAAGAAATCACTATTTACATCCGCACTGAAAGACAGGAGAAAGGACTGCCCCTAAAGTCTAACCGAAAGGAGGCCCAGAGGATCTGAGTGCCCATGAAGTGTGCAAGGGAAAGGCGGATGGGAGCAGGGAAGAGGGCAGCAGGTCCCGCCGAGCGCGGCTCCCTGCGGAGCGCAGCTGGGGCAGGACAGCAGCAGCCCAGGCTGGCAGCGCCTCGCCGAGAGGAGCCCGCCTGTTTACAGACTCTTCAATCGCTGCCTTGAGCCATTTCGATAGCTGTTAGACTCCAGCTGATCCCTTTCAAGCAAATTATGCTCACCAATAAGCAGGCCCAACCACCAACAAATGGGAAGGCTAAAGTGACATTTTAGAATCATAAGTACAAAAATATATAAGAAAGAAAAAAGTAGATGTAACAGTAGGAGAACTCCTGACAGCTTCCAACTTGGTAAGTAAATGCCCAAGATGCTCCTTCCTTGATGATCAGGAATCAAGGATGTAGCATTTGCAACACGAGCCGTGAGAGAGGCTATTTCCGGCCCCCCGCAGCTCTGCTTTCCAAGCAAGCCACATCTCTGCCGGCTTGTGTGAAGCACGGAGCCCTCTGGCACGGGCTAATCGCCAGAAAGCCACTTGAGAACGTAAGACAATGCCGCGTTCCCTTACTGTGATTGAAATAATGCATGTTTTCAGAGAGATGAGCACCATCATGTATAAACTCAAAGCAGGAATCAGCAACAGCTGCAGTTTTGTGCAGCTACAGTTATATGAGTAATCAGGGAGAAAAAAATCCTGCTCTCTTAGTTCTGCTCCTCCAGTTCCTGTGCTCTTAGAATTCTCAAAACACTGAACTATAGCTTGGCACCCAAATATTCCAACAAGTCTCAAGCTTCAAATTTCTTAGAAATTTAACCTACATGACTTTATACCCATAGTAACTGGACTCCTTGCAGGGTTTCAGTTTTTTTTTTTTAAACTTAATGACCATCTTGATAGCACGTTATTGTCTGCCATTTTCCAGTCTGGACAATCCTGTTACCAGTTTTATTTCCTACTTCAGAGTTAAATTACAGCATTTATTTAAAGTCTAGATCTCTGTAAGAAGGATTCTGCTTCCATCAGCAGAAATGGTGGTGCGGGGTGTTTTGTAACATTTCCTTCAGACACAACACCAGGGTGTGCTCCTCTGCCAGGCAGGGGTACTCTTTCATAACCATGGTGCAGTTAACTGAGCGAGTTAATGGAGATGTCGATATGCAAAGCCCGTATAAATATTGCTTAACAGCATTTCAGAGCTCATTCAGGTTATTCCAGCCAAGCATCCCAGTGTCAGCTTAAAGACTTCATTAACAAGAAATTTCCAGAGTGTTACCGTTAGTGAAGGGAGCAAGTTTAGACAGAGCTAGCTAGAGCAATACGCTGGCATGCTGGACATGGCATGCCACTAAGTGCAGGATTTGCCACAGACCTGAATAAATAAAATTAAGTCGATGAGGATTAGCACACTTTGGACTGGTCCAGCTCACATTACAATTAATGACCTAATACTGATTTCATTTCAGAAGGATTAGGACATCTGCAGCTAGGAGAAACCTTTCCTTCCCATTTATGCCTATTCAAAATCAAAATTCTGTTAGTGTTTTTTAGCACACTATTGCTAGGTATAATTCCCTTGTCAAAGTCAGTTAAAAATCCATGTGATGTAACTCAGCGACAGGAGGCTGTGGAGCAAGCCTTCCTCTCTCTGAGCATCCCAGGGCAGAGGAAACAACCTAGGGAGAGAGATCAAGTCTGGAGCGTTCTTCATCAAGAATCCCAGTGACAGGGAAAGTACAGGGGGTAGCAAACACCTACCTTCTGAAGCTGTACAAGCAGCAACACAGAGAGTCTCTGTCTGACGAGCCCAATACCTGAGCAATGCAAAGCAGTGAAGGATCTGCCTGAACTGTCCTTAGCAGAGATAGAAACATAGTTTTATCTCAAAACTGACCACTGACGTCTGTACTTCTCCACCCTGAGCTATAATGCATGAGCAAGCCTCCATTCCTCTCATTTCTCATTCATTAACAGGGTAGTGTTAGTTAGGACCAATGTAATATCAGTTATCTTCAACAGGAGCTGAGCAACAGGAAAGCCTGGCTTACTTCCAGTGTTCATCCCTCCAGATTTTCACTGAGATGAAATTCTGGTAGCCGCTGCCAGGCAATTACGAATCTCACAACCTGCCCTCTGAGTAATTGTTAATAAATGTCTTTGATTTCCTTCAAAAACCAATACTCTCAGAGGAAACCTAGGGGAAACTAGCACCCCACTTCCCTAATGGGATGAGACCACTATCAGACTTGGAAGCGAGACTGCCTGGATTCCAATCACTGAATCTTTCTCACGGACTGATGCCACAAATCATCCAATATCCTGTCCATCCTTCCTGATCTACCCAGTGGCAATTTTGTGCCTGTTGATTTGGGAATGAGTCATTTCTTTTAAAAAGGAAGTAAATGGGCAGCTAGCAGAAAATTATAGATTGTCTCATTCTATTTTTTCATGTAGTTGGAAGGTACTTTCTTGTGGTATAAAACTTGATGGGGATTTTCTGAATTGAGAACAAGTCCTTGGAAAGAACAGACACATTTATTTGGAGGAATCTCTCTCAAATGCTAATCAGAAACATAAGCCACAGTTATTTCTTTCTAACTAAATTCTTTAGGTACTCCTTTTGTCTCCGTCCTTAAAAGACAAGTGGGGAAGTATGTTTGCCACCAGTTTGTTCAAGCCTGGTGTGTGCATGCTGAAATGGAACAGTTCTCATGCAGTGAACAAAAGATGGAAAAGCATCCTATCCAAAAGCTAGCTTATAGAGAAGAAAAAAGCAAATGGAATGATACAATATTATACTTCAGTATTGAAAAGAGACTGAAGATTATAGAATCTCAAGTTGCTAATCCCATAAGAAAATTAGTAGGATAAATGCTATGCACTGCTTGGAATCCACGTCTATTTTAAGAACATACACCTAAACATTATATTTTCCATGGTTTGGTATCTGATTTAGGAGAAACTGCTTTATTCTGTCTGTGATTCAGTCTGATATATCATTTTTTTCTTAACATGCTTGACTAAGAAAGGCAATTTCATGAAGTTTAAGATGAACCAAATTGTTCGGTGACAGGCCATAGATTTAATGACTAATAACTCTTAAAATGGACACCAGAGCGTAAAACTTGACCTATGTACATTAAAAAGAGGAGTCTCTACTAGCTGAGCTAAATTAGTATCTCCCGTAAGTGAACCTTTCATGAAAATCAGAGGACCAGGAGAAGAAAAAAATGCACTTAACTCAGAAACCTGCTGTTTAACTTGCAACTTCTAAGAACAAAACAAAAACACCCTACAGTACAATCCAGAATCAGAACCACCTGAAGACAAGACAAGATATGGAGAGAACATCTTGAAATAATACAGCAATACTAATGAGCAAACACTTTAAAATTCTTCTAAAAGATATTTTGTATATAAATCTATAAATGAAAAACAATTAATCAAACAAACAAACAAAACCCAACACACAAACCACTAAACTTCAGATGTAGAGAACCATATCAGGTCACTATGAAGGCAAATACTACTCTATTCTTGGTGCCAAAATACTGTAAAAAAATGTAATTAGTTTAATAAGCAGTCCAGATGAGTCTCCTCCGCAAAACCACGCAGAGCGATCAGCTCAGGCAACCACTGCAACTTTAATTGAAGCAATTTGTTCTGATGAGCCTGTCTGTTCTACTTTCAACGCTTCTTTTAAATTTAAAATGTAACTTTCTAGAGAAGATAATGAAGGTTGGGGTAATTCTTGTCCTCATTAATAGTACAGTCATGCTTTTTTCCTATCTTTCATCCTTTTCTATATTTTCTTTTTTGCACCTGAAAGTGACATCTCACATAGATACATAATCAGGAACAACTCTACTCTAGCTTAAGTAACAGTGTTTTTTGGAAGGCAAGCAGGACCACTTTACTGTTTTAACAGAGATTCATATCTTCTCTGAAAATTGTATATGCATTTTTATTTTGCCCTTCTGGTTTGGTTTAACTGCTGTCTGCTAGGTGTCCTGTCAGTTCCCTGGCCCCCAGTACTCGTGATCAAAGCATACAAAGCAGACAGGATCTTCCAAACAAACAAAGCCCCAGCTTTAGCTGGCTATCCCATTAAGTAACGGAGAGGTACAGGGTAATTTATTAATAGGAGAGATTTGAACAGTGACAGTGTTTGGATTAATGGGGAGCAGACAGAAAAGGAGGTTCTGGGCAGGAAGCCTCTCACACAATCACTGTAATTTTAACGACTCTCGTTTGTCTCCCGAGGTCCTCCTGGGACAACTACAGTGTCTTGGCCTATCTGATCTCTGGTGGCTGCTACTTTTCCCAAGTTCCAAAGAACAATCTCAAGGCTGGATATCTCATTAGTTGTACAGAATGGACACCTAGTGCTCTGGAAAGCTCTCTGGCAGTGAATAATAGGATTTTTCTTTTCGCCATGAAATGAGTAGCAACAGGGCAGGTTTGTTTCATGAGTCGTTATCTTCCATCCCACACACTTGTTCTAACCTTTCTCATTCCAGCTGGAAAACTGGAAGAGCTACAATAAGAGCTGCATGTCGTATAATGGCAATTGAGGCACTGACCTTTAATTCTAGGATTTCCTAAGAATGCTATAAACTACGCTAGAATCAAAAAGAGAGACAGCATAAAGGGATAATTAAAATTTAATTTTGACTAGTTAGATTATCTCACAAAAGAAAAGGTACTTTGGCATTTTCATTACTCTCTGTCCAGCAGCAGAACACCTCTCATCAATTTCAGAAAGCTAAAAGCAATGACTGATATTGCCCTATGGCAGGGATTAATTGCCCCTGCCAGCCATTTCAGGGATGCTCTGAGTCACGTGCTCTGCATCACATTTAATAGTTCCCTGCTTCTATGCAGACACGCTTTGGCTGGCTGAATATTTTATTGCCTTGAATTGCCAGAATCTTATCTCTGGGAGAAAACTCCTAACCTCCAACCCCAAACCTTCTCTTTTCAAGCTGAAATCGTGAGGTCTTCCCTCAGAGGAGCCTCCTTATCTTGCTTGATCTGTTCTGCCTCCTCCAAAAACCTGATAAATATCAATGTCCAGATCTTGGTGCATCTCTGAACTCCTTGTGATCCTCCCTTCGGTGTATTAACTTTCTGGCCCATCAACATCAAATGAGATGGATTGCTTTGAATTTGCTTTCCTTAAATGTGCCATACTTATGGTCAAGTTCCAACTTGAGCTTATAGAGTCAAATGGCTTGACCAGTTGCATCCTGCAACCTGCTACCTGCACCAACAGAGCTCAAATGTTTAAGAGTTTCTTCTTCTGCCCCAGACAAGGCAGCAAGTGCTTGGATTCAAATACAAGCTCCAGCACAGGGTAAACATGACAGTACAGAAATACCTGTGCAGTTCTATTGTACTAACACAGCATAAAAATCTACAAATCTGCTTATTCATTTGTAAAAATGAATAAAATACGTATCTTAAAAATATAAAACCACCTCAGATTGAAGAAGACAAGTATGAGAAGGAAAGAAGAGGAAGACGGGAAGAAAGAAAGAAGCACAGAGGAATGCATGTGAATGTGAACGTGAATGCATGTGAAGACTCATTAGCCAAAGAGCCAGAGAAGAAATGCGTCTTCCTATCATTTCTCATTCAGAGATGGTGGAAGCCTACAGGAAATAAAAGATATTTTACCAAAATTGCTTCAAAGTAAGTATCAGCTGTAAAATGAAATCACCTTGATAATACCACGAACCAAGCAGGCATTTAATGCGCCTGACAAGAGGAGAGCACACCCAGCCCTCTTTGAACACTCTCTGTGAAAGGAGTGGGTGGCAGGGTACAGATCAGTTCAACAGATAAAGCAACAACCTGCTCAAATGTTTACCAAGCAACCAGCAAAAGAATGAGAGCGTTGCCACCCAGCAGAGAGGCCCAGGCTGTGTCAACCTAATGGGACGGTACCGTACGTAGCACACGGTTACCTCAGCAGTTACCTCTGGTATAAAGGAGGATAGAGCTGGGGCAGTCCTGCAAAGGCAACATTAACACATACATAATGCTGCCCATACAAAAGCATTGCTGTCCTTCACGTGCACCTCTAATGGCTTATGTCTGCTGTGGCATAAGGAATATTCAGAAAGAATATGAAGATTTTAATTTCAAAAGCAGCAGTTTACAGTAATTCACTGGAGGATCCCCTGAAAATGGAGGTTTGTTGTTCAGCAGCTGTGTGACATGCAATCTCTTATCACATATAACTAAGGAATGCCAATAAATACATAGTTAAGAAAACAAAAAAATGTATTTAATTTTTAAAAACCTTTTGGGGGAATCTGAGTACCGTTTTTCTACCTTGTTTTTGTCAGGTGTATTAGTGGGAGGGGTTTTATATTATTAGAAGGAAATAAATAAATAAATAAATAAATAAATAAATAGATAAATAGATAAATAAATAAATAAATAAAAAGCTTTGGCTAACAGTTTTTCTTCGTTTTTCATTAAAATGACCCAGTTAAGAGTGTGATGCCTTGGTCATTCATAACTATCCACCTTCCACCTTCATTAAATCCACCTTCCTATGCAACTGCTCTGAATTCCTCCAGGTTTTCTTTCCCATGTGCTCTTGGGCACATCTTCCATGCTCGTTCTCACTTCCTGGATCCCTAGAAGGAAGTCCTCAACTGCTGCCCAGATCCCTTCCTTTGCAGGTAGCATCAGGGCACTTTTCAAAGACAAGAACGTTTCGTTAACTCTATTTTCTGCATGAAGAAATGGTAACAGATTAAGTGATTTCTCCACCCTTGCAGATACAGAAAGCAGGACTTTGGTGCCATTTGAACTTTTTTTCCTACATTTTAGGAAAATCACATAGCTAACAAGGTGTCTTAATGTCACATAAACTGAGTGATTCACAGGTGAACAAGGCCAGTGCCATCAGTTATACAAAGAGGAGCAATCCTGCTGTGGAACTTGCATTTTTAGGTAGCTTGATGCTGTTTCCCACATAGAATTTCACAATTTCTTATTATTTTCAGTGATACAATCACATGATTAAGGGTGGCACACCCTTAATCACAACACCTACTTTATTTCATTGATCAGTTTTGCCTTTTTTTACTCACCAAAGGCAAGCAGGACTGCTGAGTGGCACTGCAGGCTGCTAGAGTATTTCTGAGTCAGTCTCTATGGGCAGGAATCACTCAGCTGGCTCTACCCATTTGAAAGGCAGACAGGTGCTGAGGGCAGCCGTCCTGAGCCACCTTGTGCAGCGACAAGCCCAGCCACAAAACACTCTGTCCTGATAATTACGTTCAAAAGTGCAGCTGCCCAGAGCTCTCATTCAGGCCACACGGAAGGCAGTGTTGCTCTGCCCATAGAGCTAACCCAGCTTGCATAAGACCATGTCTGGTGAACGGCCTGTCTGCCTCCATGCTTTGCCAGCGCTGTACATGCCAGCCCTGGAGCTGCATAGCTCACAGGGAGACACAGCTCAAATGTATAGAGCATTACCAAGACAGATTTGGGCATGAAGTCCTCCATAAAATAAGTGTTTTCTGCTTGTTAGATCAGACACTGATAGATACCCAACCTGGGTCCAATTCACCCGGAAGATTGCTCTGTGAGTTCTCCTATTTGATTTACAATTAGCCACGCATAATTCCATATTTAAGTACTGAAAAGATCAAAGGCTGTCTGAAAATCCAAAATGCAATTCTACTCATAAAAAGAAAGGAGGCTAACAAAAGCAATGTACTTCACATACACTGCATCTATTTCCAAATATTGACACACCACAAACACTTGTTAAAAATATAAATACCAAAACACTGTGCCCCCTCACCTCCAAAAAACAAGTCTGAGGAGAAACTTGTAAGATACAAATAGCTAAGAGTGAATTATTTTTCATATAGATCAAGAAGAGAAATTCTGCCACTGTAAATCTAAGAAATTAGCAGGATATTAAAAACAAAACAAAATCCATTCTCAGTAGTTCTAATCATTGCAGAAAGAGGAAAAAAAAAAGGCATTTTTGTTGTGCACAACCATCAAGGAGTTTGAGGGTTGTTTGTAAGACTTCAACAGGAGACTTTAATACACCTAGCTCAAAATGAAGTGTTAGAAAAAGTAGTTAGAAAACAAATCAACCAAATGGACAGTAAGAAATCACTGGGAAAAAAACGGGATGCACTCAAGAATTTTAAGGCAATTGAAGGGTAAATTCCTGACCTCATAACTGTGGCAAGTAACTTTTTAGCAACCTTGTTACCTAAAGATTTTAAAGTGGCAAATGCTCCAGAGAAAATCCAGAAACCTATAGACTGACATGTCTCTTGTCCATACAATTCTGCAAAATAGCAGAAACTAGAAAAATGTAGAAGTAATGGGCAGCTGGGCACCTATGAGAGTTAGGGACACTGCCAAAAAAGACTTTGTAAAGGGAGGTTGCAGCTCAACTACCTAGTTAAGTTCTCCACAAGAGGTAGGCAGATACAGAAAATCTGGTTAATACAGGCCCCAAAGTGCTGACACTATCACCTACAATCAAAGGCTCTTAGAAGAGCTAAGAGGCTATGGGATTAAGAGTCAAGGTTGGGAGAAAATGCCATTTTCACAGTGGAGGAAAACACCAGTAGAGTTATTCAGGGCTCTAAGTAAAGTACATTCAACACACTTGATAAAAAAAAAAAGGAAAGGAATGAACTGCAGATGACAGTCTGCTGATGACTCATAAGTTACCAAGAGTAATAAAGATGAGGGCTTACTGCAAAGAATCACAAAAGGATCTTCTGAAACTCAGTGACTAAAGATTAAAGCGTCAGATGAAATTCAGCAGAGTCACACACAGAGCAGCACACAGGGCACTAGACAATGTCCCCGTTCTGTTTTTAGTACCCTCACAGGCTTTCAGCTGACCACTGCCGCTTAGGACCAGGACCTTGAGACTACAATAGATATTTCTATGAAAATGGCAGTTCTATGCTCAGTAAAAGTCAAAAGCAACTCAACATTAGCAATAATTACAAAAGGAAAAAAGATCACAAGAGAAAAATCAATGTAATATTTTTCCATATCCATGGTGGCTTCAATTTATACTGTGCAGTTTGGCGCACTCACGCGCGCGCGCGCTCTCTCTCTCTCTCTCTCTCTTGCTCTCTCTCTCTCTCTCTCCCCTCAGAGCTCAGATCTTTCCTGAGGTAAAGTTGGAGGAAAGGGGAAAACACACTGGGGAAGCATCACTGCACATGTGCCCTATTGTACTGCCCCACAGATAACTACTTACGACACCGCTGGAGACAGATGTTGCGGCAAACAGGCCTTTGGTTGAGACGGATCTGTAGTCTGACCCAAATTTGCTGTTGCAAGGATTGCAGAGTGCAGTAGAGAACAACAACTCACTGCCTGCCTAACACATCACCATAGGTGCCTTCAATTCACAAACGTTGTTTCATCAACTCAGTCTGGGTTCTAAGAGGCCAGCTGGGATCTTTCCTTCCTTTTAATTCTCAAATTCAATTAAAGCTCCTACTGGTGCCACTTGTCACTGGAATTCCATGTTCTGCTGTGTTTGCAAGGACAGGGGAGAATGATAAAGAAACTAAATTCACTAATGAAAAAACTTTTAGAATCTGTTCTAGTTCTTTGCTTAAGTATTGCCTCTAAAGCCCCCAGGAAGAGAGAATGACTGAACGTGTCCTGTCACTTAAATTAATCTATGGATACACAGAGAAAAAGCTGTGAATACACTGGGTGAAAAGGTGCTAGCTGGAATATATTAGCCACATAATGATGCAAATGATACCAAGCTTCACAAGCAGTAATTTATTTAGTGTTACAGAATTCATATTGTTTCTGTATACAGTCATATAAAATTCCACATTAGCTGTGAAAGAAACAGCAAGTATGAGAACACACACTTTGCAAGAAATCTAATTATCTCTCCTTTAAATAGATTTTTCTGAGAAAGTTTACATTATTTTTCTACCATATGACAAAAATGCTTTACAGAAAGCCACGCTGTGCAAGAAAGCAATGGTTGCTCATCTGCTTCGTTTGCAGACACAGCATGTCTGCTGTGAGTTGTCAAAACTTATTTTTTGGTTTATACATTGAGCAATGTTGAAGTTCTGGCATTTTTGCCAGGCTCTTGGGCAACTTTTGGGCATCCTTCTCATTAATGAGGATCAATGTTAACAATTTCGTGGTGAGTTATAGCTCTGATTCCTGCACAGCCTTTCTCTAATTAGCCAAGCCAAATAACAACCCCCAATCTGTATTGTTGAGTTTTTTTTCTTTTTATTTTTTACTCTTTTTTTTTAAGCTGCATCTAATTAAGCATGCATTATTTTTAGCCACAGCAGAATAATCACCTTGTATTCTTTTATATCCATTTTCATTAATTACATGGTATAATTCCATATTCTTCAAAGAGAGATATTATGGCTTTTCAATCTTTGGAAGAAATGAAGGAAAATAAAAGATGAGTCTGCAGAGATGATTGGAAAACAACCATCAACTATTTAATATGCCTCAGGGAAACTAATAGTTCCCCTTTTTTTTTAATATTTTGGGCATTCAAACATATATAGGACACAAGTACCTCTTCTCATTTAAACAAATTTGTTCCAAGTTGCTGCTAGCCTTATAGTTGAGCTTCATAAGGTACTTGGGACATTATACTCTAAAAACTCTCGAAACTTTCTGAGAAAATCTTTCCTAAACATACTCGGTTCTGAGCCACAGGAAAATTCTTAATTTTTTAACTTTTTGTGGAAAAGCTGTGAGCTTGTGTATATAATTGGAAAGAAAGAAAACAAAAATCTTTCTTTATGTTGAGTGCAAGTCTAATCTGAAACAAATTAAACTGGCCCTGAGGCTGAACTTGAATTCAACTTAATACATGTTTTCCCCATCAGCACACCTAATATATGACTGACATGAATAATTTGCTAACTTCAGTTTATGGCAAAATGCAAAACCACCTCTAAGTCCCATTTCATAATTTATAAAAGCTACTCATTTGATGCATTCACACAAACTGAGAACTTTCATGCTACTACTGCTGTTACTTGTTTTGGTAATTATAATTTGGCTTTGATTGTAACTACATTTGCTAACAAGAAATGCTAAAATTAAGTTAGATACAAAATGATATCCTTTCTTTAATATTCTTTTTTCCTCCAACAAAAATGTTAAGTAGCTGTAGATTCATTTCATTCAATGGACCACCTTCACACAGAACAAACATTGAGACAACTACAACTCAATATTCATAGTTTGGCAATTGCCACTCTTATCCCAAGCCTAATTAGTTCTCCTTAATTTAATTTAAATTAATCCTTGGTTCTCCTTGTGCCCCAGGGCAACATCTTACTCTGTAAAATAACAAACAAAAAACAACAAACAACATGAAGCAAAGAGCTTTTTGCCTTTATCGGCCCAAGCTCTCCTATCAGAGATAACTGAAAAGGTTATTCAAATCAGTGAATATCTATTATATCTACAAATTGACATACAGAGGTGCTAACATACATGGGATTTGTCTGCAAAAGGTAAAGTCATTATTTCATAATGTCATTTTCAGTATCTCTTACATGCCGTCAGAGAAGATTCGCAGGCGTATACAGAAATACTGCTAATAATCTGAAGTGACATGGGATACCATACTTATGGCCTAAGAATTAGCAAGTGGTGCTGCTCAACTCGTGCTAGCAAGCACCTCTTTCTCTCAACTAGTCCTAAAGGGAGAGCTCTAGTCCTCTGGACCCTTTTCTTCCCCTATCCAACCAACCCGTCTCTTTATTTGTCTCTGCCTTTTGTGCTACTTAGTCTGACAGGTCAGAGAGGCTTGACCAAGATCTCCCTGTTCTCTGAGGAGTGAGGAAGGCACAGAAACGGAGTCTTCACAGAGATTTAGATTTAGCCTTCCAAAAATGACCACTATTTCCTTCTCCTGGAGGGCACCTCTTGTGATTTCTCAGTTGTTTCTGGAGAGAAGCTGAAGCCACTTCCTAGCACAAGCACCTTTACCTGCCCTTTGGCACTGCCTCCTGGATTCCCTCCTACTTCAACAGCAAAGCCCAAGTGGCTGCAGCAGCGTAACTGCAGCTCTAAGGCTTGTTGTAGACTCTGAAGTCTAATCAGAAGTGTCCTCTTTTCCATGGATTTGAGCATGTTTTTTTTTGAACTGTGCTGAGTGCCCATTCTCCCTACCCAGAGTGCAAAGACAGCTAGCATTCTTGTTCAACAGCCCGGGCTGGCACACATGGTCAAAAATTCAGAATCCTTGCAGAAAGGATCACTCCCACTTCCTGCTGTTTTAAAATAAAAGGCAAAATATCTTTGAAAGCAGAAGTGAGATGCCAGGATTGCCCATCCTCCCTACATGTGCAAAAGGAGAGCCAAGGGTTTCCTATCAGATCACTACACAAAAAGTCAACTCAATCTCTAAACATGTTTAAAAAAAAAAATCCCTAGTGCATGTTATGACAGGCCCCGTTCTATGAAATCGTATTAGATAACTTGTAAGAATATATATTGAACTAGGCCTCTTCCAGGGCTGAAGCAATCAGATGTGAAATTTCTCAGTCAGTAATAGGATTGTGCTGGATAAATAGGTTGGCAGAGGGTAGCTCTGGATTTGCATGAAAGCAGAACATGATGTACCATGGAATGTGGACATCTTTAGCACAAGGAGGAAGATGGACAAAGAAGTTTCTTACTGTCTTCATGGCTAGGTATTTCGATCCCATTTAATTCCTACTTTAAATGACCATGTTCTTACTTTGGTTCATCTCTACGTCTCTTTTGAACTACAGCTAGCATTGTACAGAGCAGCAGTGCTTTGAAAACAGACTAGAATGTGATCCTACCTCTCCTATCAACTTCATTTTGGGAGGAAGAAGTTGATATCTAGAGATTCCTGCCATACCTAAGATCAGAAGGTGACACAATAGCAAAATAATAAACTTCCTAGTACCTCTTGTGCAGCACTACCTTATTTATAGTTGATTCACTTCCCAACCTGGAATTCAGCAAAATGCCACGTTCAGTAAATTCACGTGTCTTGCTGGACTGCGTATTTATGCACTTCTGAGCACTCTTAAAAGCTCCACAAAACAAAGCAGAGTTTAGAAAAGAATAAAAAGCTTTAGTAACTACTCTAACTGCAACTTTCAGCTGTGTCAGGAATAACCCTCCCCTTCATGAGCAAAGGATCCAGTAACAGCAAGTAGAGATGCTCTGTTGAAACCCTTCTCATAGATGTCTCATCTATGAGACATCTCAAAACTACATTTTGTTGAGCACCTACATGCCATGGAGCTTCAGCAGTGCAACAGGCTGTCTACCAGATGTGTACATGTGACAGCAAAAGCGCGTGCATACAGCATGCAGAATAACACACCATCGGGGTGAAGCTGAGCCCCAGCAGTGTGTTCTGTTAAATCATCCATCCTCGGAGCTGCCGCACCCAGTCCTGCTTGGGGAGACACCCTCAGCGTGTTCTTAGGTATCTGTCACCACATAACGAGGGCGGGCCTGGAAGGAACTGCCTCACCATGAGGATAACCCATAAACTTGCACTTTAATTTGCGAGATGAGACAGTCACCTTATACAGTCACCATGGGAGGTTTTACAAATAATGGCAATTTTGCCCTAAGTAATGTATCACCTGTGACACATAAAGGATGCTACAACTCACCTAACTTCATCTAACAGTTCCTTACCTTGGAGCAATGCCAGATTTTCTACAATGGCCATAGTGCAGTTCTCTATGAACTTCTCACCCATAATTATTGGATAATTTTAGAAAAATTGTTTTTTAACTGGATGTTCCTTACCTCACAATTTATCTTTTGGTTCCTCACTTCTAGAGCTCACAGTACTAGCAGCGTTAGAAAGCTTTGTCACAGCTCTCCTATTTGCACTAATCAGTTCCCATATCTACCAGCACACACCTTGAAAAAAATCCCGCATATTAGACTGATTATCAGAATCCCATATTTAATATCTTTTCCTTCCTGCAAGAGGGGAAAAAAGGCCCCAAGACGACTGCAGTTACAGGACTGATGCCCTGCAGAACTCACCAAGCTACAGCCTTATAGCCAAGAGAAACCCATATCAACGGAGCAACAGATATCTGCATCTCTGGGGTTTGTGCCACCTATTTTTGCTAGTTATCTTTGGTACAACATTTCAAAAGGTGTATTCTTGCTGAATTTTGACTATATGTATCATATTTAACTTCTGGTGCACCACAGGTTTTGGTATTTTACAACAGACATGGAAAACTGACTTCTTTCTACTAGTGTAGAATATACTAGTGTTGTATGGGGCTTGTACAAATACTATTCGGTTGCTTTACTACACTTATATGACATTTGTGCAACATTTCTGCATCAGAAAAGAACCATATTTATGCACAGTTCCTAATCCAGCCTTACCCATTTAAATTTTCTTGTTATTTTCTCCACTTTCAATCTAGAATATAACAAAATTAACAAAAGGGTTTTGCCTGAGAGTTAGACATCAGCTGAGTAAGATGGTTCAAGCAGCATACAAGACAAATTAGTGAAGCCCCAAGCATAAAACAGCCCCGGAGCTTTCCTTCCATATATACAACACACACAGATACTTGTTCTCTAAATTCTAGAAAACTTCACCCTGACAGCAGGTGTTTCGATGCTGCAGTCAGACTATATTTATAAGTCTCATAGAGGCTCCTAAACTAGCTTTAAACTAGTTGTCTCATATGCCAGCAGTGGAGATAGCACTGCAAAATACATCCACGAAGCTGGAAAAACACTGGCGGGTTAGGGCGGTGACGAACTGGTAGAGGATTAAACCGGATATGGAGACAGCAACCAGCCTCGGTGCCGGCTCCAGCCCTGCCTCAGTGAGCGCTCCCTCTGGCTGGGGCGCTTGCCAGCAAGGAGTGTTACTGCTCAACCAACCCCGTTTAGAGCCCAGCACATTTACACAGAATCACAGAGTGGTTGAGGTTGGAAGGGACCTCTAGAGATAATCTAGTTCAACCTCCCTGCTCCAGCAGGGACACCTAGAGTGTGTGGCACAGGGTGGCGTCCAGGTGGATTTTGAAGACCTCCAGAGAAGGAGACTCCACAACCTTCTTGGGCAGCCTGTTCCACGGCTCTGTCACTTTCATAGTGAAGAAGTTCCTCCTCACCTGGAGATGGAACTGCCTCTGTTTCAACTTATGCCCATTTCCCCTTGTCCTGTCACTGGCCACCACTGAGAAGAGCTTGTCCCCTTCTTCCCTACATTCTCCCTTCATGAACTTATACATGTTAATCAGATCCCCTCTCAGCCTTCTCTTCTCCAAGCTGAACAGGCCCAACTCACTCAGCCTCTCCTCATACGATCGATGTTCCATTCTCTTAGTCATCTTAGTTGCTCTCCACTGGACCCTCTTTAGAGGCTCCATGTCCCTCTTATACTGGGGAGCCCAGAACTGCACACAGTACTCCAGGTGCGGCCTCACCAGAGCTGAGTAGAGGGGCAGGATCCCCTCCCTTGACCTTGACCTGCTGGCAACACTCCTCCTGACGCAGCCAGGATCCCATTGGCCTTCTTGGCCACGAGGGCACACTGCTGACTCATGGTTAACTTGGTGTCAACCAGGACTCCCAGGTCCCTCTCCGTGGGGCTGCTTTCCGGCAGGTCGACCCCTAATCTGTACTGGTGCCTGGGGTTATTCCTCCCCAGGTGCAGGACCCTGCACTTGTCCTTGTTGAACCTCATGAGGTTCCTTTCTGCCCAACTCTCCAGTCTGTCCAGGTCTCTCTGAATGACAGCACAGACTTAGCTCAGATTCACATCCTGTTCAGCCATCAGTGATGGTAGCAGCAGAAGAGACAGTAACAACCGCTATTTCAGAAACAAAAAAAAAAAGATGGTGCCCAAGTTACTATCCCACTTAATCCATTACTAATCATGCCTCAAGACCTTCTGACTGTGATGCCATAGTTTCACCACTCCCACTATCAGTCATGGTGCCCCAACTCAGTCATCCCTTACTCTTCATGTGATTGCAATTGCCTTCTTCAAATGTGCCAGTAAACAAGTTTACTAGAGGGATGCTGAGAGGAATCATCTTGAGTGATTGTTTTAAGCTATTTGCATGATCGCAGAAAAGGAAAATGACAAATGGTCATCACAGGGACATGCAGGTGATGTGCATCCCTTAATGGACTGACAACACATCAGCAGCTTCTTTGACTTGCATCTAAGCAACAGTACAAATGTGAATTCCAAAAGGATGTGGTGCTTGCTGAAACAACTGCTCTAGTCCACGGCAAATGCAGGTTAACCACATCATCAACTGCAGGAGCAACACATATTCATATAGAACAACAACAGATAGAGCAACAAAGGCTCTGCAACCAAAGCTGGACTGCAGCTTCACTGCTGGGAGGCAGCTCCCATAGGTATCATTTGAAGGTTGATATCAATGCTGTTGTTCACAGAAAAACGCTGCCATCTGATAGCCACACATCACCTAAAGGTGGTAACAGACACCCTAAGGAGAAACTTCTGCTACTTTTGTTCAGTTTCTTGGCAGTGACAATAGTTCCTTACTCCTGGATATCTTTCTGCCTTCACTGGGTTGTGCTGGTTAAATTCTGCACCTCATTCAGCAGAGCAGTTCCATCTCTCAGAATAGTCCTGCAGCCAAGACAGTGATGCAGGGCCTGTCAAACGGAGTCATAGTGCAGATTTTGAGGCAGACTTCAGAGACGCTGCACAAGTCACTGGACAAGGCACTGTGGTCTAATTGAGAGAGATCAGGCCGAGAAGTTGGACCAGTGAAGTACAACTCAACCACTGTCTCACTCAGTTAACGTCTTACAGCTGCGTTGTTAATAGGCAAAACGGATTCAACTGATGATGAAACTCTTGTGCGACTCTTGATCAGGTCACCTAGACCTCTTGACATCTATCTCTCATTTTCTTGGGAAGATGTTTCAGTAAAAGCAATTATGCTGCTCTGCATAGTTGAATCAGCTAACAAGGCTAAATTGCTGAATTGCTTCAACTGAGATTCCTCAAAATCCAATTCATTTCCCGTACTACTAAGCCAGTACATCTTCAAGAGAGGGGAGGTGTCTTTGGTACAAGTAAAGACAAGTAAATTGTAAACTTAACAAAAAAGAGGTCTGCAAGTGCGTTAACAGTATGTATGACAACAATATGTATGAAGCACACCAGCCTCCTGACACTGCTTCCAAGAAAGACAAAGCAGTCGGTGTTTTAAGACTACCACAGGTGGAAGATTAGGCAAACAGAATTAGCCAGTGCGGAGTGGGGCAATTAGCAAATGATCTGTCCATTCACTACTAATAAGATTTTCATCATTTACTAAAAGTGGAAAGTAAGAGAGAAGCAAAAAGAAACATTTTTATGGGGGTCAGGGAGCTTGGAAAGGCAAGTGCAGAAGGTTTCTGATTATGTTACCTTCAGGATGAGCACAGACTTCATGGCCTCTTTGGCATGTGGAACAGCCCTAATCCATACACTGAGTTATAGACAAAACTTCCCAAACACGGCTTGCTACCAAGCGGACTGCTACCACCACCTAAAGCACTAGCAAGAGAGGTTCTGCTGGTGATGATGGCCACAGTTCCTGGCTCTCTGTTGAGCCCAATGCAAACATAGGAGGAGGTCTGTTTCCAGCTTTCTCTCTTAGCTAGATTACGCACAGATTCGGGGATTCATGACCCCAGATCTCAGACCCTCAAGCTAATAGTAGGGGGTTTTATGCTAGATTTGAAATCAATGTATTTGTTTGTCCCACAACAAATGCAGTATGAAGTCACCACTATGAAAGATCTGCCACCAGCCCACCCGCCACCTCTCTGCAAAATGACATACAGGTTCCCTCCATCAACCAGGTGCTTCAGGCCCCTAAAGCACAAAGATAACCTCTTCAGAATAGTGAGCAAGCTGTGTAACGTTGGGTCAAGCATCTCAAGGAGGATGTCAACCAACCAAAGAAAGACCAGAGATAAAGAGGTCTAAGAGAAGCACACAGAACTCCCAAAGGAAGGCTGAACTAGCTATGATTTCCCAACCAGAAAAGGAACGGTCAGGGGATTTATCCAGAATGTCAAAGGCCTGGATAGTTCAAGGAAGAAAGAGAACACAGATACCAGCAATCTCACTTCAGCAGAAGGGTAAGATCATCTAATCACGAATTAGATGATCTCTGGAGGGCCTGTACAATTCTATTCACCTATCCCTTTATTCTATTCACCTCTATTCTATTCACAATTCCTTTAGCTAGTGAGATGCAAAAAACCTGCTAATGTACGGTATATGAAGTTTGCCTAGTTTTCCCAGGAAAGTCCCTACTCGCTCCACAAACTTCTCAACCCACCCACATCCTACATATCCGCAAAGCTCCAGAGCTATACAATTTTCTCAGTAAGAGAAGCACAGGGTGAAAGCTCCAGCTGCTGGACCTGGAGCCAGGAGGCGAGAAACAATTGCAAACATGAGGCAGAGCCCACAGCCAGAACCAGCAGCCACCACACCATGCAAAAATAGCCACAGTTCCTCACCCCTTGCTGGCCCATGAAGCATCAGCTGCTTGGACAAAACATTGCTAAAAATGCCCCAAAAACCACAATGATTTTAGAACCCACAGCTATGAGGGTTATGCACCCACACAATCAGTGATGAGGGTGCTCCCAAAAAGGAACAGCTTTTCAATACCTTGGATTCATCTTTCCCATCTGCAATAGCTCAATTTTCCTCAATCCACATCACGTGGTGTTCTGATTTTTAATATTAGCAAGCACCATTTTATCTCAGGACATCCTAAAACTCTCCTGGGTTTAAACAGCAACACTAAAGTTGGAGAGGAACAAGCATTGGCATTGGTGATTAACATTTCATGCAAAGGGCTAGTGGCAACCTCATATTTAAGACACAAACCTGTTTTTTGGGTGATTTTTTTTTGGGGGGCTCAATCTATATTTAAAATTATAGACCATCTTGGAGAACTATTCTCTGAAATTTGTATATTTTACACTTCAAAATATGCCATACTCGAGCTTGAAAAAGACTTCTGTAGAGATATGCATAGCTTTTGATATTATAATAGACATTTAGAAAACTTCATATATAGATTGAGTCCAAAAAAAATTGACAGATTGAGTCCAAAGACGACTAGGGGACCCTATCTCAAGGGCACTGATGGATGTTGACAGTGACCCATTTCACTGCTAAAAAATTGCTTTGACCTTCTGCTAAAGTAACCATCTTCCTTTGCCTACTAAAAAAAAATAAAACTAGTGCACTGACTAAAAGCCAGTTTCATCATCAGGGTGGAGCTGTAGTACACAAGCAACTATAAAGGTAGCTCCAACCTTGCGACTCTGACTTCTGCTGGATACATTTGAAGGCTCTGGATTTCGTGAGTGAGGTAAGCCTATTTATTCATTTATTTATTTATTTTCCCGAATTTTGTGAGGTAAGCCTATTTATTTTTTTTTATTTTTCTATGGGAATGGAACTACTTTTGCAGAGAAAACCTTTGTCCTCTATGTTAAATATTTCTCATTTCACATTGTCAGCAATGCAATGAACTGGGCATCAGAGTTACTTCTAGAATGTTTTGATGTATAGAACTGTTACTGGCTGCTTTGCTTTCAGTTACTCCTCAAGACAGCACCAGAAGAACATGGAACATTTACTCAATGACAACCTGTTGAAGTTTTTCACCCAATATGCTTTGATGGAGGGTAGCACCAATGCACTGTCCATTGGTGGACTGAAAAATTTGCTTCAGAATCAATTTGCACAGTACTTGAAGGTAAGCCTCATTCTTTTCGCTGTATTCATTGTACTTCTTAAGAAATCGTTAGGATAAAGGAGACAAAGGCAATGCTGTTGCAATGAAGATCAGGTTGCCCCACCTGATTTCACCAACTCCATTAATAATCCTTAAATAAGGGCAGGTTTATGAAACTTCACTCATATTAATGAAGAGTAGCTCCAAACAGATATCCAGTCAGAGATTTTATAGCAAAGCTCTAGGCAATACAAATACACACACAGATGCTTTTTAATATCAGCTAATTTTCACCTAGAATATCGTATCTGAGTCAGATAGAAGATTTTTATGCTTCAATCTAAATAACGTGTCTTGTAGAGCAAGTTGAAAAGTACTGTATGTATCTAGATTAGATTCCTAACCTCACAAAATAAAAGATTTGCCATTGGAGAAAGATGATAATAAAGAAAAGAGACACCACCAAACATTTCAGCTAAAAACACATTTCAAAGCATTAGAAAAATATCCTTTGCTAGACAAATCCTTAAATACTGTATTTGGGACAGCTGACGAAAGCAATTTTTACGAATGGTTTGAAAGAAACAGTAATCCAGTTTAGCCATTTCACTAAGATAAAATGGTAAGTTAAAATAATTATAATGAAACAAACTAGATTTTTCTCCTTTTCAATAACATATCTTTCAGAAAGAAGTTAACTCCTGAGCTAATAGAAAATATGATAAAAAATTCACAAAGATACTGCTTTGCATATAGGTTGTAGACAGTTCAGCCTAAGACAAAAATTAATTTAGATTTGGTGAAAAGCCAATGTTCAGAAAAAAAGAAATACTCCTCTTATTCATCTGGACATTAGACATCATCTTCTTTCTGCTCAGTTTGCAGAAATCTATATTGCACCACAATAGATCAACATAAAGTAGGACAGAACATACAGAAACATAAAAGCATCAATAGAAATAAAGCAGTTTAGAGATTTAAATTATAGTCAAAATTGCCTTTATATTATTTTATGCACAAGCTTTCTCAGGGACATAATCAGAATAGTCAGAATATTACATGTGCTCTTCCCAGTCACAATGAATAAAGAGAGTTAATAATCTGTAGTAGATTTTAATACATCAGCAAAGAATTTTGAAGGACAAGCACAATATTCCTAACAGAGAGAAAACAGAGAAGAGATTCTCAAGTCCTGATCTTAAGTCTTCTGAAAGTAGTAACATATTTTCAAATAATCTATTTGGGCCCTGCAATAGTATTTAATAAAGCAGTGGGTGGCACAGCATATTAATTTTTAAAGATGATTATGTGCATGCTGCAGCTATTCTACCTGCTCCATTTCCTTATTTTTGAAATGTATCTTAAATCCAATTTAGCTACATGAGAGTGAAGTAACCTGCCCGAGTAATACCTGTGATGTGCCTGTGGCAGGTGCTCTGGCTTTTTCCACTGGTGGGTGTGAACTTCTAGATAATATAACAGGTTTTTGGAGTGCTCAGGTTATATGCACACATTGAAATATCAAGTGAGAAGCAGACAACAGCTCCTGCTTCTCAAGTGGCTACTATACCTTTGTTAACAGCTTTGGCAGGTGATGGCAGGCACTGCACTTCAGGTTTAGCCAGTAAAACTGCTGAACACAGCACTACCAGTAACATTTTCTCATAACACTGCATTTTACTGAATGTATCATTTCCGGGCGATATTCCTTTTAGAAAACCAGTTGTGGCAATTCATATATTTAGTTCTTCTCTCTTTTTTTTTTTTCTTTTCCTATAAAAACTCCAGGATACGTTCTCAATTGATAACTTAATTAAAACAATGGACAAAAATAATGACGGAAGTGTCAGCTTTGATGAGTTTGTCCTGCTTATAAAAAAGATAACTGGTACAAGTCAGTAATGCATCTGCAGGAACCAGACGTATCACTGCTTTGAAAGGAGAAAAGCCTGGAGTTCAGACACAGCACATGCGCACCTAAACCCACAGATTCCCTTGTTGTGATAATAAAAATGAAAGAATAAAGATGTATTTGCCATGAAATGGAATAGTCTGGCATTGTTTTCCTTGCATTTTGGCTATCCAGTACTTTCCAGTTAAGCTGCTTCCCAATTAGTGAAGAATTATGCGTTTTTATTTCACACTATAAAATTGTTACTGGAGTGAGTTATTATCTTGACCTCTAGAGCAATTCACAGGAATAAAAATATGCAAGGGAAGAAGATACATCATTCAGCTGTCCCCTAGTGAACACTATCTAATCCTCTGCGCAGTTCCTTTTCCTCATTCACATCAGGAGATATTTCCATATGGTAATTAGTTCAGATTTTTAAAACACTTGTAGTATTACTATGCTTGTTATTGACAACATACTTTATTTGATGATTGTGATATTCTTCGTTGGATTCAAGTTGCATTCACCTAACTACACCTTTCCCTTTAAAAGCAGCAGGTTGTTTTTTTACAGTTCTTGTAATTGTTAATATACAGGTATGCCTAAGAACTAAGCTGCTTCAAATTAAATCATTCACTGCATTTCACATTTAATCTTTTCATTTCATAATTCCAAGAGACATATTTATTTCAATATAATTCTACAGATTTTATTTAATTACTTTATCATATTACGTGACTAGGAAGTTAGTAAAAAAAGAAAAAAAAGAAAAAACAGAAGAAAGTAGACATTGATGAAAAAATAATTGTGTGTATGAGGAGCTCAATACTGTAGACTGAATTTTAACACTAACATCATTCATTACCCTCGTAAATCAGTTAAGATCTGATTCTCTGAGGCCTTAAAGAGTCAAATTAATTGCAAAAGGTATCAAGTGCTTTAGAGACTCCCTATTAGTGTTCCTATCCCCTCTATGAAAGGAGGATTAAAGCACTTCCTATTTCACGTCAGTGCTGCATGGACAGAAACGTCAAAGATTTTCAAACATGGTATTACAAGTGTTCAAACAGACTGCTGGAGGCACTTCTACACAAATCCTTCCACTCTTCCTTCAGTTTGCTACTTTAAGGGGAAAAAAAAAAGAAACACACTATACTTGGTACTTTTTGTAGGTTCTGAAGATGTTTTTACTTGTCATAAATTAACAACACATTTTGCTTTCAAATCTATGTGCACCACACAGGCGTTTTCTTCCTCAGCTCCTTTCAACACACCTCACTAATACCGCAGAACTACGAGCAGTGTTTTTGCGTAAGTGGCACATAGGTTCCTTTTCATGTATTAAACAACAGTAGAAATGTCTGAGTTCAATCAGGTTATACTGACATTCTGAATGGAAAGGGAGGGCATGAGGAAACAAGCATGTTATTGGAGTGTCACCTACTGGCAAAATCTATTTCTGCACAATTCTAGAGTTAGGAGAAAATGTACTTCGAGAAAATATATGGTGCAGTATCTGAAATTCCATCATCCTACACAAGATGCAATGAGCTGTGAAGAACCATGGTCACAATCACAATTAGCTTTGTCTTTATAAAAATAAATGTTAGAATTATCATCAGAAATATTCATGTTTGCAAGAACAGGATCAGTTACTGTAAAATGGGCAAAGAGCATAATGAAAAGGTCATTGGAAAGACTTCTAAAAAAATCAAATAGAGGAAGGGAAGAAAAAAGAGGAGAGAGGTGGAACAAGACAAAACACTGCTCTGCCATGCAGTGATGTAGACTCCCTGGCAGTTTGCATAGTATACAGAATTCACTTAGAAAACCTAAAATGATCATTTGCAACATTAAATTCACAGTAAGCATTACTCTCAAGTTGATGTACTACTATTTTTTTTTTCACAGCAAAGTAATAATTACCTATTATTGCTATCCAAAAGGCTACAAAGCAGGGCAGGAGGAACCTTAAGAATATGTAATTTAATATGTCCTTCAAATAATCAACTAAATCAAGATCAGGAATTTGGGGGGCTATAATCAGTGCTCATATACCTGTGCTCACAATATACCATTTTGTCTACTTGAAATCAAACCTATATATATTTTTTTTTAAAAAAAAAAGGACTCCAACACCTTAAACTGCTTTTCTATCATTATAAAATATATGCTCTGATGACTTCTAAAAAATACTGTCACATTGAAGCTCCTTGCTTTTTATTCAGAGTACACGTTTTTACTTTAAGCCTAAATGAATAACTCCAATCTATCATAAAAACAACAGATTTCAAATCTCTCAGATGCAGCTTATAATCCACATCTTTTACAAATTCAATACTGCATTTCCTCTAAGTTTTCATCATATAGCTATTCATATTTCATAAAATACCATTTCCTCTAGTATTTTGCTTGAAACAAAATTTTGACTACGTCATTATGGTTCTAACCATGACTAAGTCATTATGGTTCATCTTCCTTTTATCAGCACATCCAGTCTCGTCTCTAAAACCCTCATAGTCATTCTTATACCAATACAATTTCTATGAGTCTCCCCCCAAAGAAACAAACCAGGTTATACAGGGGTGCCCTCCTGCATAAAGGGACTGACGGATGATTGCGCAGAACCCAGCTTGAGTAACACCACTGCAATACCAGCCACTAGAGCAAGAAGCAGGGGAGCAGCAGAGCTAACACAGCTTGTTAGAAGCACGTCGCTACCCGTGCACGTGTAACTGTGCACTCGTCATCGTGCAGAACAAGTCACAGCAGCTACCTCATCTCACAACAACTTCTCACTAAGGCAGGCAATGTCACGCTGCAGTACAATAATGTGTGCCCTTTTAGCTCTGAAGAGTTACCAACAATGTCGTTTCTCATCACTCACAGTTCTTGCAGTATTTCTCTCATGCAGTTCTGAATGACATCATAACCTCAGTTGTGTTTTTAATGAAAGAAATGAAGTTTCAAGTTTCCACAGAGGCACAGCAGAAGGGTGGAAACAACTCTCAACAATTCAAAAATCAAAAGGCAAACAATGCAGCAAAGAAAAGCGACTTTTCTGTTAAGTACTGTGAAAGGAAATTTATTAATTTTAGTATGCATAGCTCTAAGTAGTTGAATGCTGAGCAAATGAAGAAAGCAGAAGTCGCATACTCTATGGTTGTGCCTGAGTCTCTTTGCTAAACTGCCTATTTGATTTTTCTCTTTCTTATCCTTTTTCTTAAAAATAACAGGAAATGCAACTGCTGCTTCACCTGTGCCTTTCCTTCCTCTCCAGTTTCCAAAGGAGCAGGTCCTAAGTGAGCAATTAGAGGAGTCTCACACAGAGGCATCACAGGATATAACTTGCTCCAAGATACAAGTTATTGTACTAACACACGCTATCATAATAACAGAAAAGACTGAAAGTAGGACATGCCTCTCTACAACTACCTGAAAGGACGCTGCAGCAAGGTGGGAATCAAAGTACCCACAGAACAGGATGAAAAGGCCTCATGTTGGGCCAGGGGAGGGTCAGGTTGGATACTAGGAAAAATTTCTACACGGAGAGAGAGGTAGAACATTAGAACAGGCTGCCCAGGGAAGTGGTGGAGTCCCCATCCCTGGAAGTGCGGAAGAAATGTGTGGATGAGGCACTTAGGGACATGGCTCAGTAGGCAGGGTGGGGATGGCTTTACGGTTGGACTTGGATGATCTTGAAGGTCTTTTCCAACCATAACAATTCTATGGTTCTATGACTGCAGCAAAGATGCTTCCATGTTCCACTCTTCAAGGGTGGGATTCACTTCCTAAATGCAGAGCTCTGCATCCCAGTTAGCTACTACGAGCAATCCTTAGAGCAAATGGAGAGGAGCCGGCACTTTCACAGCGCGATTCACTCCTTTCTGCGGAAGGCCTCTAAAATACATTAGCTGAGTGTGTCATGAAAGGGCAACTAACTGAAAAGGAGTCACAGGAAGTTAAATGAGATGTATCCCACTTTAGGGACCTGAAAATTAGAAGCCTAATTTACATCACACAGAAGCCCATTACCAGCAGCCAATGAAGAGAGCTCAAAATTGCATGAACTCTTGTCTGGAGGCATTTTTCCCTTCACCTATTAACACGGGACCAGTATGCCTAATTTCAGCCACCTGTGCTCACAGTCAGATGTAAGGAAGTACTAATTCAAGGACAACTGATTTTGATTAGAATTTAATAGCAGAAGCTCTCTGCAGTTATAAAAGGTCATGGTAAATAATAGGAGGGCAACCGTGAGCTCAAATTGCCAATTTGGTGATCCAAGTCAGATCCAAACATCTTTCAAAGAAGGTGATGCTGATTCAGACTCACAGCTAGCAAGCTCTAACACTTGTTCAAAGGATATAAAAAAGGAAAAAAAAAATCACTTCAACAGAATGTTTCAGTCATTGCATACACAGAAACTTGAATTACAAGAAAAATAAGGCTAAACATCTTTAATAAATCTAAATGTCAGTTTCTATTTAGTGGGTGAAATATGCCAAAGAAATAAACATATGGTATTGACAGAAGTAGTGCTGTTCTCTCCTATGCAGCAAGAGTGGAATAATACCCTGTGCATCTAAGTAATATCCTGTGGCACAAAAAAACACTATAGCCAAAGATGTCCCAGAATCAGCCTTACGTACGAGGCTTCCTGCTACCCCAAAATTTGCAATATATTTTCAAAATTTTCCATATTTTACAATATATCGGTATTAACAAGATGATCCTTCCAAGGAAAAAGTGTGTTCTCTAAAATAGTTGAGGAGGGAAAAGAAAAAGACCTCTTCCAATACTAAAACCATAGCATTTGGAATCAAATGCAAGTTTATTTTTGTCCTTCTGAGAACATTTCCAAACCCCACTAAGTTTTAACCACATGTCTCAAGTTCACTAACACTCTGAAGGTCTCTAACTTACTTTCAAGTTCAGACCAGATTCTGTCCCCTGCTTTGCAAAAAATACATCGAAACAACATTGAAACAGGTCAAATGCTTTAAAGTTCTTCCACTTGCACTTTGCAAACTAAGCAGATGAAACTGAAATGTACTTTTACTTTCAAATCTAAAAAATTCATTTGAAGAAAACTGATACAGAAACAGTAGTTCCTGATGAACACTCCATTAATTAATCACTGCACCAGAGGCTTTCATCTTACAGTAAGTACTATCTCATTTCTCACATGAAGTTTTCCGTTCTTTTCATTATAAAAAGGCTGTATCATGCTCTCCTGAACCAGGAAATATCCGGAAAAGCTCCAGTCTAAAATTCCACCATTGGCATGCCACACAGAGAGCCCTATCCAATCTACAGCATTGATTTCTTTCTCAAAAGGACTAGATGCATAAAAATGTGGATAAGAAAAATACTACCTATCTATATAAAGAATTTTCCAATAACTTTCCATATTTGTCTTTCACTTTCCAATTTCCCTCTGTATTTCACTCTCTGGTAAAGCCAGTCTTATGATTATTCTCTGTTCCCAGGACTGATGTACAAGCAAGTTATTACACTAATTACAAGAATCAAACTATGGCAAACTCCAGATCTGAGCAGGTGAAGGCAAGGGACTATGCAAAAGAAAGCACCTTATAAACACTAGTGAGTAAGGGCAGTGGACACCTCTTTATGTCCCTGTACATAAAATACCTAGACAGTGTTTAATTAATTTACAGACAAGTAACTTCCTTTTAATACAAGAGTATGGTCACAAAACATGCAGGAGAAAAATCAGTACTTACAACAGGTTTTTTTGTGTCAGGGTCAAATTCTGTAGAATTTGCATCTGAAACAGAAATTCAAGATAGCTTAGTTCTTGCAAGAGGGCCATTTTGAGCTAGGTATCTAATGTTTGTAAGACCTATGTACTAAAGTGATTAATAGATATACATTGCATGTACAGAATGAAATCCCTTCTAAGCAAATTATATCCATGCTGACATATAGACCTTACCTTTCCAGTTTAAACAGTTCCTTGCAAACTCCACAACTGCTAATTGCATTCCTAAGCAAACTCCTGTAAGAGGAAACAAAACCTCAGAATTTAACAAGATAAACAGCTGGACTTACAAGATACTCACCATTATGTCTTAAACTTGACTTCTTGTTTAGAAATCTTAGTACCCAGAGTCAACTCATAACCTTTCCAGAAAGTTAAAACAACAACAATGGCTGATCAAAGCAGAATCTACACTTGGAAAAATTTGAACCTGGCATACTGTGAATATGCACGGTCTAATTATGTGCTTTAGGCCCTTTTGGGGAATATTGGAGTTTCTTTTCTTCCCATCCATTTTAGCAATGATTTTTGTAAAGCTAACTAAAAGCCAAAAGCCTCAGTATATTCAAATTCAAATTTTGCTTTAGCAACTAGCTAAAGTAGTCACTATTATTCACAGAACTGTAAAAAATCTAAAGCAGTAATCAAGCTTTAGAGCAATTTACACAAACAGCACAGTTCATAGACCAGATGGGTACTTTGGACATTATCATAGTAAGACGTATCATTAAATCAACATAAATTATTTAATATGAAAAACATGTCCACAGAGATCTATATTTTCTGTACACTGATTAATAACCATAATGATGCTAATTTTAATATATTGAGAAGGAATGATTTTCCAGATAAAACATCAAATAAAGCTTTTGGGGAAGGCAGAGTCTTTCTCTTTCTTCCTTTTCCAACACCACAGTACAGGACCACAGGCATTGCTTACAAGGTAGATATTGACAACAGGAAACCTACGACTGCAAGACAGGATCCCTCCCTAGTATAGTCCATTTTACCCACTGACCCCATTACTTTTTTAAGTCCAGTACTAGTAGATTTGCTTATTTGCTTTATACAGTTCTACAGTTTTAAAAAATCAGATCAAGTAGCTTCCTATACATCTCCAAAATACAATAATTTCCAACCTTCATAGTCTTACCCAGAAAAGGTTTTTTCTTTGTCCTTGCCCAGGAGATAGCTTGGAGTTTGCCTTCTGTTCCCCTAATTCCAAACCCTCCTGGGACCAGAATGCCACTGAAATGAGATTCATATATAAAGGGACTGGCAGGTAAAATCAAGTCAGCAAAATAAATCCATGCAAGAAGAAAGATTTTCAGGTTGCAACGAAGCAAGCAGAGGGGAAAAATACATTCCAGTTCCTCAGTTCAACATGGACATGCCCAATTTGTATTATTGCATGGGACACAGAATTTAGATCTGAATTTAAAATTTCTGTCTCACCTTCCCACCCCAGTTCTCATCTGACCAACCTCATTCTTCACAGCAAAATTCACATTGCTTAAATAAACTAGCTATGCATTCATCACTTTAGGAACTTAATAGCAAAACCTGACAGCTAATATGTAAATCTAAATAAATGAATTTTGCTATCTGATAATAACATCTTTTTACATATATAAACTGAATTTCTGTTAATGGTGGCGCTCAAAAGAATAAGTTTGCCAAGTGTCACAAGCATTTATGAGCCTAAACACAATATTTATCTAACTGCTTTTTACTGCGATTCAAGTTGACAAAGAAAAATTATTGACAACTGACTTGCACTCTACAGAAAACGTTTTGCTTAGTTATCTAAAACACTGCAGCTTGTCTAAACAGACTGAAATGGCATTTGAGGATACAGTCTGACACTAATTTGTGATGTCTGATGCTTATCACTGTACAAGTCTATCTCCTTCCATAAGTAACACAAGTTTGGATGCACTGAGAAATGATCCACTAAAGCACTCTACATCATGTAAAGTAAATCCCAGTGGGTATTCGGTCTGCAGTATACCTGTTGCCACTTACTCTGCTTTGCACAGCTTTTGCCAGGCCTGGTGATATTTCACTGGGTTCTCAACTTCTGTAGAACGTTCAAGATCTATCGAGTCTATGTACTAAGAAAAAAATATGCAATAAAACAGTGTATCCTTCCACAGAAAAAGCAGCACCAACCGTATAACCAATTTCTACAGCATTAAGACAAACTCACTATATTTTTCAAGTGATTTTCCCAGTATACAAGTAATAATTCCAGAGAGGTCCCAGTACTTGCTCCGCGTAGCTGTGACAATCCAGCCCTGCCTCTTTGTATGAGTCTAGAAGGTGTTGTCAGCCTCTTGCCCTCATTCTGCAACTCGCCAGGCAAGCAGACTTGCCAGTGCTCTACAGCCCAGACCTGCTTCCTATGGAAACCTGACCGAAGGATGGTGCCAGCCTCATCATAGAACCATAGAATCCTTAAGTTGGAAGGGACCTCTAGAGGTCATCTAGTCCAACCTGCCGGCACACATAGGGTCACCTAGAGCATGTGGCACAAAGTGGCATCCAAGCAGGTTTGAAAGATCTCCAGAGGAGACTCCACAACTTCTCTTGGCAGCCTGTTCCAGTGCTCTGTCAACCTCACTGTTAAGATTTTTTTCCTTAAGCTCCTGCGGAACTTTTGGATCCTGACATCCAACTGGGCTGTGGACAGGGAGTTGAGTTTCACAGCTCTTGAGTGCCACTGTTTGTCTAGTCTAGATCAGCCTAGAGTATCTAGCCTGCAAGAAAGACACGACTAGGCATTAACCGGAAAATATCAGCTCTACCAGAGATCTTCGATTAATCTCCACTGCCATTAACAAACATAGTTCCAGAGGTACCAACAGAGCAAATGGATAAGTGGTTAAGTACTGCACTGAGGGCAAGAGATCCCGGTTTGACTTCTGGCTTTGACACAATATTTTTTTTTTTCTGAGAATAACATAATTAATAACATGCTGCTGCAGACCATCCACTGCAAAAAATAAATCATGTGGACCGACAAAACACATTTGTGTGTAAAGAAACAAAAGGAAGGAAAAGATTGTGTCAAGTTTTTCAGATGTGATATGATGGCCTTCTAGCAAGTTTTTTTTTTTTTTTCCGTACTCTGAAAGGTATAAAAAACAGAACACGGCAACAGCATTCATAAATAATTATTATTCTATACTAACATATAGTTAGTATGGGTAGACTAAAAGGATAGTTTATCATGCTAGGTGATCGGAGGAAGAAACTAATTACATTGAAAATTAATTCCTGTTTCATTGTCAAACACAGTGAGCCAGCATGTTTCTCAAGTTTTCCTAAACCATACATTTCAGCATTTGGGTATGCAGATGCTACAGTTGGTGTCTTCCACATTTTTGCTAAAAAGCTTTTTACATATCATAACTTTTTTCACCATGCAACTGCCAGTATAAGACCCCAGAATTACAGAATCCCCCAGTTTGGAGGGGGCCTCCGAAGCCTAGACTAACGCCCTGCTCAAAGCACATCAAGTCAGAGCAGGCAGCTCACAGTCATTTCCAGCCAGGATGCGAATCTCCAAGGCCAGAGATCTCACAGCTTCCCTAGGCATCGGTTCCAAGTTTGACCATCCCCAGGATAATTTTTCCCTTTTTTTTGAATCAGAATTTCTTATGTTCTTAATTGGGTCTGTTGCCTCTCAATCAGTTGCTGTGCTGTGCTTCTCAGTCCAGATGCTGGACTACGTATCTTCTTCAATAGATATATCAAACTATAAATGTATAAAAGATATACATATAAAAGATATATCAGATTATATATAATATATATTATGATTATATATAATAATTAGATCTATTTCTATTAAATAATTAGTAAATATTTTTATATATATTAAATACATATATAAATTTTAGAGTAAATAAATACTATAAATATATAGTAAATTTTATATATATCAGTAAATTTTATACATTATATAGATAGATAGATCTGTTTTTTAAATCAGATTCAATGCTAGGTATCTGCAGTGTTTTTTTCAGATAAATTTAGTTCCAAAGGCGGGGGGGAAAAAATCCTCCAGACTTCTTAAAAAGTCTCCAGACTTCTTAAAAAGTGAAGCATTTATGGCCATTCCGTATTTGTCTTCATGCTTCATTTCCTAATTATAATACAAATTAAAACTGCCTCATTGTTGGGAACTAGGACAGTGTATCCAAAGAATTTCTGCAAGCAAAATTCGGACATATTCTCACCATTAAATCCAGTTTGTGATTAATTGCCAGCGCTGAGTGTTCCAGGGCCTTGAAAACAGATGCATAGCAGTCACTTAGTTTTGTGTACTTGCCAACGAGAGCTATGGAACACACCTTCAGCAACCTTTCATACCTAACAAAAATAAGTTTTCTAGTTGTTACTACAGTTTTCACAAAGAAACAAGACAATGCCTATTTTGTCTTTAATTTCACAATATATCTTCTAAAATCTCAAACACATCCGTATTTTTAAACCCCTGACACCTTCAGGTGTTGATCAGCAGCATTCTACCAAACCCAGCAGTCCATCTTCACAGGAGCTAATTGTCTAACTGATTAAATTTAAGCACTACAAAAAAAGACAGGCAGGATTTAGATACCTGTCAGCCATTTTCTTCCATTTCATTAAAAGATCACTTGGCTGGTCATCAATGGGCAAATTTAATCGCTGTTTAAAATACTTGATAATGCCTTGTTCCTCCAACAGGATTGGTACTCGGTAAGTGGAAGAAACATCGTGGATAAATATCACCTAAAGAAAAAACATAACACAAAGAAATTAGCTAAATACTCTTCCACAGAAAACATGCATTACACATTTCATATTCTACATGTGTTTTGTATTCTACATACATTATGCTCTTCACAGACTTTTCTCTGAATGAACAGGACAATACAGCCAACACTTAAGGTTCCATTAAATTTACACGAAAAAAGTTACCAAGAAAGTAAAAACAGGGTTCCCTTCTTGAACTGAATATGGTACAAAGACATCTTGTCAAGCCTAGCAACATATCAGTTTTAATATAAACCTCTGACCCCACAAGAAGGATCCTGTTAAAAAAAGAAAACCTTTTTCTCTCACATAATACATTTTCTGGAAAAGGAAGAACACAAATGGAATTTCACAAAATAGATCCATCTATATCATGATACAATCTTCTACAACAGATTTTCTTAGTGAATTAGATTATGTAATTAAATGATGAAGGTAGCTCATTCACAGGTCATTTAATTAAGAACATGTATTTATAAATGGTCCAAGCTGCTTGCAATTAAGTTCATTGCATTTAGCAAACATGAGACTGCAAAGTTCTGAATCCTGACCACGAGCGTCCTCTCCCCGCTACCCATGAGAAATAAAGGATGCTTTCTTAGTTATCTTTGACTTATTATTGTTCATCAAGTAAAGCATGTACTCCTCTCCATGCACCAACTCAACAGCAAAGGAACAGAGCAGTCACAATTTTCCTGCAGTGGGAGCTTATCCAATTGTTCTTCCAAACTTGGCAGCTATGAACTACCATCTTAAGGACAGAATATTTAGAAAGAACCACTGGCTGCCCTGGGTTACAGCATTGCTGACCATGGAGATTGTTAAAACCCTGAAGCAAGCCAAAGAGACTGGTTTTGCTTCAGTGGCACATATTTAGAAGTAAGGAGGATGCCACTCATTATCTACTTAATAAAAGTAACCAAAAATGCACTTAGAGCAAGTGGATTTTTTTGTTACAGAGGAAGACAGGGACAAAATAGCATATGGTCCTGGATTAGTTATGACAGCAAAGAAAAGGAATGAGAAGACAAGCTAAAAAGCCCGACCCCACCTTGAGGTAATAAATCAGAGTTTTAGGCACAAACTAAATCTGCAGCTTCTTTTCTGCCAGCATGGAGCACAGCTACAGGAGAAAGATTGATGATGCAACTAATCCTTCAGTTCACAAAAAAAAAAAAAAAAAAAAAAAAAAAAAAAAAAAAAAANAAAAAAAAAAAAAAAAAAAAAAAAAAAAAAAAAAAAAAAAAAAAAAAAAAAAAAAAAAAAAAAAAAAAAAAAAAAAAAAAAAAAAAAAAATCCTCGTTCATTTTAGGGAATCCTTCGAGATGTGATCTTTGTACAATTCCAACCGCAGAGAAGGTTCATGATGCATCATGCATCATGAGTGATCTAGCCAACAGAGCTTGAAATTCATGGAATCCATGATCTCTTCTGGACAGACTGTTTCAATGGTCATAAATCCAGAAGTGGCTCATTAATTTTAAGACACACAGGGTAGCTAAGGATGGCCTCGCAGAATTCTTAGGGCAGCAGTTGCAAAGAGCAAAGACAGGGCTTCAGCAGAGCATGGCAGCTGGACATAGCACATCAGTCCACTGGGTCTTATCACCCAGGGCACCCCTACTTCACACAACACAGTGCTGCTGTGTCTGGAGATCTGAGCAAATCAGAATGGACCTGGTGCAGCGCAGCACTTTGCAGACATTGATACCACCAGCTTCTCAGGAAAACAGTGAGTAATACAGCTGCTGAGCTTCTGCCCTCAAAGGCAAATCTCTGGGACAAAGCAATGCTGCGCAGAGAGCTACTCCTTTGAGAGTGAGCTCTCCTGGAAGCTCAGGTATAAAGGGACTCCTGCTATGCCTAGGCTGCAGAGGGTAAGTTCCCCCAGAAGCCACCTCAAGGGGTTATCTCCTACAAAGAGTAAGATGCAGATGGGCATGAGGGAAAAATAATGGCCACACTGTCCTCTATGTTCTCATCTAGGGCCTTATTATAAAAAGGTTTATTTCTTACACATTGGCAGAGAGGTCAACATGGACACAAACTTGAAACATACCATCAGTGTGAGCATCTATTATCCTTTTAACATTATCTGTTACATTAACTGCAAAGGGCATTTGATTTACCAAAACTAGTATTCAAACAGCAGATATCTACAAGAATTAATATCAAAATCATATATGAACTACAGAAGAATTTATATTATAGGCATTCTACACATGTTGAAGGGCGTGAACAGCCTATTATACATTACTTAATAGTCTGAAGTTGAAAACAGAAATGCATATATATATATATATATATATATATTTGGATGCTTTACTACATATGTAATGATTTACAAACGGTTCATTACTGACCTGTTCAGGCTCCACATGGCAAAACATGGAGATTTTTTCCTTCACTGCCATTTCTATAGGCTTAGCACTTCTGCAGACAATCTGTCACAACCAAAAGTAAAATCATAAATCTTTTCTATGATTTCAGGAAAACCTGTAGAAGATCCTCAATAATACTCCTGAATAGACCACCTCCTTCAGAAATTCTGTGGAAATATACTCTGAGTTCTACTATACATCATAGCTCACAATCAATTACCCCAACACCACTTGCCCATACTGACCCCCTTTTACCTCTTAACCTTCCTATAGCTTCCTTTGTAGAGCTTCTTTCTCCTTTATGCTCTCCTTTTTTGTAGCCATTATTGTAACACTCTAAGTCAAGCAGCATTTTAAGCACAACTGATACAATGAATCAAAAAAGAAAATGACCTCATCAATTGAACTCAGAGCAGCAACACTTAGTTTACATCCATATTTTCTAGCCTTGAGTACTTCAGTGCCTTTTTAGAAACTGTTAATTCACCCATTATGATCAAAAGGAAGGATTACAATGAAAAAAAACCCACTACTTTACAATTTTCTATTTTTTCTAGTGTAATTATGCAATTATACTGTGATTATTTTGCTGATGGAAATAAAACTCAAGTATTCTAAGAATGTATGCTTTTTTTTTTCAAAAAAAAAGTTTTTTTGGAGTTTGTTGGAAGGTTTTTTGCATTAGCTAATTTTAAGAACTTAGAAACACTGATTTGCTGTCGGAATGTATAGATTACCTACCTTCATCATTTGTTTTGAATCCTGCACCAAATATAACAATTCTCTTAAAAGAATAATTTATTATTTTCCCCTTCTGTCTAGTAAGTGCGACTACTTAACACATTAAGATTTTTTTTTTGTTCAGAAACATGTTGCTGATCATTGATCACCTTCCAGGATGCAACTTAGGTAGGCTGAAACTGAAAAAAAAACTAATCAACTTCCCCTAGCAAGAAATTTGAGAATCAGAAAAAAACAATGCCAAATGCACAGGAAAATTAGCAAATATTCCAATAATCAAAAAGAACTTTGACATAATGTGTACATTTTCTTCAGCTAAGCATAACAGAACTTGTAATGGTATTTAAATATTGGGTAATGTTTGAAGATATTATTCATAAACCACGATAGCCTGAGTACACGAACACATCCAGTTTGGAATCTGTAATCCACCTTGCTGTGATAATTTAAAGTTAACAACAGAGCTAATGGAGTCACATAAATCAGAAGCATCAGAAGCAGCATGAAATGAAAAACTAAGTAACAGCGGCTTAGATACATCCAAAAGCAACAGAATACAGAAAGGAAGAGATGAATAGGACAGCACGGGCAAACATAAAAACATCACTTTTCAAAATGCCATAACCAAGTCCTCTAAACCTGCACAGACACCGTGTGTTCACTAAGCTCTTCAAACATCCCATGGAGAGCAGGCCATGGCAGGCAAACAGCTGAGACAACCCAGAGAGCCACAGTGAGGCCGTAGCCACCAAGAACAAGTGGGCTTATATAGGGCTTGTATAGCGTAGCAGAGCTTACAGAGGCAGCTCTCCTAACTGCTGTCCTAGCATCTTTCCCACATGCTGTCTTGCATTTGGCCCCACATTAAGAGATCATCCAATTAAAAAAAATAAATGGACTGCCCTTCTGGGAGTCCCTGGGCCCCCCCAAGCATAATCAAGTTGGGAGAAAGTAACTACATGAATCCATTATATTACACATACACACACGGCTTTTAAAAGCTGATTTTTGGGGGGAGAAAAATCATCAGGCACTAGCAATTATCTTAACTATCTCCAGAAATTAGATGGAATCTTTCCTATGCACTTAGCATAAGAGGGATTAAAAAGATATGCTTGTGAAGTACCATATAATTTAACATTCAGTTGAAAATAGTTTTCAAATGGAAGAACACACAGACCAAAAAGTCTGCCAAAAATAATGGAAAGAAATACAACAAAAAAAAAAAATTGTGTGAATATCATTTTAAGAATCATTTCTCCTTTTGAGGCTATCGTTGTTATTCAGAATCAATGGCTAATGTCACCACTAGTGTCACTGCTCTTTCATTTCTGAGAAGGGCTAAGAGGCCTTTTCTCCCAGTGGAATGTAGGTGAATGAAAAGGACACAAGGAATGAAAACACTTGACAGCCTCCAGAATCAAGTCCAAAAAATATTCTTTGACTGATTAGAGCAGACTTACATTAAAAAAAAAATGTCATCTTCCAGGGAGAGATCAAGAAACAGACCGTCTTCAACTCTGTCAGTGGCAGCTCAGGAAGATGTGAAGTGTCTGAACTGTGGTTGTACCAGCATGTGAATCCTGTGCTGCCTCAGCCTCACTGCCACTAACACATCAGCAAGCCAATTAGAGTGACCCCCAGGCTCTCTTCTCAATAGAAGGGCAATATGACAACAGAGAGCTGCAAATCAGTTGTATATCCTCTCTGCTCCCAAGGAAAAGCCACAGCAAAGCACATGTTGCATCCAGGGAAAAAAGCACATACTTGCTAGCAGGGGCGTGAGACTAGGAGTTTAGCCTTTGATGTCTTCTGCTCCCTGGCATACGATGAAACTCTGGGATCATTATACCTCAAATGCATGTTCATCACACAAAAAGAACAAGGAACTCTGAAAATGAATCTGTAGGTTTTATAATTCCAGTTAGGAACATTTTTAAAGACAAATCATTTTCAAAGGAAATATTACTTCTCTCGTCATACATGAAAAGAGATTTGTGAAAGAATTTTTGATCCTAAGAGCATTCTAAATTGTCCCACAACGTAAATTGAGAAATCTGACCTTTTATTTAAGCAGTGCTTTAAAATTTTGATTATTTTTAAGCAGTGCCTTCCCTTTATAAGAAGAACACACCTCCACTCCCAAGGTATTGAAGGGATTTGGACTGTGTTAACTTAGAGTAAGTTTCTATAATTTCATTTCCCATAGCTTTCAATGCAGCACTGCACCTTATATGTTGCATTTCTCTTAAAACTCTCATCTCTCATGAGAGAATAAGGCAGATTCAATGAACAGTGCTCATGTAAGGACTCCTGAACTCACCAAATCTGGAGATAAACCTAAGCCCCTCAATGCTCGGACACTGTTCTGTGTTGGTTTGGTCTTCTGCTCACCAGTGGCATTAGGCTGAAAAGAATAGAAAAAGAAGTCATTGTAAGTAATAATACATGCAGGAAGTAACCATACATCTAAAGAGCTGCAACATGCCACCAACTGACACTGTTACTGCATCTATTACAAAAAAAAATCAGTAAATATATGGTCCAAATTCAGGTCAAGCTCGTTTTTTTTTTCTGTTGGTTCTGTTAGTGTTTTGGGTTTTTCTTTTCTTTTCTTTTCTTTTCTTTTCTTTTCTTTTCTTTTCTTTTTTTTTCTTTTCTTTTTTTTTTTTTTTTTTTTTTTTCTTTTCTTTTTTTTTTTTTTCCTTTCCTTTTTTTTTTTTTTTTTTTTTTTGAGGAAAAAGAACAATATAAATGACTCAAAAGAAGAAAATTCCAAAAGTTGGGCTTTGCTTATAAATGTCTAACACAGCACAAAGTCTATCCTGGAAATAATGAGATATAGTAAGGGATTCTGTTCTCAAATACGGAGGATCAAACCCACTGAAAATTAGCTGCATAGTCTCTTTTCTGCACAAGGTGCAATCACGTCATCACTATTAAACCTCTGCTTTCCAAAACTTTCTTAGTGAATACCTCTCCCTTAAAATAATAACAAAAGCTCTTTGTGAAGTAAAATTTAGACTTAGAAGGGAAAAAAATCAGCCCTGTACAACAAGTATGTGCAACTCTCTAGATAAATTAATACTGATAATTTTTTTCCTTTTTTTGTAACTTAGAATATCAGACTCTTGCATCAATAAAAAAGGCCAGGGCCTTTATTAATCATTTTATTGAGTGAAGTGATGTTTCCTATCTCTTAACCTTTAATCCCTTCCAACAATCCCTCTGAAGAGGACAAAGTAAGCAAATATATAATCCAATACAGAGTAAAAGTTGGCTGATAATTAAAATACATTTATAACTTACCTGTGGTACCAGACTAACATGGATATTACAGAAGTTATCTCTCTTTGCTTTGAACTGGAACTGTCTAAATGCCTCAACAAACGGCATTCCTTCAATGTCTCCAATAGTTCCACCCAACTGAAAAAGAGAGCTTGGATCTGTCAGAGTGGCAGAAAGTAAAAGCAGAAGAACATCTACCTCTTGAAGCTTCAGCAATTTCTATTATTTTAGAGAGAAAAGCATGGCAATTGAAATCTGCTTTTGCAAGTATATTCTGCAAAGGGCCCAACTCTCAAATGTTCTGCATGATTTGCTTCCCATGGAGAATCAGAGAATCACAGAATGGTTGAGATCGGAAGGGACCTCTGGAGTCCAACCCCTGCTGAAGCAGGGACACCTACTGTAATGGCTTTCCTTGCTCCCGCTCACGTACAGCTAAGCACGTACATTTTGTACATGAAGATAAGTGGTGACACTGAAAAAAATTACATACCTTTGTGTGACTTCCATTACCTTAAAAGTGGTGCAAAAGTAATCATTATTTGGCCAATGTGAAGGTTTTTGTGCTGACAAGCAGTTTTTATTTTTCTGACTGCCAGATTAATAAACAATTGTGATCAACAAGATACATACATCTAGCAACATTATGATAGCTCTCCCACATCAAGAAATGACATATGGACAATATGAACTCCTATTTCTAGTATTAAAAGCATTTAAACGTTAATTACCAAGTCAAAGGCAGGGGCACAGACCAAGTTTATGACAAACTTGATTTATAAACACATGAATTAGATATCGTTCAAAGAAAGAGCTATTAACAGGGTAACTAAACACTGAAAAACTCTCTCAAATTTGTGGAGCGAATGGATTTCAGAACATGGTCTTCGTGTGCCCCCATGTGGCTTCTAGCAGAACTGCATATCCATGTTCAGTACTAGAAAATGTTCTTGAGAGCTTGACACAAGAATGTAATTTAACTCATTCAGCATTTCACAATTGAAAGATAGTTACACGTACCATCAAAACCTGTAAAAAATGTATTTTATGTGTTTTGAACCATATCGAAAAAAATCACATGGAAGAAACAGAAAATTAAGTTTTAAGTTAAAGTACCGATAATCCTACCCCTTGTTAATGTTCTCGTGCAACTTTTCCATTTATTGTTTTTCTGCTTATTTTAAACTAAATGAGAGCAAAAAGAAAGAAAGCTACTTGCCTCAATAACACATATCTGTGGTTCTTTTCTGTCATCATCCACAGGAACTTTTGCCTGATTCATTACCCATTCTTGAACCGCATCAGTGATGTGCGGAACAACTGCAAGACAAATCAAAACAAATACCTGAAGCACTTTGTATTTTAGGCCCATATATCACTCTCCATAGGAAATAAGCAGGAAGTGAAAAGGGAACTACTAGCCCCTTTATATATTCCTCCTTTCCTTAAACCCAGAAGTCCAGCCTCACAAGAACAGGACCACATTTCCTGAGAAGGAGAAAAGGAGCAAGCCAGTGAATACTTTATCAGTATCTCTAGACAGAGCACTCTTTTGTGGAGACTGAACATAGAAGCAATTCATAGAACTAAAAATATCACCTTGCACAGTTTTTCCCAGGTAATCCCCGTGTCTTTCTTTATTGATGACATGCTGATATATTTTCCCAGTGGTGATGTTGTTATCTTTATACAGACTAATGTCCAAGAATCTCTCATAATTTCCCAAATCTAAGTCAACTTCTCCACCATCATTCAGTACAAAAACTTCACCTGAAAAAAAGTTAAATCATTAAAAATTATATGATAGCTTAGGCGAAAAATGTTAACAACCGAAAAAGCAATAAATCAGCCGTTACTAAACAAACAGGAGTACCACAAACATACCTTACAGCTGAAGAACTGCTTTTAAAAGAGTGATATAGGGCAGTAGTTTGTATCATAAGCACATGCTACAGCTACATCCGCGACCCCATCCTGTGTGACTATTTCATACAATTAACTCTTCCAAAGAATGTCTATCCGCCAGTCACAAATGCTTTTGAAAATGAAGTATATTGGCAAAATATTTAATTTACCTAGAAATATTTCACAGGCATTTCAACAGCCTGTTACAATCCTTTATGGAAAGAAAGCAATTTTCAGATATGATAAATCAGCTATAGACAACATAGTAATTCACATGGCAGGCAAAAACTGTGTCTTTCTAAGCATTAATTCTAAGCATGAATTATAACGTACTTTCAAAGTGCTTCATCATAAATTCCTGCTGGTTGGGTCTATTTTATGATTAATGAGTAAGACCTAGATCTGGAGTAAAATTATGAGAAACATAAATACTTCCACAAATATTATTATTTCTTCTTATTCAATTACCTCATTCTGTGTATTTAGTCTATTACATACATGGCCAGGGTTATTTTTGACCCTGAAAAAATCTAGAGAGAATTTTCCATTGACTGCAGTGGAGTTTGCTTCAGGGTTCAGACTTTTCTTAAACCCCTAAGGAAGGTCTAAACTCTGAATCTTGTCAACTTTTGAAGCAATTAAACTTACTGCCTCCACTCTAGTTCATAAGCTTCAGAAGATCCCTAAAGGATTTGCCCTGAGCCAATGAATCAACAGCTGGACAAGCTACAAGAGTAATGGAAAAGAAAATAATAATTATTACTATTATTTATTATTATTCCCCTGAAGGTTTACTCTGTCTTATGGAAACATATACTCCACCTAGACACAACACTCTGCCTCAAAATAAACAGTAAAAGAAAAAAACACATATAATAGAGTGAATGACATGCCTAATCCTGTGGAGCATTGAGCTCTTACCAGCACCCCCAAATTGCCATCTCAGTCAACAGAAACAGCACAGTCAATATTTCTCATATGCAGATCTGTACAGCATTATGGTTTTGTTTTGTTTTTAATAATAATCTTTTTAGGAAACTGGAAATAGACAAAAAAAAAAATTCACTTTGCTCATATTTTCACCAAAATGTTAACAAAAGGTGCTTGCCATTAAGTTTTTTTGTCCTAACTATCTTGCTGGTTAGTGTTTTTTCACAAGTAATAAGAAAATCCTCCACAAATTGAGAGGAAAAAAAATGCTGGGTGGGAATAGGATGCCGCATTTGCCCTCTCTTCCCCTCACTGCTTGAGACAGTGCAAAAACACATTCAGACAATCTCAAGTTATTGCAAAAATTTTACCACCAAAGGTAAAGGCAGAACTTCCCCAGTGCAGTACCTAAATTGCACTGGATGTACTCCTGAAAGTTCATGATTTCTGGATTAGTTAAATTTTGCTTTCTGAGAGAGGGCTGGTGCACTGTGCATTTCCTCCACTTTGGAAGTAAAGCAACCAGTTTTCAGCTCTGCCAAAGGGCATGGCGTTTGTGGGGGTAGGGAGGGGGGTCTTTTTTTCTTTTTTTAAGCCCTAGCTTTTAAGAGGTGAAAGTACGCATAAACGGAGGCTGGAAGATCAACTCCAAAGTGTTGATACTGATTATAAACAAGCAGATAAATTACAGCAAAGAAAAAAAATTGGAAATATCTATTTGTTGAAAGCACTTTGGAACTCTGAAAACAACTGTTTTTAATAAATAACTAATAATATGCCAGAGAGTTAGTGTAATATTCTCCATTATAAATGAGGACCAGCTAGATGTGAGACTATCTTGTAGCTCACTGGCAAACTTCTTTTTCAGAAAGAAATCCATGGGCAATAACCTGGAGAAAGATATCAATCAAATGTACTTTGAAAATTCAGCTCCTAAAATTTTAAGATGATTAGTCTTTCCCAAGAGACTAAAATAATCCTTTATCTAACATACCATGTTCATACGGCGAGAAGGTTCCAGCATCTATGTTTATATAAGGATCAATTTTGATTGCAGTGACACGGAGACCACATGATTTCAGTATGGTGCCAATGCTGCTTGCAATGATCCCTTTTCCAATGCCTGAGATGACACCACCGGTAACCAGGATGTACTTCATTGGAAAATCAGCAGCAGCGGCCAGATAATGAGCTGGAAATCTAAAATAACAAAGATACACCTGTGATGAACACCAGTTCACCCCAGAGAAGAGAACAGGCCCAGTACGCAAAGAATGAAAGCTGAAATGGCCTTCAGAGACAAACAACAAAATAATCTCTCACCATTTTGGACCCTGAGAGTAGGATTCCTCCATTCCTCCTCCATCAATATCTAAACTAAGCACTTAAGTGGAGAACAGATACCATTTTAATACACTGTCCCCTGGAAATGCCAAAGATGGGCATTTCCAAAGGATAGTTCACCTGATCTATTTCTCTCCTGTGACAGCAAAAGGTTTTAAGAACCCCAAGTTAGGCAAAATTAATCTCATCTCTGATTTTTTCCAATTCCATTCCATTTTTATTTGCCTTCTCCAACTCACTCCAACAAATATTTCACCAAAGGTCTCACAACATCCTACAGATCAATAGAACATGAGACCACGAAAGGAAAAATGAACAAAAAATTCCCTTCTTGCACTAAAGTACATTACTGATCACCAGCCTAGAGTCTTTTCCTCATATGCCTACCCTTTCTCCCTCTCCATATAATTATTGCATAAGAAAAACAGAAAACGAATCATTCAGCATCTCTGGAGTATACTGCAGAGTAAGAGTTAATAATGTGCTGGAAGACAATGTTATATCCATTTTATGTTTCAACTGTAAAGAAACATCCAGTGTCATGAGGTACATTAGTATCTTGATTTCCGAACTGCAACCCTGGATAGCTGAGAACTATGCCATGGGGCCTTCAACATATCAAACTCTTGCATGTCTCAGCTTTCTTGTCTATAAAGAGAAGTAATTCAAGCTCTATTCAGAAGAGATACAACATCATATGTCACAAAACTTTACAATAATAATAATTATTATTATGATTCAGGAACTTTCGGAAGCTTGGTTCTTTATAAAAAAAGACTAGGTAATTAAAGCTACATAGCCAGGATAAAGTTATTAAAAAAAATACATGGTAAGATTTAAATATGATACTGAGCTTAGGTCTTTAATCAATCATTTCATCTAGTCTGTTATTTTCTTTTCATAAACTCAACTGCCAACGGACTTTTGTTCTTATTATATTTAGAAAAGACTCGCTAACATTTATTTGGAAACAGGCTAAAAATCACTCCTGTATATGATGTTGCAAAGGAGCAAATGAATGACAGATTACCTTTCAAGATACTTATGTATACCAGGAAAAAATCTTTCAAGTTACAAAATCACAGACATCCAGACACAGAGCAGTGGAAACAAAGTCACTTTTCAGTCTTTCCATTACAAGTATTCAGTGAGACAAGCAACAGAAAATCAGAGTTATCAAACATACATAAGAAGTTAAAGAACTTTGTACCTCTTCTGATATACAGCTGTAAGCAATATGGACCTTCTCAGTGTTACAGCATCCCAAAGAAGCCTGAAAAGTAGAAATCAATACACGTCACTGTTTTTGCAAATCTGTAACACAAATTAGGAGAGAGAGGCATTTTCAAAAAGGTTCAGACTTTAGAAGACACACAGACGGGTGCAAAATTTGACTGTTAATTGTAAAACAATTACACAAAACTGGTTTTAAAGTTTAACAAGCCTCTTTAGGATAAAAATATGTGATCACAGTATGAATTACAGCTATCAAAGGCTAAATTTACATGGTAAATTAAGAAAATATTTTATAGTAACTTATCTCTATCCCAGAAAAAAAAAACCCTACAAATTAAGCTTTGGTAGACCACAGTTCATAATACTACCGCTGTCTCTACAATTCACTCTGTTGTTCTCCAGCCTCTTTTGGCTTTTACACATGAACAGATTTTACTATCTTTTCTCAGCTCCATCTGCAATAAGAGGATGCTGCATATTATCAAAATTGTTTTAACATTACATTCAGGGGTTGACAGGTGCTAATCCTTGTACTGCTTTTTGAATAATGATAGCACTGCACACCACAGAGCTGAAATTGCAGGGCCAAGAACAATTTTTCCTTACCAAAGATCTTGCTTTACCCAAACCACCTGAAAGAAATGCAACAAGTATGTCCTACTACTGCGACGGCATGCAATACCACGTCACCTAGCAAGGCTCAGGATAAACCTGAGTACATTTCTTCAAACTTTGGTAGTAAGCAGCACTGGTAAATGAACACTGGCGGCTCTTCCCCTGGTGGTACTTCCCCCTGAAGTACTGTAAAGAAGGTCCTAGATCTTCAAGAGGCGGAGTTCAAAAACATAACAACAAGGATATTCTTATTCTTGATAACCAGAAGTCATGATTTAATAAATTTATTACTTCCTTGTCAGTGTGGACAAAGGGGAGATGATAGCCATCAGAAGTATGTAACTTCAAACACAAAGATGATGCTCAGGAGAAAAGGACCCTTGGAAATTATTCAGGACTGGTCATGGATGGGCTCACATCAAGCACTAATGAAAAAAACGAGAAGAAACGAGAAGAAAAAAAAGGGGAGCATCCCCCCTCATTATTTGCAAATATGCCAATGATATGAATTCAGAATAGCACAAGGCAAATCAATAAATGGAAAAAAATGAGCATCAATTTCATAAAACAAGCAAAATCAGGAAGTAGGACAAATTTTAAAGACCCATAAAGCACAAATGTGGCCCGCACAAGAAAAAAAGAAAAATTATTCAATGTCACCAAGAATTAAGTGTTTCCTACTATTTTTTTAAAATGTAACTTTTTTTCTCTCTTTTTAATGGCATAGGTTTTAACATTTAGAGCATGCCTCTATTTCAGACTCTTCCTTCACACATCTGGCAACGTAGTTCTCAACATCAGCATTGTGTAAACACCTAAGCTGCTTTCAAAGGTATTTCCAGGTGAAAAACAAAAGAAAAAAAAAGAGGAAAGAGAAATAAATCTAGTTAACTAACAGGTATAAACCTTGAATATTTGACAGATTAAAGTTTGCAAACCCCATTGACTGGAACCAAAATGAACACCTCTCTAATTTGTACAGGAACAGCAGCTTAGGGAAACACACTGTTT
>VZSG01000952.1:177003-203394 GCA_013398315.1 Nothoprocta pentlandii
AAAAAAAAAAAGGGAAGAAAATGTAGTTATGGTGTAAATATAATTTCCCTTTAAATAATAATATCCGACAGAAAGAAGATAATTGAATTGCTGATGATTCTATGCACTGTTGAAGGGTGTTGCCACAGTGGCAATCAAAAATCAAATAAAAAATAATTGGATGTTTGAAATATGAATCAAGCCATTGATTGTAAATACTTTAGTCATCTAAGAAAAGTTATTTAATTAGTAGTAGTTCTTTAAGCATTTGTTACTGTTCTGTTTCTGTGACCCGAGCATGTAGAGAACATACTTTGTGAAGTGTTGTTTTTATGTAAAAATACATTTCAAAGCAAAGTTGTTTTGTGAGGCTCATCTGTAATGAGACAAGGTCATAATTAGTTGTAGGCAAGAGTTCTGCTTTACTATAGTACATTCTTGGATATTTTCAGGAGAAGAATAATTGCTGACTGTTGCACATTTAAAGATCCATCAGATAACAGTAAATGTACTAATTTGTAAAAGATGAAACTTCTTTGGATTCAATTTCAGTGAAATAATTAGCTCTGGAAATGAGAAATTGATCTAGTGATCCACAGATTTGATTTATGTTCATCCATGTGACATGAGAAGGTTGTGGTGGAAAGGTTCTCTCTTTAAAAGCAGTTGGATGTTATTGTTTTAAGACTTGAAAGCTCTTGAACTATCAGTGGTTAACAACCAGCATGATTGTGTGGGCATATTTTCCTACCATGTAAAGATTTCTATCAGAAAACTGCAGTATTGTATATATTGAGTAGTCGGTATGCTCATTTTCATATTACTACAGAAGGTAGCATTGTTAGCAAGGTATCATCTGTGTTTGGAGACTTTGTAGTTATGAACTAAAAATATAAATATTACCTGTCAAATATTCCTCACACAGACTTGGAAGAGGGAAGTAGACATTCTTAGACCTTTGAAAGTGGAAACATTCATTTTTCACCACTAGTTCACTAGGGCAAGCACTCCCTTCTACTGAGGCTCTATAAGCACCTTAGTATAGGAAGTATAACTATATACTTGCCTTTAATAGAAAGAAAAAAAATTCAGTCACAAGATTGGCCGGAACTATGTTGTTCAACTGCATCCAAAAACTCAGTTATGTTACAGTATAACATACACCACCTGCAGTGACAAATGTTTCAGGAATTTTTGCACCTGAGAAAGCTTCCATAGATGCAAAAAAGCAAATAAAAGTCAGGGGAAGCAATCCAGATGGCAACTTGAACTGTTGGGAGAACTGTTGAACTGTTGGGAGATCCTGAAAAGGAAGCTACTTGTTTTCTTTCCTCTCTCAGCAAGTGCTGCCTTTTTTTTGTGTGTAATCCACTGTGTTAAAATCAATTTTTTAGAATAACTGAAGTATATTTGTCATCCCACATACTTTTTTATGTGTCTTATGCCTCAAGTATGTTTCTGATAATCAATGTGTAGCTTTTAAAAACACCATTACGTCTTCCTACAAGTCTAAATTTTAAGTATTTGCTGACATTGTAATTCACTGTAATTGTGAAATTACAGACATAATACATCTCTTTAATACAGTGCTGGTAATGTTAATTATGTGAGAAATAAACTAATTCAGGTACCTAAAGTACTTTAATAATATTAAAAACTAGTAATAGAGGACAACTGTTTCTGTTTTGGGGTTCTTTCTTGATACCTTTCTTTAGTTCAGCACTGCTGGTACAAAAGATACAGAGTAATCAGAGTTTTTAAAAGTATTTGCTACTGTTGTTCTGATGCCATTCAGAAAAATCAAAAAGAAGACCCTTGTTATTCCTAAGATTGAGTAGCAAAAATGCAATGAGGCAGAATATAAAAGGGGAAGCATTGAAAACAGTAGAACTTTAAAACTTCTGAAGGAATTTGAAGGCTTACCAGAAATTATGTACACTTATTGACTCAATGAGACTTTATTGTGCATGTTGATTTCTCTAATTTAAAAAAAAAAAAAGTTTTGCTTATGTTACTAAAGCTACTTCGTTGTTTAATATGAATATTACTCAAATAGTTGAAGTTATAAGAGATACTGCTTCAGAAAATTGATTAGAGAGCGGCATTTTGAAGCCCATTAGAACTGTCTAGTTTAGGAAACATATCTAAGGTATGATAATTTATCATTTACAGAAACTTTGATCAAGCAGCTACATAACTAAAGAACGAAAATAGAAAAGGATTAGCAGGATTTTTAGGAGTTATTTGTAGACAAGAAGCTAAGTTAAATGGTTCTGAACGAAGACTTGAAGTAGGTAGCCAAAGGCAAAAACAAAAGAAATCTAGTAAGGATATATAATTTTCATCTCTTTCTTTTCTCATCTGTGAAAGGTTACCTCTTCAATTTTGCCACTGCTGCTACAAAAAAGATATCTGAATCAGTTGCTGAAACAGCGCAAACTATAAAGAAGTCTGTAGAAGAAGGGAAAATCGACAGTATAATTGATAAGGTATTTCATTTTTTGTTTACTTGATCCATAACATCTGTTTGCTTACTGGTATTGGAATGTGTAAGAAATCTAGCACGTGATATTTCATCTTTTTAAACTTGCTTTAGAAATTCGATGGTTCAAGCAGAGCTATTTCTGTCACGACAGAACGTATATGAACAGCTGGACTGAAGTATGCATACAGAATAGACATGCCAAAAATTGTTGGTTTGTAATGTATATTTGAAAATGCAGGTAATAGAACAGCTCTTCTGTGAGCTTATAATAATATATGCGCTCATTTAAAAAACGGTGCTCAAATGTCTAGCTATGATGTGTTTCTGTATTATACTAAAAGCACTTCAGAGGCTTCTGTGATAGAGCGCTTGCTAACTGAAGAGTTATTCACGCATTGTTCATGTTGTTTGTTCTGCGGATCTTAGACCTGCTCACTGAACAGCGTTCAAGTTCTTATCAGAAAACAGAGCTGACTTTCTCACATATTTTTCTAAACCATTGATCCTTTACAATAGTCATCTGAAAGTCTTACAAGTAGGAAAGAGTTTAATTTTGCTGTGGTGAGAAGGCAAGTAGGTCTGATCGTTTTCTGCATGTTGTGACATCTGCTCTGTATGTTGAACACTACACCTTATTGTGTAACTTAATAGAGTGTTGTGGTTTTCATGTGAGCTTGTTTTGAAAATGACCGGGTCAGTTATTTCAGTGAAGACGGTCTTTTCTCTGTCTACAGTCTTCTGCATTGTTTCTGAGGTGTCCCTTGCTTTGACAACAGCTATCTCCTTTAAAAGTCTTTAGTTCTAACAGAAAAAGTGAAGTACAGTGAGTGAGACAGAACTTTTATGAAACAAGGTATACCAGGTCATCCCATGATTTACTATATATAACTATATATATAGTTTATATTTATATATATATTGTATATATATGTATAAATATATAACTTTGTCCCACTTTGGAAGTATATATACATTAGCTTTCTGTAAACCAGCAACCAGGAAAAGGAATATTTAATATGCTTTATGAAATAATATTCTATGAGAGAATTCTTAACTGAATTTGAATTCAAATTTAAGATGTAGAACAGGAGAATATATACTCTTTTGACCAAAGTTTGGTTAGGTGCAGTGTTATTGCTAATCAAAGCCTGATCTAAAGGTTTATAGAGTTGTAGTGGAAAAACAGATTCAATTATAACTGACCAAATGATCTGACGTTATCGAAGCCGTAATTTTTTGTGTCCTGCTGTGCTAAAGAAGACGTTTTTGCCTGGTGCTCCCTTCTTGCTTCTTGGAAGCGGTGCAGGGAAGTTGTTCTTCAGCACTTTTCAATTATGATAGGCTTAAGTCAGTGAACTGCTTACTTGAGGTAGCTTTGTTGCTACTTTCTCATTGTCTAAGGTAATTTTCCTACTGAGAGCAGCAGTTGGGGGTGTCTGGGAGAAGTCAGGTATGAGTTTTGTTTTTGTTGTTGTTGTTTCCCCAGCATTTCTCTTTAGTTCATTTAAGTGGGAACAGGAAATGCTCTAACCTATCTCTTATATGCAACTTTGAAGCAGAAATAGAGTTGAGTCAGCTTTATGGATATTGACTAGGAGATCCATAGAGTTCTACGGTTATGGTTCTATAAGGCCCTGTGAGATAATTAAACTGCTCATTACTGTCCTTTCACTGATCCTGCCAGTTCTCCCTATTTCTTCTCCCTGCTCCTGGTTCCATTGCTCTGCTCCTGACTCCGTTGCTCAGCTTTCTTATGTACTTTCAGTGCTTAAGTCAAAAATTTGGCAGAGAAATAAAATCTAGCAAAAAGTCTAGTTGTGCATCTCATGGGGAGAGGCAGTTTGGAAGGGGAGAGGAAATACTCAGGGTCAACCCAACACAGTGGGTGTCAGGTGAGACCAGACCCCTTCTCCCCTCTCAGGCTTCCCTGTCTCAACATTAGTGAGCTATTGCATTCATCTGGTTGTCTGTGGAAATAAAGTCTTACATTAAAAAAAAAAAAAAAAAAAAAAAAAATCAGAACATGCTGTTCATGCCCCATTTCAAATTGTTTTGAATTGTTCAAATTCAGTTGTTTTCATCAAATGACTATTAAATTTCCCCTATGGCTGTATTTTGTTTTCATGTTTCATTGACGTTTTTAACAACAGCTAGCTGTACGTAACAGGAAAGTTATAGTTGTTACAGTCCCTGATATGCAGGATGGTAGTGTCTACCTGACATGTTTTTGATCCACAGAATATAGCCAACTGTATGTCAGCCAGAAAAAAAAAAAGGAAAAATAGACTGAGAAGGCTATTTGATAATTTCTTTATAACAGAAATAGTAATGCTCATAAAATATGCTGTAGGTTAATTAGCTACAGTTTCTTGTGCCTAAATTAGCTTTTTTTTTCTTTCCCTTCTGTAAATACCCTAGGTAAAATAATATGAATTTTCATTTTGACTAAAGCATACTGGGACATCAGATTGTAGTTTCCATAGCATCCTAAAGCTTTTCTTTTATACTATATGAAGAAATGCTAAACATTCATATCATATAAGATGAGGAGCCAGTGCAATCTGTTGCATAATAGGTACTACCATAGTATCCTCACTGATGTTACACTATACTGAGATTCCCTGTTTTTTTTAACTGGGAACATTTTTATAGGAATTAATCATAATTTGGCTTGAGAATTTGTATGCTTTTTGGCAGCTTGCTTATTTGATCGGTAGGTGTCACTATTTACAACTTTTATCTTTCTAGAAACTTACATTTTAAAGTTTTAACTTCTAGCTTGATACCTTTTTGTCTCTGCTTCTACTGTAGAACAATACAGAACAATAAATTGTTATTTCTTGGTTATGTCATGCTGACTTGGGGAATTTGTTTGAAAGGACTAAATCTTACGCAGTCTTACACTGTGAAGCTGTGTGATGCACCACACTCTTCTATGACCGTTTTCCATTTTTAATATTAACTTTAACATAGGACATTACTAGCAGTAAGTTCTTGATGAAATTTTGTCAGCCTTATAAACAGAGAAATGATTCAGCTTCTGAGATGCACCAAGTCAATCTGAAAATCATACTTTAATTTGACCTACAAAATTGTTACTGCAGTGTATATATTTCTTTAGTCTTTAAAACATGTTATAAGAGCAAAGGTATATTCAAGTGTTTATAGTATTTTAAAAAGCTACTCTATATAGATCTGAGAAGATAATCTGCATTGTTTGTATTTGATTTGGCAAGAGGAGTGTTTTATAGTAGGCTGATGTTCAAATTAAGTTTCTTAATTAGGATTTTAAAGGCAAAAAATGAGCGGTTCAGAAAAGCAGGCTCTGTGACTGACATGAAACATCTCTGATTAGTTTACAGAGAAGATTGGGGATGTGAGAATATGGCGCCACAATGTATTTGAAAGTGTATTTTGTCTAAACATGAAACACTTATATTCTGTGTGTCTCGGTTTTATTTTAGACAATTATTGGAGACTTTCAGAAGGAACAAGAGAAGTTTGTCCAAGAGCAGCAAACAAAAAAATCTGGTACTGTACTTTTTTATTACACAGTTACTGGGTAACTCTATATTAACTAAAACTTCACTGGAAGCTGAATAATTAAGCTCATTCTGTTTAATGAAACATAGTTGTAACAGAGCTTAATGCCTGTTGTGAGGAAAAAATGCTGGTTTTATGTGAGATTAGTAAAGCAGAAGTGTTGCATTAGATTTTTTTTTTAAATCAAGTATAACTTACTATAATATAAACAAAAGTCAGTGTGTTAGCAATACTGATCCTTCATTGTTGGTTATAACTTCAAGCGTGTGTATTATTGGAAGAGGGCAAACTGGTGACCTCTGTCTCCAGCTTTAGCAATTCTGTAACATCTTAATAATAGAATTGAAAACATGGGGTGCAAGGGTTGTGCTGTAGTATTTAATTAGTTTTACTGTGGGCGTTGCTACACTTACATTAAAGGCATAATTGCTCTTTTGCTTTCCCAAAAGTCATTTGCTTTGTAATTATCTATGATCTAAATCCTTCTTCGAGTTATACACCCATGTATTACTGAGATCAGTGGATCTATTTGAAACTCTAATAAGCATTTTTTTCTCTATATGTTATGTTTCATCATTGGCTTATCATCTTTAATGTATTGACCTGAATACCATAATTTATTACTATTTGAATGTCATGCTTGTTTTTAACATAGAACATGAGACAGTTTTACATGGATCATGATTCACTTTTTTCATACTGCCTGTAGTTAATACATTTTATTCTTGAAGTGATGCACATGTGATCATGCTCTCTGTATATTTATCTTGTTGTTTCTGTTAATAAACTCTGGCATCTGTTGATAAGTGAGCTTCCACACACTTCATAGTAGCTGCATTGACAAAAGAGAAAGAGAGAGGTGGCCTGACTAAAAGAAGCATTAGCATCAGCACGTAGCTATTAGATATCAATGAATCCACATGGGATGAACATTTTAAATATGCCAAGTGCACAGTCCTGTGCCACATGCGTGTGCAGGGAAGGTTGGACTAGATGATGTCTATAGGTACCTTTCAACCTTAAGGATTCTGTGATTCTACGAAGTACATGGACAAGTGAGCTTCATTAGTTCTAGTGCACAACAATTATTTGCAGACTACTAGCAATTCATCACAGTATCCCTGCAGGGTGAATCAACATAGACAATGAAGAGATTAATCTATTTTTTTTTATCATTTAAAATAATTCATTTTCTCTACTCATGGCCTACAGAATGAACTATTCTGGAAATACCTGTGTAGATATGTAAATCAGAGCAACAGGCGCATGCTTATTCAGTGTATAACATCATATAGGTTTTTCTCCATAATTGAGGAATTTCTTCCTTAGCTGATATCAGCCCTCTGGATGTCAAAAAAAAAAAAAAAAAAAAAAAAAAAAAAAAAAAAAAAAAAAAAAAAAAACCACAGATTTCAGTAAATTATTCTGAAAATTTAAAAATCACACAGTTTAAAGGGCATCTAGAAATGACAGACTGCTCAGCCAGTTGCTACAGTGCTACAATACTCATATAGTGCTTCTTTAGTAAGTCAAAGTGGCAAGTCTGAGAACAGTAGGAAGAAAACAATAAAGTTTTCTATTTAAAATGAGCAAATTAGAAAGCAGCAGCTATTTAAATTTAAATTTACTTTTATTAAGCAAAAATATGGATCTTTAATTTCTAATAGACCTCATCTCATGTCTTGAGTTTAGCTTAGGAAAAAGGAACAATGAACAACGTTACATAGTGATATATGTGATGTTGTATGCTATTTTGTTTAGTGATTTTTGTGTTTTCTGTTTAAATGTAGTAAAATTACTCTCCTCCTTCTAATAGAAGCAGCAGTGCCACCTTGGGTAGATAGCAATGAAGAAGAAACAATCCAACAACAAATACTGGCCTTATCAGCAGTAAGTATTTTGATTTTTTTTTTTCAAAGTAAGTTTGTCTGGCACTATTAAGCAATACAATGTCAATATGAGGTTTTCTTAGATGCCTGCCATTACACTGGAGGAAATTGGGGTTCTTCTGGCACTGACTCAAGCTGAAGTAGATCCACAATGCATTCTTTATTTATTTTTAAATGTTTATGTATCTTTGCACTATTACTAGAAATATGTGGTAAGTGGGGATTGATTTGCTGGTTGTGTGTTGAATGCCATCTCCTTGTTCTGCTATCTGTTAACAACTGTAATATGTTCTTCAAAGGATAAACGAAACTTTCTGCGGGATCCTCCAGCAGGTGTTCAGTTTAATTTTGACTTTGATCAGATGTACCCTGTTGCAATGGTTATGTTGCAAGAAGATCAGCTTCTCAATAGGATGAGGTTTGATCTTGTTCCTAAACAGTAAGTAGCTTTTGTTGTTAACTAGTAGTTACCATTATTAAATTGCTGTTATTAAATATTGCTGGTAACATTGTACCTGTAATGTTTCTAAGTTACTCTTTTTTTGATCACTTTCAGTTCCTTCGGTATGTTACTTGCTGTGTGTGTATTTTGTATCTGATAGTTTCACGTACATGAAATACTGTAAGTGCAACATTAGTTAACAATTGAAGTCTTAATGGGTCCCTAGTCCTTCTAGTTCCTTTTAAGATTTGAATATGGAAGGGCTATCAACTTTTTCCAAGTTCAAGGCAGTAAACTGAGCGGGATCCCCCCCCCAACACACACACACACACACACACACACACACACACGCACACACAAAGTGGGGTAAGTATTGCAACAGAGTGTTTAGGATCTGGCACTGTTAATTGACATCCCAAAGTGATCAGTAGAGACAGGGGCCCTGTGAAGAAAGGACAAAAGAATTCACAGCAGAGACCAGTTCTAGTAGAAGCAAGGCAGGCACAAAAAAAAACTAATTTTGAACAGCTATGCAAAAAAGCTCTGTGTTGTGACTGCCTTCTAGTGGACTTAACTAAAAGATAAATAATGCTTTTGTGCCAGGACTTCTTACCTGTTGCAGTATGGCTTCTTAATCTCTTTTTTTCTTTTGATTTTGGTTGTCTTCCCTACCCAGTCACAGACTCTTTAAAGTTGTTTCACAGGTCACCTTTCCTGTTAAGTAGGAGTTTCTAGCATTAGTCTCCTTGTCTGAAGATGGAAATAGGAAAGTAAAAAGCTTTGTGAGCTTCTGTGTCTTAACTTTCCTCCTTTGGTAGAACTTCCAGCTCCTCATAATATTTAGCCCTTCCCTGCTGCTCCTTTCTGCTCTGTCAAGCCGAGTGCTTTGCCTGTGTTCTAGTTCATCACAGATCTGCTCTCATGTTGCCTTCAGTCTCTGGTCCTGCTCTCCTTGCCCCACCTACTCCATTGCTTAATAGATTTTCTTTAGTTAGTCTCAGTAGGCACTGTTTGCCTGAATATGTAAAATATGAAGGTAACTCCAGAACTCCAGACTTTTTTTTTTTTTTTTTGGTCCTATGTGGCTTCCTTTCCCAGCTGCCCTGCTTCTTCTGGCTTCTGTTTCTTCTGGGTTAAAACAGGCTTCTCTTTACTGGACAATCATCGGGGGAAATGTCGCTTAAGAGAAATGCCACTTCCTCTTACCAGAGCTGGTTGTTTACTAGATGTCAGTTTCTAGTTGCTGGAAGTCCTGCACTTGCAGACTAGAGCTTGCTAAAAGTCATTCAGAAACTGAAATAGTCTTGCTGCAATCTTAGTAGGGCTTTTGTCTGTAAATCAAAGATTCTACTTTCACCTGAGATCTAGAGAAGATGTACACGAATATATCTTTCACAATGAGAAAATATAGGTTTTTAGAGAGGAAGTAAAACAGATTAATTTGTTTTGTTAGGTTTGTTTACGTGCTTTGGAAAGAGGGATAGAACAGCATAACGTTTTTTCCAAATGTGTATTTGCTGCCTGCTGTTAAGGTTTTTTTAAAAAAATAAATTCTTACCATTATATGTTCACACTCAGTATACCTATCTTGTAGAAGGTCATTTTTTTAAGCTGTGTTTGCTTCACAAATTTCTAAGTTTTTACTTAAGAGGCAGTTCTTTCTACTCCTTCCCTTAACATGTTTTGTTTTGTTTCATTGCTAGTTAGTAGAAGAAACTACATTCCCATGTAGTTTCATGTAGTCATGAAAATCTGTTTGTTCTCTCTAGCGTAAAGGAGGAGGTGTTCTGGAGAAATTACTTCTACAGGGTGTCCCTAATTAAACAGTCTGCACAACTCACTGCACTTGCTGCTCAACAGCAAGCAGTAGGGAAGGAAGAGAACAAAGGCAGAGAAGAGGACAGTCAACTGAAAGGTATGAAAAGGTTTGTTCTGACCTAGCTCATGAAATTGAATAGTTCGATTTCTGTCCTGCATACTGACTGTATGCATAAAATGATGTAGAATTTGTATTCTGGGTTTCCTGTGAAATCAGGCACCTTGCTGGATGTTTTTATCTAGTTGGGGGAGAGCTGGTGTTCCCAGCACTTTTAACCCATTTTCACAGAATTGTGGAAATTTCAAGAGAGAACATTGTCCTTGTCCTATAATAGCTCAAGACACAAACTCAGGAGGTCTTCTCTAGAGCTCCTTTTTGATCTGACATCAGAGAGAAGTGGGAGGTGCTTTAGGTTCACGTGCTAGATGGGAGGCACCAGCCAGCCCTGGCAGCTGTCGGGCCTGATGCTGTAGGCCCCTCTCAGCACCTTGCCCCGCTGCTTAGGCCTCATGCCACACAAGTCAGTTGATGTGGAGTTGGGATTGCTGCAGGCAGGGCAGGCCCAGGGGCATGCAGGTGTGGAAAGGGACAGAGCATATTGTAGGTATGTGGAATGGTGGGAGGACATGAGGCTAGCTGAGATTCAACCTTGTGAATGGAAAAAGCCACTGTAACTTAGGTGATTCTGTTACAGTTTCCTTGGTGTACCATCGTAGACCGTCTTCTAGGTCAGTGGGCATCTTTAGAGATATATAAAGACTTTCTGCAAGCAGGATATTTACTAGATAGACTAGCTAACACACAGAGGATATCTAGTAGGCCATTAAATTCCAGCTTAAGCAAGGACACATTCACCACCCTGTTATGATATCCAAAGAATCTTTGCCAGCCCAGTAGACATTGGGCAGGAGAAGAAATGTTGGCCTCTGCTGCTCCCTCAGCAAATGCTCATATCCCCAAATTGTCATCAGCTCTCAAATCCATTGGCACTGATGACACTGATAGGGTGACCGACAACCATAGTATGACTGTCCAGTTGCCTCATTCCTCCTGCCCTCCATCTTTTTGTTACAAATTACTCAGGGTATTGCAACTTCCTATTTTGATATTTTTCCTCTGGAGACCATGTGCAACTAATGATCCCATCTCTTTAGTCCTACTTTAGTTGCTTGTTTCACCTTCTCAAAACTCTTGCAGAGCTTGGCAGTTTTCTTGGTGGTCTAAGCTAACATTGTGCACCTGGGCCTTGACGTCTTGGGCACAAGCAGCTGAACCCTGGGGTGAGAGGAAAGCTGCAGGCTGGCTTATGGAGCAGGATTTCTGTGTTGCATATGAGATACCTTTTGCAAACAGACTGTAGTTTTTCTTCCATTTCTTGGAGATTCTTTGCAGGCAAGGCCTCCTTCTAGAATTAATCAGGTAATTGTGTGTCAGTCAAATCCAAATAACATTGACAGGACAGTTCACTCTGCAATCTGCTCTGGATCAGAAGGCACCAATTCTGACTTCTTAAATGTAGGACAGCTGTCTGCTGTCCCAATGGACACATATACTCAAACATTGTAGTGTGTTCCCATGGTGAACAGCATACTATCAGTCATAAAAACTTATGCTATTTTAGATTTAGTAGTCTTAATATATATATATCTCTATATATTTTATATATCTATATCTATAGCCCATGATAGTGTTGTATGGAGCTCAGAGGAGCTTTAGGCCAAACCTGTGCAATGTGACCACGGGCAGAGCACCTCAGAGACTGCCAGGCCCTCAGCAGGCACCATTTTGCTTTCATTTTCTCTTTCTGTACATGCCTTATATGGACAGCATTTATGAACATTATTCCAAGTTACAGTTTGTTTTCCATTGCTACTATTTTAGGGCTGTGTTTTTGTTTGTTTCTTTTTTGTTGTTATTTTTAAATAAAACCACTAACAATCTTTTGGACCATATTGGCTGTATTTGTCCTGTCACAAACCATTTTTGCCACTACTAAAGGTGCCAACTTTTGGTCCCGCCTTGCCTGCCCCTGTGGTTAGGTTTTTTCACTGGATGCTCTCCTGCCCTTTTATGTTTCGCTGTAGGACTTTGTCTTTGATTGACTCTTCCTGGTGACTTGCACTCATATTCCCGTTTAATCTTTACTGTGTATATGGGCTTGGAGCTGTACTTCTTTTTTTCTTTCCACAACCCCTTTTCTTAATGAGTGGCTAGTAAATCTATCCCTCCAAAGTTCATGCACATCTAGTCCAGTATTTCATGCAAGTCTTAACATCCTTTCCGAGTATCTTATAATCAACTTAGATTTTGCTTTGTCAAACCTGTGAGCTTTGTTTTCTTCCTGCCTTCTTTTATATTAATTCCCTCTATTTACTTTAATTAGAAGCCTGACAAGATGAGTAATATTTTTGTTAATTGGCACTGTTGTTTAGTGTTGTGTAACTTTTTAATCTATTCATGCAAAACTAAGACTTCCATGTCTTAACTGGCTGTTCTTTTGCATATTCAAATACTGACCAAAAAAGTAGCATTAAAAAAATTGCCCAAACCACCTTTCTTCAGGAAATCATAAACTGGCCAACAGTTACAAAGGAAGAAAAACTCAAGACGAGTGGATAATGTCAACTCAATATGAGAGGAAAAGCAGTTTCAAAGATACTGATTCTTTGTATATTTCATGTAATTTGGCATCTGGGTAAAGGAAAGAAATTGTACTGTTGATTCCAGCACAAGGAGATTGGCAAGGTAAAGCTGCTTTTTACTAGATAGCTGACACTCTTGCAAGGTGCAGTTTCAAGGAAGCTGTGACTTTTTTCCTCATGTAAAAGAGCTATTCTTTAATGCTCCAAACTAACTTTCTCATCAGAACAAGCTTCTCTTTAACTTTCAGTGCATGACATTTAGGCCCATTTCTTACCTCTTCATGTCATATCATTGCTATGCTTCTCCCACATTCAGGTCTCATTTTTGTCATATTCTGACAAGCAAGTTATGTTTTCTTCTGTGTGCAGTTTTTTGTGATCAACTGTCATCAGTTCAGAAATCTCTAGCACAGTCCTTATTTTTGTCAGCCTTAACAGCTAAGTGAATGCCTTCACTCTTCTTTTTCTTTTTGGTTTTTTTGGTTATTTTTCTTTTATGGATTTTTCCCCCTATTGAATTGTTCATTATATCAGCTGATGGAATTATATTGTTAACTGTAGTGATTGTCTTCTCCCCTGGCTTCTTTAGTGCCTTACAATAGATCTTTGAGTGTACGTAGAATCTTTGTAATCTTTGAGCCTTTTAGTCCATGAGCCTTTAGGTGGCACTTGGAAAGATTTCCTGTAGCTTAGTAATGCATAAGTTTTCCAAAAGAGCTTTTCTTCACTATTGTTTTTAAGCATATTCACTGTGAAATCTGGTTACTATTATTATGTCTCCTCTTATCACAGAGAACTTGCTTGATTTCTGTTTCTGTATCTCATTGCTTCAGTGAAACAATTTTAGAGAATAGGAAACTGCTACTGCTGTGGTTGGTTGGCTTGTCAAATAGAAGCCCTTCTGCTATTAATTACAGTGTTGAATGTTTCCTTTACGCAAGTTGATGGTGTAGTTAAGTGAGCAGGGGTAAAAGGCAGGTTCCTAGGACAATGTAAGCTTGGTTTTAAGCAGTGTAGTATGTAGGTCACATTTGCAAACCCAAGCCATCGCTCTTTCAAAGGAAGTGTTTCAGCTCTGCAGGAGAAACAGGGCAACTCACCCTCTTGAACAACAAAACTCTTATCTTTGAGTCATCCTCTTAGAAACTCTTTGAAATTGCAATCAAAGAGAAGTCTGTTGGATAATACCCAAAGAGTTCTGCTAGAAAAGCTTACCATCCCAACTGAAACATTTTCAGCAAAAGTTTACAAAACAAAATGCTGGTTTTAGACTGTTGGGGATCTCGTGCAATTCAGAAGAACACTATAGGCTGTACAGATAGGCTAACTGTCCTAACGACTACATTGTATGTAATGGCAGAGATATATTTACTAGGTCATGTTTTTATTGAGTCTGATTTTTATCAGGTCTTGGGGGCTGTGAATCATCCATGTTTCATTTTAGATTAAAATGACTTTTTTGAAGGTTGGATTCCCTGATTGGTGGATAAAACTAGATGCAGTTGTCTGCTTACCCTGGCTGGTGCTCAGAGTTTCTTCTCAAAGCTGAGTGATGTCTGCAAAATGGAGTTAATGGCCTTCCATTTCATCTCCATCCACCCCCTCCTTGTATGCTGTTTCCACAAAGTTTAATTAGCGTGGCTGGTGGGGAGGAAAATAGGGATAAATCGGAGTCATCCCCTTTGTATTGCAGAAGCCATGTGCATGAACCACGCAGCTGGACGCCGCATTCTGGTCCTTCTCCACATGCCAGGAGCTACTTCCTTGGGAAGGAGCTGGGTGTAGGAGGGTGGTGCTAGGCCAGTGCTCAGCACTGCAGCCTGGGATGTGGCTGCGCTGCTGCCTCTGCAGGAGGAAGGGCCCTTGTGTTGAATCCAGGCTCTGCTCTGGCCCTGTGCGTCAGGCGCTGGGCGACCAAGGGTGCTGCGGCCTCGTTGGGCCTGTTTTTGGGCACAGTAACAGCCCCGCCACAGCCCGCGAAGGACAGCGAGAAACGAGGGTGTGACAGGAGCCACTGAGCTGCGTAAGCAGGAGCAAGCACCAATTAAAGAATTATTTTAATTAGCACTGATCTCAGTTTTGCAAATTAAACCCCCCAAAATTCCCCCTTCAGAAATTGCTGAGTTAGCAGGAGAGGCCACACTGCAATGCATGGAGCTGCAAACTCAAGTGCTTTGCATGCTAAAGCAAACAAAACTGCTAACCTAGCACATAACTATGACCGCAACCTGCCCAGTACGTTAACTGCTCTTTCAGCCCTGTGGCCGTTCATTGCAGTCCTTCTATCTTGCTAGTTGCGTGTGGAGGAGGAAGCCTGAAATGTTCTTTACCTGTCAAGAACAAGATCTGTCCCTGCATACAAACAGTCCTGCCCCTCTAGCCCCATGCTACTAAATTCAGAGTGCCCACTAAGCATTCCTGAGAAACTGGGGGCAACTTCCAAGGTTCCTGATTTTTCAATGATTTCTTCTCCCCTATGTGGAAGGCAAGGGAAGGCTGCGAAGAGATCATCTCGGGTGCCTTTGGGATGTGCACACGGGCGGAGCTGGTAGATCTGAGCCAGGTGTTGCACTGTCTGCAGCAGTGGCCCTGCAGGGAAGGGTGGCGACTGCTCTAGGTGGTGACTGGATTTCAGGAAGTCTGCATCTCTCTAACATTATAGGTTTTGCACCCTGTGGTGCAAACTGTGAGTGTTTTATAGAAAGCATTTTTCCTGTTTCCCAGCTGTTCGTATTTCATAGTTATTTAGATTGTTTTGAGGTTTAGGGCTAAACTTTGGATTCAAGATGAAGGAAATATTTAGTGAATTTGACTTAATTAAGCATATAAAATTTCTGCTTTTCAAGATCTTGTTTTCAGTGCTTCACCCATGGCTGAATTCAGCCTTTAACCATAGGGATTCCTTAAAATTGAGAATAATGTTTTCTTTTATATTTGAGCTATGCGGATTAAATGAGATCTTTAAATATAACTGTTTTTTCTCCTCTCATTAGAAACTGTACGGCCCAAAACACCACCTGTTACGATAAAGTCTCAGCTAAAATCTCAAGAGGTAAAAATGCTTCTGTGTTTTATCTGGTATTTAGTACATGAAGCTACTATTAATCATTTAATTATCATTAATACATAATTAAGCATAATTCAGTACATCATTAGGCATCCTTTTGAGGCGATTGTAATAATACAAATATCTGCCACTTTTATGCTAACTTGCTGCTGTTGCTGCTGATTCCTGTGCTGTTCTGTAGTGAGAACACTTTATTTTTAGTACATATACTTCAAAGCTCATTTTTAGTAGGAAAAAAATGATAGTGCATCTGAGGAATAAATACTTTCATTAGTGTCCTCCATACTGCAGTAATACAAAGTGGGAGTTTATGTTCATTTTTAACTCAAATGGGTAAGATGCTTCCACCGTGTTTAGATTACAAAGTTTGTATAGTATTTAAACATGGATGCTTCATTAAAATGTAGACTCTTGCGCATGCACAGTGTGCCACATTGTATCCAATTCTTTAGTGATAGCAAGTTTAAGTTTAGGGCATCTAAATGATGATTCTCTGTAGCAATATTTAATTTTGAATGCACCAAGAGCTTTCCTTGACACTGTAAAAACCATGAACTTGGATGTCTATGTAAAAATAAAGCTTTTAGAGGAATGCAAAAAGAAGCCTAGGATAGAAAGCAGACTGTTTTCAGTATAGCTGACATTATAGACATTCTTATACAGACATATAGACATTCTTGTCTGTGCAAAACATATTCTTTAAAAATGTATTTACAATGCATTTTGTTTATTTGGTGACTCTAAATGACAGTCGCAAAAGAGAAAATATGTATTGGTGGCACTTTTTATCTCTTTGTAAATAAGTTTCTACAAAATTGTCTTATTACAGGATGAGGAAGAGATTTCCACAAGTCCAGGTGTATCAGAATTTGTGAGTGATGCTTTTGATGCCTGCAATTTGAATCAGGAAGACCTAAGGAAAGAAATGGAACAACTGGTGCTAGACAAAAAAAGAGAAGAGACTTCATTAGTAGAAGGCAAGTTTGAAAAAATAATTAGTTTATTTTGGCATCTCTCTTACCACCTCTGTTTTTGTGGGGGTTTTTTAGTGATTGTATGAGGCTACATGATAAACAGTAAAATAAATAAACTTCTTTTTACTGCTGTCTTTATTCGAATAATTTTTAAGATGGGTTGATTGAAACAAGTACTGTACTTAAGTTTAGGAAAGTAGTTTTATGATTGTTTTTCAAAGAGAGACCTGTTCTGCAAGGAAATGTTACAGAAATCAGTGATAGTTATTAGAACAGTCTAGTAATGTCTTTTGCAGAGTATTATTTGTACAAAGAATCTTAACAATTTTAAATGGCTCATTTATGAAAGTTAGTAGCAGAATATTTTCTCCAGCTCCCTTCTCTGTGTTCTTTCATAGGTACTTACATACCACCCATGTTTGTTTTTTTGTTTGTTTCTTTAATTGACATCCTCTTAATTATAGTACAGTTCATTACTGGAAGTCAGGAAATATTTTCTTCTGCATGAACACAGCAGAAAAGGACAGGTTTGTACCAGGATGTGGATTTACAGGTGCTTTTGCTGTAGAAGTTTCACATGCCAAAAATAAATAAATAGCAAATATTGTGGGTGATTTTTAAAAGAACTAGGTATATTCTACAAACATAGGAACTTTTATTCCTTTCCTAAATAATGCACACTTCCTTTTGTGAGACTTGATAGAGATTGAGTTGATAATAGTGGAAGACTTGAATTCATTTTAGAAAAGGAATTTGGAGAAGGGAGTTTGTCACAGCAAAGCCGTGAATTTACTTTTTTTATCTATTTACTTTATTAAAACATGCACACAGGAATCCAGATGTGTATATTAATTATGGTCATCAAAAATATTTTTTTTATTTTGATGTTTCTTATATTTTGAATGAGACTTAAGGGAGATAGGATTGACTCAGTTTCTTATCTTTTTTTTTAATAATTGATTCTCACACGTTTGTTTAATCATTTATCTCCTGTAGAAGAGACTGCTGATTGGGAAAAGGAACTACAGCAAGAGCTTCAGGAGTATGAGGTGGTGACAGAATCAGAAAAACGTGATGATAACTGGGACAAAGAAATTGAGGAAATGCTGCAAGAAGAAAATTAAGCATTTTCATGAAATCACTATAATCCTATTTTTTCTAAAAACTGACATGAAATTTTGCTTTCATATTTTGCTTACGAAAGATCTTCAAACAATATGACAGAATCTAAGACCATTGTAATTCCATACAGGGATATAAGCAGTATTGCTGTTCTTTATTTGAGAAGTTCTTCACAGTTCTTTTAAAAGAAAGAGAGGGACTCCAGTCTACATGTAATAAGTACAGATGGTAAGAAGGTTACATGAAACAATGTTGTGAGGCATTCTCTTAGGGGGTCAAGACTTCCTGCAGAAACACTTTTAAATTGAAGAATGTCAAGTTAAGTTGGTCTACAGCCTTCTGTTCAGAATGTAAAATTGGATGTTTTAAGTAACTCAGTCCTTGAAAATGACTGTATTTCATCACACCTGCACTCTTGTCCCTGTATGATCTGTGACTGTGTACCATTTATAAGGTACTTGTAACTAGTAACTTTAGTGTGTATTTAAGTTCTTTAACATATGTAGCCAAAGACTTTATATAAAAGCCTATCAGATGAACTTCTGATAACATGTTTAAAAATACTAATTCAGACTCCAAAAGATGTACAGGTTTGATATTGATCGGGTCACAAAACCGGTAAATGTTTATGCAGTTAGATACAAGACAGTTCCTACTTGGATTAACCTGCTGTTTTTATTAATACATTGTACTAAGCTACTCCCTTTTCCCTGCAGGAAGAGGTTGTTAAATGCATTCTTTCTTCAAAAGATTTATTATTTCCATTTCATTTCGCGATCTGTGTGAGAGCAAATTAAATGTTTTTCCTTATTTTAAATGTTGAGAAATATAAAACCTTGGGTTTTGGTTGACTTTATTATACTGTAGATATGTATAAAATTGATTGGTTTCTTTGGAATGTGAGGGCAGGGTGAGTGGCAAACATACTGAAATATGTCTGACCATGCCTCAGACTTGTGCATATCTCAAAACTATACTTTGTTATGGTGCGTAAGTCATGAAATCTAAATAAAAAGTTTTCTTTAAAAGTCTTTTGATTCTTATTAGACTGCTGGATATTATGTATAGCTTTTCCTTTAAGTTTGTAACTTGATGTAATGAAAACATAATGCTCCATTTATCATCTATTCCATTAACTTTTATGATAAAGAACCCCTAAGACTCTAAATACGAAGGAAAATGAGTAACATAAAGTATGACCCACTGAGCACAACTAAATAGTGTGAAAGTTCTGTGCAGTAAGTTTTGTTCACACTGGCATTGCTCACTAGGTCTGTTCTTGTTGGCAATACTCCCTTACTAGTCTTTTCGGGCTGCAAAATAGAAGAATGCAAAGTTTGGAAGAACTGGCCTACTTTTTTATAAAGAAAGAATACACTTTTATATGTCTTTTTCTACAGTACTTTCCATTCTTGAACCATGGAGCCAATAGGGATTTGTGGCGTAATTCAGAGAACATGTCTTAAAAGAGAGAAAGCAAAAGCTTAGCTAGGCCATATAGCTTCTTATGTAAAACCTCTGACGTGTGCACCATTGGGATTTTTTTTCTGTGCTTGTCCTGTTCAAAAGCTACTTAGATTTGGGCTAACAAATCTCATAGTTCAAGAATTAATTTTTTTCCATTGTTGGTGAATTACAAATTTTCTACCAATATGAACAGCATCTGGGCTTGAAGTATATAGGATGGTGGTGGTTGGTTTATTTTTTTCTTCCCCTCCAAGAAGTCAATATTCAAACCTAGAAACACTGGGATAAGGAACTCCTGAGTTTGTTTCTACTATCAAAATGCTGTCTGTAAATGATTTTTGATAATGAGATTTCATTAGCACTATCATATTGTAGAAGAAATCTGATGCTTTCATTTCATTTTGAAAATCCAACTATTCCCATGAAAAGGCGTATTGCAAAGTAAGTTGGCTGTGTAAATGTAGATTTGCAGAACAGAAAAGCAGTGATGCTTTGAGGAAAAGCTGGGCTTGGTTTTATAAGGTGGCGTTTGATAGCTGTGTTTTCTAGTTTGATTCTAGTCTACAAGTACTGCTAAATATAGAAGCACCAAGAACAAAATTCACAGTTTGTGTAGATATTGATGGATTTCATGGCATATACCAGAAATAATCTTCATAGACAAACTTGATTTACTAACGTACACAATTTAGATGTTATTACCTGATTTCAAATTATCTCCGGTTTTCATGTTTGTTTAATGCCATTCTTTTTGTTCTTCAGGGCAGCCAGTAAACATGTTCATGCAGGTTTTTATCTTCATAGTCAAGGAAGAGTTTGTCCAAATGAAGAAAAATGCTAATGTTTTGTTTGTGTAGAACGACATATAGAAATAGATGCAGTTGGCCTGGTGGGATAAGGCATTATCATGTCTTTAGGACCTAAATTTGTAAAGTAATGCTAGTATATTGTAGACTAAACACTTTTCTGATGCTCATGGCGTTAGAAAATACTTGTGGATTGTACAGGAGCTCATATGCATGCATGTGCATATGCATGTGCTCTTTCTTAACATAATAAATAAGGTGATGTAGTATCCAGCTTAATGGTAATATAAAGAAGGAATAAGGGGATCTGATGAATATGTCTAAGCACCTGAAGGGGGAATGTAGGGAGGATTGGGCCAAGCTCTTCTCAGTGGTGGCCAGTGAAAGGACAAAGAGAAAGAGGTATAAGTTGCAACACAGGAAGTTCCATCTCCATGTGAGGAATAACTTTCCTGGGAGGGTGGCAGAGCCCTGGCACAGGCTGCCCGGAGAGGTTGTGGAGTCTCCTTCTCTGGAGGTCTTCAAAACCCACCTGGATGCTGCACTGTGCTCCACGCTCTGGGTGTCCCTGCTGGAGCAGGGGGGTTGGACTAGATGGTCTCTAGAGGTCCCTTCCAACCTCAACCATTCTGTGATTCTGTGATACTGTGAACATTTTGCTGTTGCAGTTTCCTAGGTCAGTGTGTAGGACGGGAAATAGAGCTGTTGTCGAGGCCACGTGGTGGCAATGACGTGGTACCTGGTGGACTTTCCTGAAGCACAGGAAGAGCTTGGTCAAGCCTGTGACTCCTTGTGTGGGAGGTGGTTATTCCAGGAAGGCCTTTCCACCCATAAGTGGCCCAAAAGCAAGGTCTCCTGTCCTTATTCTTGCCCTCTGAACTTCATTCATCTCACTTGCTAGTGTCCTCTAAAAGCCTCCCATGAACGAATGCATAAAATACCTAGGGGCCCTGCAACATGAGGCAGTCAAGTAAATGAAAGCATCTTGAGGACAACATTTGCAGGAAACTTTTGTAAAGAGACCGAGAAGATTATGCACTCTTTTTGAAACTTGGAGAAGTCCTATCTTTTTTTTTAATCATGAAAAATGAAGTGGTTTAAATTTGCATTTTTTTTCAAATTAGTTGTCTTTGTTGCCATACATTTTCTCAACAACAACTTACTTCGAGCTCAATGCATATCTTTATACTGTCTTCATTTTTAAGATCTACGTTCTGTTCCTCATGCAGAGATTGCTGGACTTTCCAGTACCTTTAATTCGCTGTGACAAGTGTCTAACACTCCCAACAGCTTGTCCATAGGGAGAGGGTCTAAGCTTGATTTTGGTAAAAAGATGAAAATAGATAGACCTCTTGATGTTCACAGTAAATTTTATAGGCCTTTGTATCACAAATGTGTTTTAGTAACACATTTCACTCATATAAGCAGATAGGCTGGCATTTTTCTTATCAGTATTATTCCAGGCTATGGGATAGACGCTTGTAAACGCAGCAAAACAACTGCAGAAAGAAATCCAGAACAAAGCGCAGGGAAACAAAAGGTGGATGTGAACAGCAAGAATATAATAGCAAACTGTAAATTCAGAGGAGGAAGAGGAAAGATTGTAAAAGCTTGGCTTTTTTTTTTTTTTTTTTTTTTTTTTTTTTTAAATGTTCCCCTTTTCTTTTTTTTTTTTTTCACAGTTGTTTACTAGAAGTTAAGAACTTCTTTCCTGTGAGGGTGACAGATCCCTGGCATAGGCTGCCCAGGAAGGTTGTGGAGTCTCCTTCTCTGGAGGTCTTCCAAACCCACCTGGATGCCGCCCTGTGTCCTGTGCTCTGGGTGTCCCTGCTGGAGCATGGGGTTGGACTAGATGAGCTCTGGAGGTCCCTTCCAACCTCAACCATTCTGTGATTCTGTAAAGCTGACTGAAGCTCTCCGTTCCCCGGGTTGTTTCAGCAAGTGCTGCCTTCCTTCACTTTGCCCTTGAGCTGGCCCACAGAGCGCTTGACCCACTCGCGCTGGGAGCCTGGGTGCTCGCATGGGGCCTTCAGCGCGTGGCCCTGGGGCACAGCCTGGCCACCCTGCCCCCCAGCGCCTGTAGCACAACCCAGGATGCAGCCATGGGCCTGACGGCCGCTCACGTCTGACTGACCTTTGCTTTGCAGCAGCTGTTACGTGAAGGCCAGCGCTGTGTGGCACCCAGCTGATGGATCCAGGCCGCATCTAGCAGTAGTGCAGGAGAGAGGGGCCTCACACGGCCTGGGATAGCATGACACTGGAAGCCACTGTGCAGCAGCCTGAGCCTGAACTATCCCTTTATGGTTTTCTTTTTTTTCTGAACAAGAAAACTTTTTTTTTTCCTTTAATCTTAAATATAGTTTTTTGTTTAGTCAAGAGTCTCATTGTTTTAAGCAGACTGGTAACAGTGAAAGACTAGTTTTCTCTTTATTATTTTGAGTAAAATATTTCAGAAAACAGCAGTGATGCAATTTCTGTAAAATCCTCAAAGTGCATGTCTTTATTATCTCCTCAGTATAGCCCAAGATCACATATCTTCATGTACATATATATAACACAGTTGCATGTATTTTCGTGTCTAAGCATATTGCAAAAATCCCAACATATTTTCCCTTTCAGCTGTTTTTTTAATTCAGAGCCTTTGCAAGAGGAAGAGCAACCAGAATAATTATAATTAGTCTGTCACTGTCACTTTTAAAGAGATTCAGAAGTATGCAGAAATGTTCTTGAAGAATGAATCACATATGTCATTTCATAGAAGTGTGATTTCCATTAAAGGAAAGATTGTGAATGTTTTCCTTTGGGAAATGTTTCCTTAGGGAATGAATCCCTATTCATGAGGCTATAAGAATGCTCTCCAGATACACTTGAGAGCTGTGCCTAACCCAACACTATATGGGCAAAAAGGTGATTTTTTTTTTCAATTCAAGTGGTTCTAACAACGTAGAAGACAAAACAATAATGCAATTAGTTGAATGTTCCATATAAAATTAGAAAAATAAGGTTTTGATGCTTGCTTTGAAACATTGTGCTATAAAGAAAAGCACATTTGGCATGGGTTTAATTGCATCCATGCAGAAAACCCTAATTCTGCAGTTGAGATTGTTTTTTGTTCTCTTAAGTGATAGTTTGCATGTGCAAAGTGAAGGTTTCAGTGCCAGGTAAAACCTGGCATTTCTCTGCATTTCCTTTTCTTCCTTAGAAATGAGGTTAATTTACTTAATAGCCCAACAAGGGCCAGAGTAGATTGATTGCATCCAACTTTGTATCCCACATAGTTCAGAGAAGTTCTCATGCTGGCCATGTGCCCTTACAGGGCTTTGATGCCTGCAATTTAGACATCAAACAGTTCTGCTTTTGCTGTATCATCAGCGTGCATCCCGTATCACGTATAACAAGACTTTCAAGCCCATTGCGTTGGCTGGATGAGAAGCACTATTAGAAGAGCTTCACTGAGGTGGACAGAAGCTCTGCGTGTGTTCAGTGCAGATGGGTAAACATTGGTCTTTCTCAGTGGGATGCAGAGTCAGAGAACTGGTGGGAATGAGGATGCAAGGAAGCTCTGCCTTAACGGGCAAAAACACAGGATCATGAGGGCAGAGGAGTTTGTCTAAGGCCCGCGCTTTGGGTCTCCTTGGCCGTGTTGGTGCTTCTCCATCAGGCCATGTCTCAGCACGTGCTGGAATGTGACAGCCTGTCATGTTGAACGGCTAGGAAGGAAGGCCCCAAACTCATTTCTGCGCTGGGGCAGCTGCCATTTCCTCCCTCTGTTCCTTACGTGAGGGCAGGCCAGGCGCTCCTTGCAGGAGCAGTCGCCTCGCTGTCTCTGGCGGGTGCTGCCATAGATGGCACGAGAAGTCATGAGAAGACTTGGGAGGTGACCAGCAGCGCTAGTCTGAGCCCCAGGCTGATGTTAGTCATGGCAGATCAAAGATCCTGGTCCAGGTCCTAATGAATGACATCTGCATTCTCTCTAAAATCACATTTGCACGAACCCATAACTGGCTGTGATCCCTATCCATATGAATGGCCAGTTCCTTTTTCAAACTTGTTTCTGACTTCACTGGTGTTATGGAGTGATGAATTTCTGGATGTGTGAAGGTCAAGCCTAGCACCTTTTAATTTAACTGAACTCTGCGATACATAGGAAGACAGAATGTCTTGACTTTGCCTTAACCATGCCTCATGTGCTGCTTTTGTAAGAGCAACAGCTTCAGACTTAAATCTTACCCTGTGGGAGTTTTTCTATGCCCCCAATATTTTTTGCCATCTTTTTTTAGAGCTCATTTAACTTCAGGATTCTTTTTCAGGAATGGAGGTGTGACAAGTAGAACAAACGTGTAGGAAGATGCTCCACCCAGCTGACACATCCTACTTTTATTTTTCTTTATTACTTCTCATCCCACTCCTTGCAAATCCTGATATCTTGCTTGCTCTTTACTCATAGCCGTACGTTAATCTGGTACATGTTTACAGCAATGCCCACATTGGAACCCAGGCCAATTTCCCTGGTTGCCATCACTTAATTTTAGTATCCTGTGAAGCATAAGAATAGTAATGCAGGGAATTCATCCCTAATACTTGGTACCTCTAGAAAAGCCATTAATAGGGTATAGCTGCAAGCGTGTTCCTGTCCTCACAGGAGTGGAATATTAATTCCCAGCGTTAGTAGTATAAAGCACATATGCTTTGCTACAAAGTGCATTTTTGAAGAAAAGTAATTCACTAAAATACATAGATAACAACTTCTGTTGCAAGCATTAATGTGACTGAAAATACTAAAAGTTTTTAAGTAATCCATTTTCACATCTGTGTTCTTCACTGTAAATATTTTCTGCATCCTCCTGTCTCTAACTACATTTGCAGGCTCATGTTAGTTCTCTCGAGATGCCTGCACAAGCTGTTCTCCAAAAATACTAAACCTGTGTGAAAACTGTCCTGCAAGGAAGTCATATTTTTAGTCACAAAATAATTATGATTGATTTCTATCATTGTATCAGGAGAAAAAAAAAGTAGCTGCCAACCTAAGTGTGAAAATAATTATTGCTGAAAATATGTTCTCTAACATCTGGTACCTCTTGAGAAAAACTGTTCTACTTGACATAATGGCTTCACGCAGACTCCTGCTGAACGATCGTTGCTAACCTGTTTGGCACGCAAATTCACCAAAGCAGGCTGTATAATGAATTTTATTGAAGACTTAAAGCCATAAAGAATTCTAGGATCCTTTCTTTTCTCCCTTCTCTCCAAGTAGCTCACATGTGTAATTACCTTCTTTCTTCTCTTCCACAAAGCACGTACTCAGGGGAAGGGAGGGAACGCGCAAGGGCAATTTATGGTGTGTATATATACTTTGTGTGTGTGTGTGTATATATATATATGTATATATATATGTAGTTGAAAGTATATGTGTGTGTCTATGTATACGGACATACATTCACATATGTATACACACACATACCATACATACTTTCAAATAATGCTTGGAATAAATTAATCGTAAAGCCATATTTAAGGATTGCACAAACCCTTCCAGGACGAACAGGAGCACATTTGGATGCACTTCTTGCTGCTCTCTAAAGAAAAGATACATGAGAAAGATTTTGAAGTATCAGCGTTCAGAAGCAGAAGGGCAGGGTCCCTTTCTTCCTTCTTCCAAGAATGATACCATTATTATGGATGTTTGTAAAGCAACGAGTTCTTATTGAGGGGTAAAAATACACTATGCAAAAATCAGAGTGATAATCCAAAAATACAGCATTTTCTTCCGAAATTAGCACTTGCATAGTTTTTGTAAGAAATGATTTTGTATGTAAGGACAAAACAATGCAAGTGGGTACAGATACTGCCTCACAAAAGTTACTTCAGTCAAGGTCCAGTGCACCCATTTTCTGGAGGCATTTGAAGATTTTCAGTGTGATATTTCTGCATCTACATAACTACATTTAAAAAAAAAAGTCTTCTTTTTTAAGACTTTCCTTTAATAAATACTTTCCTTAAGCTACGAGGGGGACGAGTCTATTTTCCCGCAGAGCTGGAGCGCCCGCCTTTCCGAGCGGCGGCCGCTCGGCAGCCCGCTGCTGAGCTGCGCCACGGCCCTCTCCACAAGGGCGGCGCCCTCCGCCCCGCGCGCCCCCTCGCCCTCCGCCCCGCCCC
>VZSG01000952.1:213984-238363 GCA_013398315.1 Nothoprocta pentlandii
TGCTCTCTGACCCACTCTTCCTCTACCCAGGGCAAGCCTTCCTCTCTCTGGCTCTCTTCATGTGTCCCTGGGGCCTGGGATTCTAGAGGGCTGCCTCTGTTCTAGAGGGCTGCCCCTGGTTAAACTTGATTAAGTTTAATCAATACTTATAAATACCTGATGGTGCATTATAAAGAGGTTGGATGCTGACTCTTTCCAGTGGCACCTGGTGACAGGATGAGTGGCAACAGGCACAAACTGAAACACAGGAAGTACCACCTGAACATGAGAGAACCTTTTTCACTGTGCAGGTGGTTGAACCTTGGAATCTTGGCCCAGAGCAGTTGTGGAGTCTCCAACTTTGGAGATACTCAAAATCCAACTGTGCACAGGTCTGAACAGCATGGCTGTTCTAGGTGACCCTTCTTGAGCAAGGGGGTGGACCAGCATGATCTACAGAGATGCCTTTTAACTCAAAGTGTTGGTATCTTTTTGGCAGATTAATATTAAAATCTGTGATTGCTGTATTCAGTGTTATCAAACGACTGATGATATTTAGATTTCAAAGGATTATTAACAATACTTACGAGAATATTGACAGAACTATATATTTTACTTTTTTTATCTTTATATGTGATATTATAAATTATACTTTTTTTTTTTTTTGTTAAGGTTTCTTTCACTGAGTTCTGTAATGGTGCGTAGTCAGTGGTGCACAGCCAACAGTCATATATTTCTTTCTTTCTGATGGGATCCCATTTTTCCTCCCTTTATCACATACCATACAACTATGAAACCAGAATGCACTTCAAATCACATAGTTGCCCTGTTCTGCAGTTTGCTTCTATGAACAGGCTGTTTTTTTCTGTGTTGTGGTGATGTTTTTCCCTCAATATAGTCATCTCCTATTCCTTTCATAGGAAAGGAAGTGCTGTTACTGATGCAGGCCTTGAACACGCTTTCTACTCCAGAAGAAAAGTTGGCAGCTTTGTGCAAAAAGTATGCTGATCTGGTAAGTAGTTTGTGAAGGTAGCAAGAGTTGCCTGTTTGTTAATATTAACTGTTGGATTTAAAAGCTTTTAATGCAAGACAATTTTTCAAATGTTTCACAGCGTTAGAAAAATGATGCGCACTCAAGCTTCTTATACTGCTTTAGCTAAGCTTGTACATGGTCATTTCACTTCTACATGACTGCATAAACCCAAAGAAAAATTAGACTATGATAACTTTCTCATAACTTAGTACTAAAGCATAACATTAAGATGAACAGAAAAAGCTAAGTTTGTTTAATTGGAATAATTATCATTTTCCTAGTTTTTGTGTGGTATGTTAGCTCTCATGCTAGCATTTTGTTATTTACGCATTTTGGGATAAAGGAGAGAACAATGTGGTAGAGATCTGAAAAAAGAAAAGGCTTAATTATGATTAGCTATTTAACTGTTTATATTCCAAGCCATTTTTTGGAAGCTGAAAAGATCTATGTATAGTTTTTCCTTTATGTTTTCCGATCATAGTGTTTTTTTAATCCACTTGTTTGTATCTCTTTCCTCATTATCAAACCTAGAGTGGAGCACTAGGCAGAGCACTAGCAGAAAGTTGTCATAGAGAACATTCCCACGATGAGGAGTAGTATAAAATATATTTTTCCCTCTAAACTGTTTGGAGTCCAAAAAAAAGAAAAAGGCAGTTGGCTCATGATTTTACTTTTCAGAAGGAGTCTGGAGACTAAAGTACTTCAGATGTTCATCTTCAGACAGGGACATCCAAAACAAGAAAGACTGGAAATACTGCGTATATGTTTTCTACAATGTTTGTAGATGTAAGATGAATACAGAAGTAGATAAGAGATACCCAAGTAGCTTAAAAAAGGCATATGGTTTGTCTTCTCTAAACCAGTTGTCAAGTGTTTTATGCCTGGAAATGTTTCTGAAAACCACATAATGTTTGCCAATATAGCATAATTTTACTGAAGATTTATTTTATTTTCTTTTTATTTTGAGAGGAATACTATCTCCAGAGCTTTGAGCTAGGAGAGAGACTTCTGTTATTACTGTTATGAAGTAATAGTCTCGTAAGAACAGCATTAGAATATCCTAGACAAAGGTCACCTTTCTTACAGGTCTAGGGGTTTGTTTTGGTTTGGTTTTCTTTTTCCTTGTCATTTCTTGCTCTCACGTGTTGGGATGAATGAATTTTCCTCAAACCCAACAACTCTTCTAGGATAGTGGCTTATCACTTTTGCTTATTTGAGAAATTAGGTTTTTGTAGTACAGTTCAAGGACTGTAGGTCCACGTTAAAAATGAACTTGGATATTGTGAGAGAAAATGCAGTAAACAAGTTAGAAATTTTGACCAACTCTTAGTGGATGTAGTGCCTTTTCTCGTTGAGCAGACAGTTTCCACAGTGATCATAATGGCCTATATAAGCAGTTAGTTTGAGATGAATTCCTCACTTGCACATGAAGAAAATAGACTTTCTGCACCACCTTCAGCTTGTATGAATTTATTGATGTTGAAGGAAAGATCTCAAACTAATTAGGAGAGCAGCTAGACTGAATGAACTGTAATCTTTTGGTATGTTTTTTTTTCAGTCCATAGAAGTTTGGCCATCAGGAGAGATGCAGTCAGTGCTGTGGTTTTTGAGTTTTTCTGTTGGTGGTGGTTTTTGTTCGTTTGTTTTTTTGTTTTCCTCCCTCCCAGAGGAATGTCCACAATCTACAGTGAGAGCCACCAGTCTGGACAACCAGCTGTTTTCCCTGTGATGCTCAGAGCTGCTGGGAAGAGGGTGGGAGCTCCCACTTGTCTGGGTGTAATAGAGACCCCATTTTAGCTGACTGAGTCTTAGGGGTATTTTGTTACCCTTAGAAAGGTCTAGTTTTATCCAGTTGTCCTCCTGTTAAGACGCATTCTTTTCGTCAGGATGGTGAACCACTGGCATAGGTGTCAGTTCTAATGCCAGCAGAGGTTTGAACTGTTTATGGCAGTGCACCTACAATGCTTTTTTTCTTTTTTTAAAGATTCATCATCTTTAAAGCTCACTATCAGGTTTTTCAGTGGTGTCTCATGAAAAGGACTGTACAATTAAGGTAGGAATGCCTCTCTCCTGGCAAAAGATCTTCCACATTTTTTTCCCTATTTTGGAATCTATAAGAAGATCAGTTTATGATGCAGAAAAGTTTGCGTCCTTGGTGATATCCATCTCAGACAGGAGTAGTTTTACGGGACTGTCTGAAGTTCATATGTATGCAAACAGGACAGCCACCTGAAGTGTTTTTCATGCCACCTAAGAAAAGGGCTTTTGTGTTTGAATATCAAAACATTTCCTAAGAATTCCTTCATTCTAAACCAGATGAGCTATGAATGTAACTTACCGTCATGGAGGTGCCTTACTCTCTCTTCTGTATTTTTGTCTGCATTTTGGCATTATTTTGAGCTCTTTCAGAAAACCATTGTTGTGTTCTTCTCTGTCATCCTGGTTGCCAGCCTTCTCCTTCCTGTGTTGCCTAGAGGCTGAGGCACTAAGAAGGAGCAGCATTACACTTAATGTTCTGATTACCTTCTTTACAATAGAGCAGACTCTTTGTAAATAATATGGTTTCTTGGGGAGCCCAAAAAAATCATACTCAACGGAACTTAGTCTTACCCTCCTCTCCGAGCAAGAAAATCTCTCCTTCATTGGATGTTCGTAGAACACATTTTGTGCTATATGCAGAGTTTACTGCTCTACCTTCTCTAAACTGTCTAAAGGAAATGGATTTAAAATTGTGATTCTGAATAGACTCAGTAGTAAAAGCAACTCAGCTATCTAGCTAACAACATGTAATTTAGCTAACTACCTGTTGGCTAAACAGTTGTTTGTACCTAAAAGATAAGAGAATGAAAAATAATGTGACTTGCTGAAGGCAAGACCTTTGAGCACAAAGATCTTTTATATAAGATATTTTTGGCCAGAGAGTAAAAAGTCTGTACTTCAAATTAGCTTGTAAAACTAATCTTGAGTAACACTTCATGTTATTGTTTCTGTAGCAAAATAAAATTCTAATGGACTGATAGTTGCTGGATTTTTCATCTATTTTTAATGTATATGCCACGTTACTTTTTTTTCCTCAGGGCTAGTCCTACTCCAGTAGCTGAGAACAAGCTCATAGCCTCTGGTCAACAGGCCCATGGCTCCTTTTCAGCAAAAGCAAATGCTTGTCAAATTGGAGTTTGGGGGGGATTTTGTTTTTTGGTTGTTTTTTTCCCTTTGTCCTTAGATATTTAGAAATGCATGTAGGATGATGGGAGTCTTTGTAGGAGCAACTTTTAGGGGGATCTTAATGAAATACATCTGCAATGTTTTACAGTTTGTTGAATCTTCTTTAAACTGCTTGTCTGTACACGTAGAATCTAATCACACCCATTTTTATTTAATAAATATACTCTCTACCTTTAGTTGGAGGAGAGCCGGAATGTTCAAAAGCAAATGAAGATTCTGCAGAAGAAACAAGCACAAGTTGTGAAGGAGAAAGTCCACCTGCAGAGCGAGCATAGCAAGGCCATTCTGGCACGTAGCAAACTGGAATCTCTCTGCCGGGAGCTTCAGCGTCACAACAAGACATTAAAGGTTAACATACATAATTTGCAAGGCGGGAGAGAAAAGGAAGATCCCTGTGTCTTGATTACTGGTTAATTACAAAAGTACTGTGTTTATTTACCTTTTTGTCCATTATGGGTATATATTTTATATCCAAAAAAGGTATGGTGTGTGGGATGTTAGCGTAAGGTAAGATTCTATAACATCTAGATTCTTCATTCCATGTACTCCCCACTCAGCACAGAATGATGAATTTGATTTATATTAACTCTAAAAATTGAAACTATACAGAAGCAAGTTATTACCATCGTTTCTAACTCAAATATAGAAAAATGCATGTTTTGGCCTGAACATGATTAATATTATTTCATAAAAGGAAGAAAATATGCAGCAAGCACGTGAGGAGGAAGAAAGACGTAAGGAAGCAACTGCACACTTCCAGATTACGCTGAATGAGATTCAGGCTCAACTGGAACAGCACGATATACACAATGCCAAGCTCCGTCAGGAAAATATTGAACTGGGGGAAAAACTGAAGAAGCTCATTGAGCAGTACGCTTTGCGAGAAGAGGTGATTATGCTCCTGATAGGGGCCTCTTAGTTCCTTCACCGTAGGGATCTATAGCTATTTAATAGTTGGGTTGTAGCTATTTAGGAGGTGGGTGGGGAACCTCTAATATTTTATATCTATTATGTGCGTAATGTTGAATGTTGTTCTTATTTCATACTTGGCTCAATTGGCTCAAGCAGCTACTTCATTTTTCTATCTTTTCAGTCTGTAGTTTATTAAAGGTGCATTAAAAAAACAAAAAAAAAACCACTTTCACAATTAAAGTGGTCAAATAAAAGCAAGTTGTGCAGAGGCTGTGGAACCTCTGTCTTTGGATATACCCAGAACTCACCTGGAGAAAGTGTGAGCAACCTGATCAAACTTGAGAGCTGTTTTGAGCAGTAGTCTGAACTAGGCTGTGTCCAAAGGTTCTTTCCAATCTAAATATACATTTAATATTTGAAAGCAATTTTTCATTATAGTTTGGATTATAAGAGTTAATCTAAATGACCCAAAACAAATAAAGATATGAAATATCTTTTGGCAAGCTCCTATATTGCATAAGCACAGGTTGCTGGCATTCAGTCATCTTGACCTGTCGTTCTCTAAGAGGGCATCTGTTTGAGTTGGCCACGTGGAAGCAACTGTACGTTGAGGCTAATGGAGCTAGTTTTCTTTAGCACCAATGTGTGCAGTAGACACCTCGAGCCACAGAAGTGAAGTACCTCAGGGCTGGCCAGTTCTACCTGTCAGAGAATGCTAAGTCTCATGGAGTTCTATGTCCAAGGTTAGTGTTTATTCTCAGTACAAGGGTATTTTTTTATCTTTAAATCTGAATCAATTGGAAAGTTCACTGTGGACTCGAGTTTCCCACCTTATGTGATGGTAGAGCGTTGGTAGCTGCTGTGAGATGATTTGGGAAAGAGGCAGGAAGCTGCTGTCTGCTCCTTAAGCAGCTTGAAGTAAAACTACGTGGACATTTGATTATATGTAGAATTTCATCAGCCATATAGCTGCTCCATAGCAAAGGATTGACTCAGGTTTTTAATTATGAAGACTAGAGCTTTAAAAAGTAGTATCTGAAGCACAGTAAGGTTAAAAGCAGATACTCGCTTTTGAAGAGAGAATGCAAGGTTTCTTTCATTCTAGGATTTTTTTTTGAAACACCTATCTGTTGCTGCATGTATATTTGTGTGTTTTGTTACTTTTGGTTATAAAGCTATTTTATTAAATTGGTTAAAACTTCCAGAAAGGATTGGAGGTGGGAGGATGGGGAAGCTTAACCATAATAAAAGGAAATGAAAGGGAGAGAAAATTCATATGCCAAACAGCCTTTTGCTGACTTTTGCATGGAACTTCTCAAGAATTGTCATTTTCTTCCCTGCTACTCTGTATTGTCTTCTGCCCACTGTTCATGTTTCACTAACGTGATTTTTTTTTCTTTAGCATATTGATAAAGTGTTTAAACATAAAGAACTGCAGCAGCAACTTGTGGATGCCAAACTTCAACAAACTACCCAGCTTATAAAAGAGGCAGAGGAAAAACATCAGCGAGAAAGAGAGTTTGTAAGTGAATGCTGCATATGTTAGAGAAATAACAAAAAAAGAAAAAACAATTGACTTTTCAAAATATAAAGAAAATATAGTGAGACGCAAACTGAGGCTAGTGTATTCTTAAAATTAGAATAGCTTTCAGCATTAAGGTAGAAGTGTCTTGGTTTTTAAGTAGTTCTGTGTATATATTTCTTACAATGCACATGTGCACATACAACTAGTGTTGCAATTTGCATTTCCTCAACAGATGTGCTGGCTTTAGTTAGTTAGTTTGTTTTAAACTAGGAATGACTTTAACTGAAACACCAAGGGATGTTTTTTTCCCCTGGCTCTTAGTTGTGTTGTAGGAAAAAGCACAAAAAAGTACAATGTAGCAAAAGCAGAATAAAACATGTACTCTTCCAAACTGTTTCCAAAAGTATGCCTTATACTGATGATATAACTGCATTTTGATCATTAGTAACTTACCTGTGGTCTTTCAAGAAGACCACAATTTAAAAAGCTTTAGGATTTTTTTTTTTAATATGTGTTGACTTGTAACCACTAGGAAAAAGGTCTTGTTTTTTCTTGTGTATTCTTAAAGTGGTGGTCCACTGCAAGGACTGCCCTACATTAGTAGACAATAGTTTTGGCGTCATAAGATGAGGAAAATCTCTTCCTTACGTAAGGGTGGTCTCAACTATATTGAAGTAATCTGTAGGGATAATGAGATAATGTCATGACTTTAGAAATAATGATGGAAAATAGATTATATAGTTTTTCAATTCATCAGTGAAGTGCTTGCATAATTTTAGCTGTTCAAACTTGCTAGCAAAATACAAACAAATCATTCTACCAATCAAAAAAAATCAATAAAAGCAATTTCTTTATGCTATCATGAGCTTCAAAATAATTAACAACAAAAAAGTGAATGACTCATAGGTGTTTAGCTTTTGTTTTTTGAAATGACCTGCTTTATTAAACTTTTTTTTATTACAGATCAAGTTTTTTTAAGCCATTCGAAATGCATATTTGTTTTTATTTTGTGCTTCTTACAATTGGCAGTAAATCCATTAATTCTTTATTTTTTTTTCTAGCTTCTAAAAGAAGCTACTGAGTCCAGACACAAATGTGAACAGATGAAGCAACAGGAAGCCCAGCTGAAACAGCAGGTTATCTTTCTATCTATCTATCGATCGATCTATCTATCTATCTATTTATTTATTTTTGTGGAGTCATCTTCAGTGCAGTTGTTCCAAAGTGAAATTTTCAAGACTTGTGGAGTGGTAAAATGCAGCACTTAACCATGCAATTTTTGCGTATTGTTCACTCATCAAATATAATCTCCTTTTTGTGAAAAATACGTGATATTTTTAATTTAATCTTCAGTAAGCAACTCCTCAAGAGTGAGCTATGAAGTATAAGTTGTAAAGACTTGATGTTTTGTAGTTGCTGACCTCTGGAAAGTGCCATTACTAAAGATGATAAACATGGAATTGCTGGAGTTTGTATTCTTAACATTAATAAGACTAGAATGCATGAAAGCTGAAAAATCTCTTCATTGTGACTACTACTTTACCACTCCTTGCATTTTTTAATGTTGTTGTCTTTTCCAAATTATTTCTATCCTTTTTATGTTTGTTCAGGACCAGACAGGCCCTTGTGACTGACAAGAGTTGGGTGGGTTTTTCTATGTGGATTTTACCCTCTCTTCAACAAGAATGGGAGCAAATATTAGATAGCAATATATCTAGTTATTCGCACTCAGGAACCTAAAACAGAGTGTCTCTGTCTACCAGCTTCACTGTCTTCAAATTCTGTTCCCTCTGGTAATGGTATAGACAACTTTTCTATGACAGAGAGGTGGTCTGCAGTGACTGTGCTGCTGTTCTGGTGACCTGCAGTCTTTGGCTCTGTTAAGGCAAAGGAAAATGCTCATTTAAGCTAACGTGGTGGCAGCTGAGGAGCAGCAGCTGCTCCTTTCAGCTTGCTCCTTAAGTAACTGCCTTGCCTCTTGTCCGGATTCTCAGTCCAGAGGCTGGTGTCAAACTCTTTCAAATTTATAATCCTTTTATTTAAAATCTGTTCCCAGTGCTTTCATTTTATTTACAGCACACGTACAAGTGTGCACGCACATGCACACTTTTTATGGTAGTAATATAATCTGAGGTTTGTTTAGGACAACAGACCTTTGTACTGTAAGATGAGCCTAGGAAGTACAGGCAAATTGCAGAGTCATGACTACTGCTGACAAGCTAGGCTAATTCCTGATTCATTCTGTTATTAGAGAAAAACATTATTTCTGTGCTCTGACTGTTACTGTGCTAGAGCTAGAACATCCTCCCCCCGCACCGTGTTAGAGCTGAGAGAAATGATCAGCTCTGACGAGTTTGTTCAGCTAGAGCAGGAGGTCACCAGTAGGTGGTTGTGGCATTTCATAATTGTCTGTTGTCAGAGCATTGGATTATATAATGCTGACTTATTTCTAGGTTTGTCTCCTGTATTAAAACCTACTGCTTGAAAGAAAAATACACTGAATAACATATTTTGCTGTTCCCCATAAATGACTTTGCTGTATAATGTTGCATACTTCTCTCTTGTTAAATACCAATACTTTCCACTAGTTAATTTTAAGACTTTTATGTGTTATGTTTTTTTATTTATAACAGTTTATGAATATGACTCTTGACTTCCAGATGAGTCAGTTTTTTTTTTTTTTTTTTTTTTTATTTTATTTTTTTTTTTATTTCATCCTCATATGTTAGCTCTGGTTGCTTGGGAAAATGGGAAGGATGGTAATTCAAGTTTCACTTCACTTCTCATACTTGTAACAGAAGTAGAATTCTGGTTAAAGACCACAGGATTTTTTTTTTTTTTTTTAATGAGGAAGCAAAAAATGAGATAGCTGTGATTAAATGTGTTATTTTTCAACATTTTATTGAATTGGTGTGGTATCCTTTTCTTTAAAATGTATAATGCTGTGTTAGGAACCTGGATCACTGCTCATATATATGTGTTTGTGTGTGTGTATATATACACACACAAGTACACACATACACTTTGAATAGCATGTTCATGCTTCTGCTTGCTCATCAAATGAAAATTGTAGCACAGAATGAGAAAACTACAAAAAAGTTGCACTTTCATCATTTTGAACTTAAATTTCCTCCTGTACCTTAATGAGTATTTCTGTATGGAAATACAGACGTGTAGGATAATGTTCCTGCCTTTTTTCAACAGCTTTCTCTGTACATGGATAAATTTGAAGAATTCCAGACCACCATGGCAAAGAGTAATGAACTCTTTACGACATTCAGGCAGGAAATGGAAAAGGTATTTAATATATTAGACCTTCATGAAACTTAATAAAAGAATATATGCTGTTATTAGGATGCTTTTTGAATTTCATTACAACATTTGCCTTCTAAAATATCACCTTGAAGGTACAGAGTATCTTGATATTTAATTTGGGTCATAAGAGGCAATAGGGATTTCTCATATCAGAAAAATAAGATATAACCTTTTTTTTATTTAATACTTTTAATATTTACATAATATCTGCTTCCTAATTCTACTGTAGTCAAAGTAGTGCCTAGTCAAAGGCAATAGGAGTTGCTTGATTTTTGTCTGCTGTGCTTCAGTTTTAAAACGTTCTTGGACAGTTTTATCTTGAGGAAGACTCATAATCTGTTTCTTTCAGGAATTAGTGTTGTCTTTGAATTGCAGCCTCAGAATTTGTGGGATTGATTTGGTGCAGAAAGACTTTTCTGTAAAAAATAACTTGTAATATTACTTCTGAAGTCCAGTTTGAACAAAAAGTCAGAACAGTAATATATACTTACCTCTATTACAATGCAAGCCAAAAAAAAAGTAAGCCTTCTATTTGCAGATGACAAAGAAGATTAAGAAACTGGAAAAGGAAACAATAGTGTGGCGCACAAAATGGGAAAACAACAACAAGGCTCTTCTGCAAATGGCCGAGGAGGTGAGTGATCATCACCGTGTGTTAAGCAGTAGGATGCCTAAACTGGAGTCTACGTCCCCAAGAACGTGTTACACTTTCTCAGTTTTGAACAAAAACACTACAGTCTCTTTGAACAAAAACACTGCTATCTGCTGCACGTTATGGATTCTGTTACGTTTTCTGTTGTGTAAATGGGCTGTTCTCCTCCCAGAAAAAGTGAAAATGAGTTTCGCTTTTCAGAGTTTTGCCTGACACGCAACGTAGCCATCTTCCCCTGCTCACTATCGCGACTATATGGTTGGTGCGATAGTGTGTATGAAATTATGCAAGCTAACTGTATCGACAGGTATCTAATCTGTTGGGCAAAGTTCTGACAGTTCAGCCTTAGAAGTTTGCTTTTAAATATACAATCCTTACCTGACAAAAATGACCTGTGAAACTTTTCTTACATTGCTGCTGCTTTTGAGTTCATGAGGTGCCATTATATCTATTTCCTCTCCTGTAAGAGAAGCTAAAAATATTTTTACACAGGCCTTGCACATACAGTTCTGATTTGTTTCCCTCTATTTTCTAATTTCTAGTTGAAGTATGTTAATACCTTACTAGGGAATACCAAATTGTTACCCCAAGTTCCTCTGTAACTGCTCAGCCTTTCCTATTTTCTGAAGGAGTTAGTTGTGTGATCACGAGCACAGTAACTTCTGTGTGTAACAGCTGCTGGGTTCTAGATTTCTACCTTTATTCCTTCCTGCTCCCTGCCTTGCAGTAACTTGGGATGGAGTATTAGAGTGCACTCAAGTACTCTGGTCAAACTTGTTTGAGCACAGCTAGCATTTGGCCTGTGAGGTGCGTTAGAACTTGATCTGGAGAGCTAAACAGTGGGGATTCTTTTCATCAAGTTAAAAGAAAAACACACTTAATTGGATCACAAAGCTTCTGTTTTCTTTTGTCCCTCAGAAAACAGTAAGAGATAAAGAATACAAAGGTTTTCAAATAAAACTGGAGCGTTTGGAGAAGCTTTGCAGAGCTCTTCAGACAGAGAGGAACGAGCTGAATGAGAAGGTGGAAGTCCTTAAGGAACAGGTTTCCCTCCGGGAGGCAGACATGGATCTAGCCGTGCAGGTGCTGCAGTCCTGCACGCTCGATTCCCACAAGGAGCTGGGAACTGCCACTGATGTGGAACCAGGGATCCAACCTGATGTTGACCCACGCGTAGCAAATAGCTCTGAAAAGACTGTCTCAACAAGTCCTGTTCCTGGCACTGAATCTGTTGACTAAAGTGAAGTGTAAACACTGTATTGAGAGATATATTTTGTGTATAACTTTCTCTGTCGGTGGTAACTATTGGTTTTGTGGTGAAAATTTTCTTACTTTTTCTACCATATCTGTATTTTCTTAGAACTACTGGACTTATGTGGTACAGGAAGCTGCCTAGCAGCTTTAAATAGCTTAAACTATAAATTTTTCACAGCTGTGTTGCACATCTGCCTCATTTTTTAAAAGAAAATATTTTTCCATAAAAGGATGCACGTGTTTCCTCCCCACAACACAATCACTGTCATTGAAGACTGTCAGATGCGACATTGTTTCAGGGGATGATAGTGGCAGCGTGTCACGCTCTTGGTTTGAAGAACAGTATTTTGTTTCTGTTTATGGAGTTGCCGCTCAGTATACTGATATGACTGCCCATTTCTTCAGTGAGTTGATTTACATTGGGATGTCTGATGGCCAGTAAAAACTTCAGTTTTCTCCCCTAGTATATTTTCATCTATATCAATGAAAAAGTGTGGGTCCAGAATATAGTACAAGTTCTGTTAGGGGATTCAATGTACTTTGTGATGTGGAAAAAAAAAACAGCTTTGAAACACATGGATTTGCAGCTGGTGATACAGGGTGCGCAACTTCTTGCGGATTTCTCAGGGTTGCGTTGTAAAGTTTGGCTTGGACTATTTGCCCTGCTTATGAACAAATTACATACAGATGTGTGAGGAAGTGTTGAGCGGTGCTACAGAGGGGAACTTCGCAGTTGTGCATCCTGTTGGGCAGATGTTGGTCACATTCTTCCCTCTTGGCTCCAGCGTGTCCATAACCTGGTTGATTTGGGCTAGAGGGATCTTTGGCCTATGCGTTTCTCGCTGTCTTACCTGAAGCTGTGGAAAATGAATGTCTGCTGTCTGATTTATGGAAAGAGAGGAACCTTTGGTGTACAGGCTTCTCTGACTGCCCTGTATGCCGTGTATTTCACATCAGCTGAGTATTCCGGTTATAACTGAACATGTAGACTCGTATATTTTTCCCAAAGTACAATGTGAAGCTTCTTGCATGCTCAACCGTGAAGCTGTAGCAGTTGGCAGGTGCCTTGCCAGTTACCTGGTAGAGATGGTACTTCACCCACTCTGTTCAACATGGTCCTTTAGTAGCGCTTAAGCCACGTAGTCTTTCCATGGCAAACTTGATACCCGCGTTTTGAGTTATCTTCCAAGAGAAACCAGGACCAACAATTGCTTTTTTATTTTTTATTTTTTTGGCAAGGCAATGTGTTTAAATAACCATAAGCTACCCTTAACTTCAGCACACATGCAGTCGCTGTCTAGTTTTGATTGCTGTCGTTTTGAGAAGTCTGAAAACGTGTAGCCTTTTCTGGTACTTAATGTTCTTTGCACTTACTTGGGAGATTTCCGAGTCGAGCACATCTCTTAATGAGCTTCCCACCCTTGTTGCCCTTGACAGTTCAGTGGCTAAATTTACTTGAATGTTCAGGCTGCACTGAGCTCCTGATCCTTTTTCTGTTGTAATGTACATTGAAATAATGTGGCTGTCTCTTAAAGAGAATAAGGTTCTGTGGGGCCTAGAAAGGGGATGTTGGCTCGACCTGCTGAAGGGAACATGCAGACCTGACCCTTTGGAGTTGGGGGAGTGAAGGGGGAGAGTCCCGGCTTTCTCGCGGCCTGGTGCAGTGTCTGTGCTTGTGGCCCAAGCACGATGCAGGGTTGGAAAGAAGGGAGCAGGGAGCAGTCAGCCGAGTTGGGCTCGGAGCTTTGATATGTTAATCACATCAACCGTATGGCATGTGCATTGGAAAGAAGTCTTTCAGTCTTGCTCTCCAAATGACTTGCTTTGTAGAATCAAACTGTTTAAAAATGGTTACTGCAAAAGCTGGTTTTCAGTAACACTAAGCATGAAAAAATTTTCCTGAGGGAAAGTGTAAAACTTTGTATATGATGCATCGTACCCTTGGCAAGGTAGGACATGCAGTTTTCTATTTTTACAATTTATTATTTGAACATTTGTATCTTTAACAATTCTTTCTATCGTGCTTGTTCTATATGGAAGTATGGACCCTGCTGCAAGAATATTTTAAAGGGCTTTTAGGGATATGTGACATGTATAGAACAGCAATACAATATATTTGTTACTGACTTGATATGTAAGCAAAGCGAATGCCCCAAGTAAGAGGCTTTTAAAATGGGGATATCTTCTCTCTCCTACCTGTGACATTATCCACATCATATCAACTTTCCATCTGGCCAAGGTGAGCTCTACTTTGCTTCCTGAAACCAGTTGATACTATTTTGTGATTTGCTTGAAGAGTGCTGCTTAAATTAAAAATAAGAAAATACAAATTTTAAAAGGGAAAGTTCAGCGCTCGAACTGATCTGCCATACAGCAGGCTATTGCACTGCCAGTCTGCAGCCAAATTGGCTCCAGTGGGGTTTTAAGATAAACTTGTATTAATGCCTTTCTTCCACTACCATGAACTCTTTAACCGGGGCTGTAACTTTAGAGCCTGAAATGAGGGTGTCTGATGGCCAGAACTTGGGGGCCTGACTGAGAGTTTCACCATGATTAAGCTGCAAAACTAAATCCTACGTGATGCAAGTCCCAAGTCTGTGTGCGTGTACACAAGTGAGTTAGGGCTGTGTCTCTGATGTGTTGTCCTTCCTCTCATTACACTTACACCTGGTTACGTTACAGTTCAATTCTCAGGTGTTGCAGAAAATCTACCTCTTTGGACTGTAGATGGAAATAACTGTGAAAAAAGTGATGCAGAAATCTAGTTTGTGCTAAACACACTGCTTTATTTTTACAACCCATGTCTGCTTTCATGAGAGAAAAAAAAGATAAATGAACAGGCAGTCTTTGTTTTGCTTTTCAAAAACATTTTGTAGAGATTTTTCACTAATGTGAATCTGAAATTTTATCTACTCAATTCTGTATAGATTAAGTAAATAAGTATGCTTAATATATTGGACTCTGGGTTTTTTTTTAACATCCTATTCGTGCCCGACTCGCTTTACTGCACTCGGACTGTATTTGTTTAAGAATTCAAGAATACAAATTAAAAGAGGTGAAATTGGGGGCGAAGTGTGTTGCTCAAAGCGGGGCTGCGCAGGGTCAGCGGTGCCCAGCGCCCCTGGCACTGGACGATGCTGCCGCGAGGAGCCGCTGCCCCCCGTGAGGCCCTGTGGTGTTGCCCTCCCTCAGCGTTGCTGCTGCCTTCCCGGGCACTGCAGTTGGAAAGCACTCTTCCCTTGTGTAGGCATTTTCCTAGGTAGGATGTCATAGTGTTTTATCACAGCACACTGTTACCTGTCCTCTGGGACACTGTGAAGATGGCATTTTGAGCAAAAATGCAGGTCACCCAATTCATCTTGGAAGAGCTGAATCGTATGGGTCTTTGCCCCTGAGCTTTTCCTAGGTATTCAAGAATCTAGGTGTAATGTATTGACTGTCCATGTTCTAATGTTCTAGGTGTTTGTTCCTTCAGAGCATTCCCTGAGATGAGGCCCTTTTTTTTTTTTTTTTTTTTTTTTTTTTTTTTTTTTTTTTTTTTTTTTTTTTTTTTTTTTTTTTTTTTTTTTTTTTTTTTTTTTTTTTTCCCCCTCAAAAAGGTGCTTCCTCAAAAGGGTCCTGCCCCTATATAAACGTCTCTTCTTCTTTTACTACGCTTACCTATACAGCATTCACCTCTACTGGTGGTTCCTCATCCTCACAAAACTTGCTATATTCATCTCTAGCAAAATCTCCTCAGTTTGGCTGTATGTCACACTCAGAGACCTAATCGCTCTCTACCGCTCCCTGAAAGGAGGTTGTAGTGAGGCGGGGGTCGATCTCCACAATAACTACTGCAAGAGAATTGGATGTGGAAGAATGTCAAGGATATTGGTGATGGGGACTGCCCACGCTGTTGGCTGTTGTGTGGTACGCTCGGCTTACAGTCATGTCCCATACACCACGCACACAGACTCCACTTGTTTGTGTTCATTGTACCTTCTGATGCTTACATGCTGTTTACCTGGTATTAGCACCAATCAGATTGTAGCACGGAACGATCATGTGCTCATAGTAGTTGTGTAAGAACATAGATTGCCTTTTCCCCCACCTGTTCCTCACCATGGACCAGTGCTAAGCGCTGCCTGGAATCTTCCTATGGCTCTCTTCCTCCTGCTGGGAAACTGGGGAGCCCCTATGCAGAAGTGGAGGTAGGTAATGAAAGCCTTAACCCTGTGTGCCTGGTTCTGCTGGATGCCCAGGAGACTGTGTCATCATCCGGTCCTTATAGCTCAGAAGGAAATAGCCCCAAGCTGTGCTATTTAGGTTAGGCATTAGGAAAAATTCCTACACAGGAGGAGTGCTGAAGCATCAGAACAGGCTGCCTAGGGAAGTGGGGGACTCACTGTTCCTGGCAGTGTTCAAGAAACGTGTAGATGAGGTGCTTAGGGACATGGCTTAGCAGCCAAGGTGGTGAAGGGTTTACAGTTGGACTCAATGATCTTGAAAGTCTTTTCCAACCATAATGATTTTATGAAAATACATTTTTTCAAAATTACTGTCTCCTCTCTGGTGCACGTGTGTATTGCCCTTAACTCTTCTATCTTGTGAAGAGTAGCTTTGAGGTGATAACTCCTTTCACTGGGCTGCATACTGGGCATTTTGTTCTGTTCTTAACAAACAAACAGCAAGCTTTGCACCTAGCCCAAGACTTGGCCAAGACTGCTGTTCTTAACTGCTTCAAGAAAGCAAACACTTCAGGCATCTAAGAACTTCCATATCTCTCTTGGGGTATTTACTCAAGCCAAAGGAGGTTAATGGAAGCCCTCCACTTCCTTAACCTTCCTTGTTTCTCTCCTGTCATGCCAGGTGCACTGTGGTCATGACCATAACTCTGTAATAAAGACCTAAAGTGATTAAACCTTCATATAACAAATGGTACTCAAGACCAAACTCCTTCTACTTTTTAGGGTCTTTGCATGCAGCAGTAAAAGCGGCACCACTAAAACAAATGCAGTTCTCCATCTACAGGAAAGAAATAGGAGAACCCCCCCCAAATTCTTTTAGTCTCAGGGAAGCCAAAATGAAGGAAAAGGCTGTGCTGTCTCAGTTTGGCCATGGGCTGGGTATCAAGCTTCTGAACTATTTCAATATCCATTAGCCTTGGCCCTTTTCAACTATTTACGCAAAAATTTTTGTTTTTCAAGATCATGTTTGAATCAGTTGGCAATACAAACCTTCAGGTCTTCAAAGAAAAGAAAGAAAAAAACGCACACCCAGTAGAAAAATATCTTACTGGTCGCCATCTGTCACGGAACCAGTAAGATTGGCTTTAAAAGCAGCAACCGAGTTGCAGCTCTGTAATAGAAGCCTTCGTGTTGGCTCCACTGCACTTACTGAGGACTGAGCTGAAGCATGCAGTGGATGGCACTAGACAGTGCAGCTGAACCTTACAAACCCTAGCAAAATAAAGTAGTTTGTAACTGCAGTTTCAGGAAGCTGCATTTTTTTTTATTTTCTTTTTTTCAGTCAAAAGATGAATGAAACAATTCAGATTTAGCTCTTCTGTTAAAAAAAAAAAAAAAAACCTGCATAAAACATATGCAGAGGTGAGGGCAAGTGCAGAAGCCACTGTAAGCTGGCAACACGTCACTTCCAATTTCCCTTCGTAGCTTTTGCTATGGTCTCTGCTTGCACTTGTGCAAAAAGCTAGCGCAAAGCTGGTTGGTTGACTGGTATTTCTGAAAGCTCAATACACTATTTGCTTGAAAATAAGGGATAGTAAAAAGCAACCTTACTGTCTTTACCTCTTTCCAGTGCGCATCAACCTGCAAGAATAGCAGTTTGGTGAATTAAGTACGCTTAATAAGCACCAAATTAATAATCTAAAGCAGCTACTGTTTAATAAATTAAAAAACAACAAAAAAAATAAGGCCATTGTTCAGGTTTGCCATTTTATTTTTTTAAATACTTCAAATCCCATTATTCTCATTACTAAGTGCCATTCCTAAGCACTCTTATGACAGCAATCACCAATTTTTAAAAGCAAATTATGAAGGCATTCAGGTATGTATATACATATACATTTTTTAAAAAATATGCCCTTTTTAATGTTTCACAAATATTTTACAAAGGCAAATAAAAAGTATAGGACTTACTGTAAATCAACTTGATGTTGATAACCAAATGTCTTGGCAGCACATTCTCAGTAATGAAAAGGTTTAAGGTAACAAGCTGTAGTAACTGACATTCTGGCTGCATGAACGGGCCGTGGGGCCAAGCTCTCCTCTGTCTAGCTTTATAAGGCTTGCAAAATTTTGCTACATGTTTAAGGAAAATCTGTTTTCAACTTGGACTTTTGGAAAATCAATTTAGAGGCTGCATTTTCTGCAACAGTTGTAACAAGGAAGAATTAAGCATGCTTTATGAAGAACTGAGCTTTATACTATGTTAGCATGTGCAGTATTAGACTTTGAACTACATGAATGCTGGTATGTTTGAATTTACACTCTCACTTTCTACTAAAAATGACTTTATGGGTCCTGCTGCCACTCTTGACCCTCACCTTTGAGGTGCAGGAGAGCAGGCAGTCCATGGGGAGGTGGCTCTGGTGAGGCACCATTGTCTTCCACTCACAAACAGCCACTGCCTCTGTGCCCTCACAGCCCCGAGGATGCAACCAGGGCACTGGGTGCGACCCAGGCTGAGGGGACAGGCCCCTTCCTGGCACCCAGCCCCTGCCTGCCCATTCATCCAACCTAGGTCTAGAAGGAGGCAAGAGGAGCTTGTGGGAAACAGAAGCGAGCAGCTAAGAGCTCCCACTAGGTCTCTCAGGCTTTCAGTATCCTGCATCAGGAACATGACCAGCCACCTTCAAAACAGCCACCCACCCTCCCCTGCCTCTAGGCTTTTAAAAATGACCCAACCACCTTGCCCTGCCTTGCCAAGCATCTTTGTGCTACAAGAGGCACGCTGCCCTCTCGCTCCACCAGAAACAGCGTCAGAAAGGTGAAGTTAGAGGTCCTTGTGGAAGAGTGTCTCCAAAACCCCCTCTCTCTTCATTTGAGGTCAGGGCACAAGGGAAGACGAGGACCCATGGACAGACACTGCTGGCTCTGCGCCAAAGGTAGCACCCAGCCTTAGCAATGGGTACCACCCCACACATGGGGGGCTGGCAGTCAAATCCACCTCCACTTAGCAAATAAATCCTCCTCCCCTGCCTGGACGTGATACTGATGCCTTTTTAACAGATGACCATTAGCAATTAGAATGGACCTTGGTTAAATGGATAGTGCCGAGGGGCCTTCAGCAGCTTTGACCTTTCACTGTGTTGAGCATACGCTCCCAAGCTGCCTTTTATCTTATTTATAGTAAGAGATAAGCTCCAAATTAAATAGCTTTAGTATCTGCGGAAATTAAGACTCCTTTCTCTTGTGACAGCTATATTCAAGCAAAAACACACTCACCTTGTGACGAGACAACAGTTAAACATGTATTTTACATAACAAATTTTATTTATGTAAAGCCAATCAGAAAGTGCTGTGTAAAAGTGAAAAACTTTTTACATAGTGATAAAAACTTTTATTTGAAAATTCATTGCAAGAAGAGTGAGGATTTAGCTGTCTTATTTACAGGGTGCTAATAAGGTAAGTTGCTTTAAAAATATAGACATAAGTATTCAGCCCTTCTCCTCTTCCCTAGAAGCTAAATGCTGTACAGTACACAACAGCCAGAGCACCCAGAACCCAGCATCTCTCATTGCATCTTGGCTATACAAGCCTTTTGTGCCTGACAAAAATCAAGCATTGGGAAAAAGCATTACATCCAAACAGGAATATTCTTAATATATATAGCACTCAAATTATATTCCTATGCCACAGTACTTCCTTAAGGAAGAAAATTTACGTTCCTTGACCTTCCAGTTCTGCTGCAGCTATATCCGGTTCTTCGTCATTGTAAATGTTTTCTGCCTAAAGACACAAATTACTTCATTTCAGAGACAGATCTGTTTTTTAAATAATATTTTACACTTACTGTAGTAAAACCATGACAATCCCAGGAAGGTACAGAGATCATCAACATCTTAAGGATGCCCTTTCCCTGCCTTTCCTTCAAAGGCTGCCAGTTTTAGGAGCATATATACAGTAGCTCTGCAGCAGCAGTTGCGCTCCTGCATGATCATATTTCAGGAGGATTAACTTTATCCTTTCACTTCTTTACCATGGACACTCGGTTCTGTGATTTATTTCAACCCCAGCCTGAATACACATAACAAGTTTAAGAACAGTTATTCTAAAAGTGGAAAGACCAACCTGTGGCCCACATTTAAGTCTGCTATAGTTTCATCTAGAGATGAGGCTTGAATTACTTTTAAGGGATTTTATTCTGTCTTTATAGGGATTTGATCAATCGTGTTGCAGTGTAAAGTAATATGAACTATATGCAGAGCTAGAAGGCATCTGGGCTGGCATCTTTGTTCTTATTAACTAGTAACTAAGACTTTGAGGAAAAAAAGAATAATTACCTGTAAATACCAGATGCATTTAATGGCATTGTTTTAGCCTTTTTCTTTTGAAAGCCCTACTCTCCTTTCAGATAGTACAAAAAAAATATAAAGGCTCTTTTCAGTCACTGAAGACACAAGCTGTCCTAAAGACAAGCCATCATGATTTAATTTATGTAATCAGCTTCAGAGCAACTCAAGAGCTGTTTTGACACTCACCATTTGCCATATTTGCATTATGTTGTCCTCTGATACAGAACAGATTACCCAAGGCTCATTAGGATTCCAACTGAAGTCAGAAATTTTGGCAGTGTGTCCTCCATGAATAAACTGTTAAAGCAAACAAATGAAAAGCAACGTCGGGGAACTATTCCATCTCTAGAGAAAGTCTGCCTAAAACGAAGATTCGGAAGTTAAACTCTTTCTGCTAATGACTTCACAAAGAGGAAAAGCTTGCTATTACACATTCATGATCAGGTGCAAAGGTGGGTATGAAATAATTCATTTACTACTTACAGACACAAATGAAACTACTGAGACAGCATTAAAAGACAGCTTGTTATTACAGCAACAGCTGATGGACATCCTTGAAATGCGGCCACTTCACAGGGTTGTAACACCATGAAAACCCATTTTCTCACCTTATTATGTAACTACTCACACAGTCACACAGCAAATGGGGAAGTTAAAGTCCAGCATTTCTAACCTTTTCCCTAAGGAAACAAAACTAAGCCTTTGACTTTCTACAGCAGTAAGATCAGCTACCTCACCAGTCTAACAGAAGATAAACAAGTGGAGGTCTTGGCTTTACCTGCTTTCAATATAAAGGTGTGTTGATGTGGTCAAAGTCTGCATATAGCCAAAACTGAGGAAGTTTTACACATCCTCACACCTGGCCAAAAGAGCTTTGACCACCACTGCCTTCTGCATCAAAGGCAGGCACCTAGCTGCTGCTAGGTACAACAACGATCAGTAGATGAGGGGGCTAAAAGACTTGGGAGATGGCTGCAGCAACGGGTTGATGGGTAGAGATAAACAAGAGCATACCAGGAGTTCAGGAGGTCCATCCTCTGCATCCTCTGCAGACTGCTCTTCTCCAATTTTGCTGCAAGAAAGTAAGCTGTATCTTTTAATAAAAAGCACTGCATCCCATCTCAATAACTTACTAGTCCTTAGCAGTGGCTGGCTATATTTGCTTTTTCTATTTCTCTCACTGTCAAAGAATTTTAAATTCGGGTACAGAGTATCAACTGCTGGGTGTTATTTCCACTGAAAGAGCAACTTTCCTGTGAAGCACCTTGAGGCAGGAATCACTTATTACTAAAGGTAACAGAAAAGAGGTTCAATAAAAAAAAAGAAAAGTGGTTCAGTAAGGACAAGTGCAGGGTCCTGCACCATAACCCCAGGCATCAGTACAGATTAGGGGTTGACCTGCTGGAGAGCAGCTCCACAGAGAGGGGCCTGGGAGTCCTGGTTGACACCAAGTTAACCATGAGTCAGCAGTGTGCCCTCGTGGCCAAGAATGCCAATGGGATCCTGGCCTGCATCAGGAGAAGAGTTGCCAGCAGGTCAAGGGAGGGGATCCTGCCCCTCTCCTCAGCTCTGGTGAGGCCACACCTGGAGTATTGGGTGCAGTTCTGGGCTCCCCAGGACAAGAGGGACCTGGAGCTTCTAGAGAGGGTCCAGCAGAGAGCGACAAAGATGATTAAGGGACTGGAGCATCTCTTGTATGAGGAGAGACTGAGTGAGCTGGGCCTGTTTAGCTTGGAGAAGAGAAGGCTGAGAGGGGATCTGATTAACATGTATAAGTACATGAAGGGAGAATGCAGGGAAGAAGGGACCAAGCTCTTCTCATTGGTGGCCAGTGACAGGACAAGGGAAAACAGGCATAAGTTGAAACACAGACAGTTCCATCTCCATGTGAGGAGGAACTTCTTTCCTGTGAGGGTGACAGAGCCCTGGCACAGGCTGCCCAGGGAGGTTGTGGAGTCTCCTTCTCTGGAGGCCTTCAAAACCTGCCTGGATGCAACCCTGTGCCACATGCTCTAGGTGTCCCTGCTGGAGCAGGAAGGTTGGATTAGATGATCTCTAGAGGTCCCTTCCAACCTTAAACATTCTGTGATTCTGTGAAAACAATATCTGCTAAAAAAAAAAAAAAAAATCTTTATTTGTAAGCTTAGCCCAAGTTAACTAACCAAGCAAAGCTAGAGAACAGCACAAATGAAGCCTACCAAATAGAGTAGAACTGCTGCCTTGTATTACCTTCTGTTCATAGCTATTAAACGAAAGGAATTGCTCTTCACCTTAGATCCCATACGTTAAGCCGACGATCAGTACCACTTGAAGCAAGAATTGTTTCATTATGAGGGGACCAGTGCACCTGTTGAAAGGCAGTAATTTACTGAAGCACAATTATTCTAATGCATATCCTGACCATTACTTTTCAATAACTAAACTCAAGGAGTTAGGTTCCTCCAGCAAAGCATGTCCTAGAGCTTGAGCAGAATGCTTAAGATTTCTCCAAACCAACAGCTAACATTTCCCTTTTAGGCTTTTACCATGTCACAAAACTTAAGCGTCTAAAAGTTGCTCTTACTTGCACAGTGCTCACTAAAGGTCACAGCAGTAGGTCTGAACCCACATCCTCTCTATAGGAGGACATTTTAGAGAAACCTTCTAGTCATACTGAGTAGCTGTAAGTGACCAGTGATTTTTTTTTTTTTTTTTTTTTTTTTTTTTTTTTTTTTTTTTTTTTTTTTTTTTTTTTTTGGCAAGTTGCTGACTACTTGCTTCAAAGTAAAATGGGGTTTGGGTAGAAACACATGGCCCTGTCTGTATTTACTGAGCCAAAACTCAGTATTCTACATTTAATATATCTAATTTATTGAGGGTAGTCACTACACAAAAAGCCACCTGTCCATCTGTTTTTGTCCAAGTCACTACTCTTGTAGTTTTTGTAAGAGGCCATGAGAAAAGTTTACCCTACCCACCTGAAAAATTTCATCCTTATGAGACTCAAAAGAATGAAGTTTCAATTTTAAGTTTCGAAGATCCCACAAAGCCACGGTCTAAGAGAAGGAACAGAAATTGTTTATATTATAATGGCTGTAGAACTGCAATCTAGAATAAACATAAATGTAACGTATACACAAGTAAAAACCTTGTCAGCGGAGCCAGTTGCTAGAATAAACTCGCTGTAAGGATTGAAGGACAGGCAGTTGACCTCAGCTGTGTGAGCATCTACACAGTGACTTGGCTTAGATGTAGTATTAGATCTTGTGTCCCAGCTGTCAAGATAAAGGTTAGGGGAGGAAGGAGACAGAACACTGAAGAGTCAAGAGAAAACAAATGATTTTTCAGATGAGGGCTCCCCCAACTCTGATCTGAGCCACCCTATGTCTATTGTTACTTACACTAGTCTGAAGTTACAGTTTTTAAATCAGTTAACTGTTAGAACTCATGTCTGTTGTACACAAAAAGTACATTAATAGTTCACATCACAGATCTTAAATACATGTTAATTCTATTTTAATCTCCCCCTCAAATATACACACATACTACGCAGAATTCTGAGAACTTGCAGCATTACTACCGTTGACAACATTTGCGAGATGCATTAATCCATTCTATAATGCAGACTTTTATGATTTTCCAGAGTACTCTGGATTGATCCACCACACACAAGAAGCACTGCTCAAATTGCTTAACCCTGACTTACATCATTAGCTTCTGATCATCAGCCACAGATCCAAAGAGAGATTCATGGAGGAGATGCCAAGCCACATCTTCTACAACTGCAGAATGCCCAGTAAAGATGGCTTTTGCATCAACAACTTTGCCTTCTTTTGGTCCTGCATTTATATCCCATAAACAGACAGTCTGCAAATAAGAGCCATATGGTGTCATTACAGCAGTTTTATCTGTCATCTTTCAAAAAAAGAAAAGAAATCACACTTTATATATTCTTTATATTTTTTCTTTGAGAGAGAGAGAGAGAGAGAG
>VZSG01000953.1:13485-71549 GCA_013398315.1 Nothoprocta pentlandii
TTCTTTTTCTTTTTCTTTTTCTTTTTCTTTTTCTTTTTCTTTTTCTTTTTCTTTTTCTTTTTCTTTTTCTTTTTCTTTTTCTTTTTCTTTTTCTTCTCTCATGGGGGAAAAGGAGATGATTTGGTATGAGATGCTGCTCTGTGTTATTTTATTCAAAGCTTTTCAGTGCAACACAAACAAGCGAGCTTTTAATGCCAAGCTGGAAGGTGGAAGACCAGCAGACCCTTCAAAGATGACGTGACCCATGAAGTAAGGCTGCTGGAATAACATCTGACAGGAGGATGGAGTTCTTGCAGTGACTTGCAATGGACCCTGAAGGCCCCAGAGGAGGTAACACAGAGTCATTCCCCGCCAGAAGCAGTTTCTTTTCTTTTCCAAGGTCATAGCAGAAGCCTCAAGCTCTGCAAGCTGCTCAGGTTAAACTAATAACACAGTTATCCAAGGACCTGAACCAACCAGTTTTACTGTGAGAAAGCAGCTTCTCAGATGTGCCTGGAAGAAATGGAGCTAGTTCACCTTGTGAGTTGCCTTCTGTGGAGGAAATAGCCAAACCATGTGTGCATGTATGTGTGTCTGGGTAGAGGAGTGTTAAGCTAAGCTTGGGCAGGCAAGCACCCAGGATTGTGGATGTGGGAAGGTTAACAGAATTTTCTGCTTTCAGTGTTTCTGAAATATTTGTACATACAGGAGTCTGGATTTGGCCCCTTCCTTGTGGGCCCAGCTTGGATCTTGGAAGCTTATTGCACAGGGGTTGTGGCAGGCTCTGCTGCTATCCCGAAGAGAGCAGCAGGGTTTGGGTGGCAGGAGGCTCCGATGGAGCAGCACTCTGCAGTTTACTACTGGGAATCACGTGTTAGCGATATTTACAGAACTATCCTCTTTGGCTCTTGGAGTATTTTCTCCTTTAAATCATAAAATACTACATTAAGAACAGCCAGAAAACGTCAAAGAACAGATTTTTTCAAGTCATTTATTCAAGCCATAAATCTTGGACTCTGCCTGCTGCCATCTCCAGGTTCAAGATGCTTTAGATACCAGAGCAGTAACATTGAGGAGCTCAATAGTGCCCCGAGATCTTCATCATCTGTGATGAGAGAAGACCTGACATGTCTTTGGCCTTAAACTGATCACCCAGCTCTGCTGTAATCCACATTATCACCAACACCATCTCCATGCATTCTTTTCAATTCCGTTAAGCCTTGTATGGGATCTTCAACACCTGACCAACTTCTTCCTTCACCACCTTTCCAAAGAATTCATTTTAACAAACCTAAAAGAGAGACGGAGATGTAGTGTCCCCTGTTCTTGCAACGGAGATGCCCCCCTGGGGGAGCTGGGTTGCTTTCTGGTTCAGGGAGTTGCTGGAGAGCTTCCTGGCAGGATAAATCTGCTGCTGGCAGCACTTAAAACACATGCTGTGAGAGGAAGCATTGGAGTATAAGGCATTCAGGCTCCCAGGGGTACTGCAGAGTTGCTTGGCGCAAGGAGATATCATTCATACCCTCCCTGCATCAGCAGTTGGATATCTGGCAAGCAGATACTGCTTGCAGAGGGAATGACTTGCAGAGTCCAGTGCAAGTCACTGCAAGATGTCAGCACTGATTGCAATGACTCTTTCTTAAATTTGTGTTATTTGTCAGTGGAAATAGCTGAGATGGAAGAAGAGAGAAGCAACCCCAAGAGCTGCTTTAAGATGCAGATCCTTCAAGATGTGCTTTATGAATGATTTATGTGGTGGAATACAACCCACAAAGACTGCTGAGTGGGCAGGCACACAGATGTATGGGTTATGTCCAGACTTGGAACACTGGGTTGTGTTTGCCCTGATTGGTAACAATCAACCAGGACACACACCTGAGCACGTCCCCACTTTTCCTGCTCAGTTGTTGGCACTGTGCTCGCCACTGTTGTGGCTCAGACACTCAGTGCCCATGCCTGAGCCTGTCAGTAGCTTGGATGAGACTGTCCTGCACGGTGGAGGAGGATGCAGCTACATAGGCATGAATAGAGTCATGCCAGTTGGCCTCTGGGCTGCAGAAAGATCCTGGGTTCTTTGGAAAAGTCACATAACTGTCACCTGAATGCCCAAATCCCTGCAAAATCGGGCCAAGTTCAAGCACTCCCGAAGCTCCAGCTGCACAGGGTGTCCCCCCTGCAGACAATCCACATGCATGGCCCTTGGACACCCTTCTCCCTTTCATTCCATTGTCCAAAGCCAGCTCTGTGGTCCTGAGCAGTACAGCATCAGTGGCCTGTGGCAAAGCAAAGCAGATGATGCGGGTGCCTATATCTGTTTAGGGGACACCCTGCCCAGAGGGATGCCCTGAAGCCAGGACCTAGGACCTTCTTGCCAAGGCTGTGGGTAGTGGGAATGAGAGGTGCAGAACAGCTACTCAGTGAGACAGAGATGCCCTTGAGCCACATCAGGCAAGGAAAACTAGGCTGGAAGCTGAAGAGAGGGAGCTCATACCAGCAAAGGAAGATAAGGGACAGGGAGGATATTTATTTCTTTGGCGTTCTGCTCTCTTATTCTGGTGAGAAGAACATCTAGGAGAGCCCTTTGGTAGTACTGGTACACTCAGGCCTGGGTCACAGTGCTCGTGGAGAGAGACGCAGACAGTTCTCAACCTGTGTGACTGGTGCTGTGGGCCTGTTTTGTACTTGCTTCATCTCCGCCTGTCTCGTTGCTCCACGGTTCATTTGGCTGAAGTCTTCACTCAAACTAACGTGTTAGACAAGCTTCGTGCTGGGAACGTGGTAGGGAGGCACTAGCTGTCCAGGGAAGGGATGGGCAGAAGGGCTCTGCTTTCAGCATCCTTACTACCTACCGAGCAATCGTGCTTGTTGTCTTTGCTAACCCATCTGAAATAATTGCACTGCAAGACGCTGAAACACACCTGTGAAACCAAACCAGCCCGGCCAGCCACCGTGCCCTACCTAGCTGCTTCCAGGTCTTGGCTTTGCCTTGCACAGAGGAAAAGTGAGACCAGCGTGTGCCTGCTGTTTGAGCTGGAAAAACAACAGTGATGAACAAGACCCAGAAGTTTTTTCTCTTCCAGACCTTTATTTTCAGCCGCCTTGCAGCTGTGCTGAGTTAGGAAGGTGACAAGCCAAAGGAGAGGCAGGTGGTTTGTTTTCAAAAGCAGCAAAAGGAGATGCCCCGCTTAGAGCCACAAAAGGACACTGAGATGAGTGGATGGGCTTCAGAAGTGCCCGGAATGGCCTGTGTGACTGCAGCTGCAGGAGGAAAGTCCTGCTCGAAGGTAGGGACTGCAGAGACTTGCACAAAAAGGTTCTCCTTGGGTTTTGTGCCTGGCCCTGGGTACGAGCCCTCCCCATCCGAGAGGACCAGACGTGGGTCTGGGCTGGAGCACGTGGTCTGGGAGAGCAACCAGGACCATTGTGGTGTCCCTCTGTTCTGCACTGCTTATGAACACATGTGAAGGTGGACCACAGTGGTGGCAGTGCGGGGACCATGTCCCCACCGTGGGTTATTGGGCTCCATTGGCTACCTGAGAAGCAGAGGGTCAAGGTATGAGCCGAAGACTGGAGGAAGATGAGAGGAGTACCAACTTTTTAAAAAAAGTTGGTACTCCTTTCAGTGCCATGGAGTCCCAGTAGTGGAACAAGTAAGCTGGGGTCGTTTAAATTTGTATCTCATGACCAGAAATGGTCTTTAAATTATGGTTTCAACAGCTGCATTGCAAGCAGTGCTGTTAGCTGAGCAAGAGGGAGTTCACAAGGGGCCCTGGGTTGTGCTCACAGGTTTGGAAAATGGCTTTTTACAGTTAGTCTAAAGGGCCATCATTGCTGGAGGATGCTTAGAAATGCTGAACATCTCTGTTTTCCCGAATCAAACATCTTGAGAACACATAGAACAGCGTGGATATGAAGAGGAGCATCTGGAGGACTCCCGTGCTCCAGAATTCCTATTGGGCCAGTGCAATATTCTCAGTTACAGCAGAACAAGGCCATCCCAGGGCTCCCCGTGCCTGCCCTGTGCCTTTGGAGAGCTCTGTACAGAAACATGCATTGCAGTGGGCTGCATTGCTGGCACACACGGATCAAATCCTAGAGTCATGTGTGAACAAACACCGTTTTTCAAAATCCTCTGTGCAAGTACAGGATGTCTGACGTTCTCATGCTGTCCCCATGCTTGGAAACATGCCTTAAGCACTTCTTATTACTTGATATTTACATCATTTCTGTCTGTATTTATGTTCTTGTAATTTCCAGCTAACATTTATTTACAGAACAGTGAGAGAAGTACTTTTGACAAGCACATGTAGTAACTGGTTTTAGAAAGATCGGGCCGGGCTCACCTTATAGATGTTTTTAGAATATAATTAGGAAGAGTTGTGGGGAAGAAATACCTGCAAGGCCATTTTTGTGTTTCCCACTGATCTCAGCTGCTTTAGATACACTTTTTTTCTGTGTGCATGCATTTTGACTTCCTCTTCATAGACACAAGGTCTGGTGCACTGGAGTCTGTTCCCAGCTTTACTTGTGTATTAAAGTAGCAGACACCGTACCACTGTCAGGGACTTTTTTTGATTAAAAAATAGTTTGTTGTTCATTACAATGCAGATTTTACATAGTCATAGCTGCCTCTGTGTTTCTTTGTCTAGGAAAGAAGATCTTTCTGCTTCACTACCCTGCAAAAAACAAGATGTCAAAATAAATTAAAGCAGCCTTTGGACAAGAGTCTTACTTTCTTATATGAATTCGGGCCCTTTCTTTTTTCGGTTCCTGATTTTACAATGGTGCTAGGAAAGTAAATACAAACCTGAAGTTCCCCAACTTGACACTTGGTGGTCTCAGAGAAGTGAGATATTTCTACCAACATCAGAAACAAAACAATTCTACCAACAATTCTACCAACAGCAGAAACAAAAAGGAGTAAGCCTCTTACACACCTTTCCTACATCATGCAGATTTTTTATTTTTGTGAATACAAAATGTATGTATTTCTTATGTATGGCTATCTTTTGGATGTATGGCATCTCTTGCAATCTTTCAAAACCAGCAGTTGTTCTTCCATTGTCTGACTGTACCATGTGAACCTAGGAAGAGTGGCTGCAAGTTTGCATTTCCCCAGAAGTGATTGGAAGTGTCCATGCTGGGCAATCTAGTAATAAAATCGATGCATATTTTCTTGCCTCCAAGGTTTTTCCAAGGTTGCACAAAGGGAATTCAGGGTCAGTTGTATTTCATCCTTTGCTAATGAATAACATTTGGTTTTCTTTAGAGATTTTGGGTACTCAGAATGGCACATGACTCATCTGTTCTTGTTAAAGAGATTGCAGGAATGGATGAAATCCCAGAAGCTTTTGCATAAGGAATATATAATAAGCTGATCCTTTTCCTTCCCCATGCCTTAACAATGCACTGTATCTCTCCATGGCCTTAAAATGCCAGGAGCAGGTCAGTGCCCAAAAAGATATCTGTGTCAAATTATGTATTTATGTCTTTGTGTTGGTTCACTGCTGTATTGTCAGGCTTCAGAAATCACTGGCAAATGCATCTCAGGTGAGCTACAGATCACTCTATTTTACCAGCAGAGTGGCCACTTACACGCAGGGTAGTTTCTGGTATTTAAAGTGGATATATGCATTTGCACTGTGTAATGTAACACATGGGCAGCTGTATCTGATTGTGGCATAATTCCCAGTATTGCCTTCTACGTGAGGTTTTTTTTCCCCAAAAATAATGAAAGTTTAATTTCTTTTTCTCCCCCAAGCTTCAAGGCTCTGCTTTCCCAAATTTGAGTTTTGCTTGTTTGTAGACTAGGGTTCTTCAGTCTTTTGGAAAACTATCCAGTGTTTGGACAGAACTTTCTAGATTATTGCCAAAAACCCACTAAAACTTTAGCTTAAGTATGATGTTGGCTTCAAGGCCATGAAATTTCCTTTTTCCTACCTACAATATTCCAATGATATTATTAGATGAACCTAAATAGAGCCTTGTGAGTTTTTCACATCCTGATAAGAAAAGGAACTTCTCTTCTATCCAGGAACCCCACTCTGTCTTTGAGGCATGACATTTGGATCTAGCAACACTGAAGGCATGTTCTAGGAACATACTCACCCCATCTTGTTGCATTAAATTTTGCATGAGGACAGTGAGAAAAGTAGTGTTCGGCTCATGCCTTTAGCAATTCAATAATCATTAAGTCTTTATGATTTTATTGTCTAGACTTAATTTCATGGTTGTGAAAGTGCTCATGTGTACATGCCTGAGGAGATAAACAGGCAGATAAGAGCTAATTTCTGTCTGGTTAAAGATATTTACCTCCTACAGCCTCTCACTTGGCTCTTCACGGTGTGTTTACAGAACTCATAAAGGACCAAATTCCCCTCAGTTTGAGATCCCCAGTGTGTGCACATAGATAACAGCTTTTACACTGATAATTTTCCCAAAGAGCCAAGCCTCAAAGCTATTGTTCATTTTAAGGAATAGCCTAAGATACACAGAAATAAAACACCTATCTGAAAGAAAAAAATGGGGGAGTAAAACTATGGTGGCTGCAAATTGAAGTGACATCCTAGAATGGAAAAGCTAATGTAAAAAATACTTACGCTTGATTGAAATTTGGAGTTTGTACTAAGAATGGGTTTAATTACTCCAACACGCTACTTTTGTAACATACAGAAGTAACATAATTAACTACCATTTTATGTCTCTCTTACTTAATAGGAGTGGGCTACAGATGCCCATCTCTGCAAACAGCTTAGTTTGTCCATGCCAGAGAGGTACTGACACTTTACATGCACATTAATCCTGTTATGGAGCAAGACCTGATGTCCTGGACTCACCAGCAGTGCAGAACACGTTGCTGCCTAAGTGCCTGTCTAAGTAATTCTCTCTATACTGCTAATTTGACTGATACGTTCCGGGTTGTTTTGTTTAGGAGACATACAGAGTATCACAATAACAAAAGACTGCCAGAGGGAGTGGTAAAATTGCTCTGGAATTACAATCCTTCAAATTTCTAATAGTTAATGTGACTGTTCATTGCTTCGGAAATGGCTTGGGCGTGATAAGGCTTTATGTGTACATTTTAAGTGCGTGGATGAGATAGAATCTAGATGAGGAGTAAAAGGGTGCAGCAGCTCCCTAATTTTTTGGCTTAGGGTGTCCGGGACATGATGGGACACATCCTGCTATTTTCTGTTCTGATAGATGTGAACCTGAAACCTAAGCCTTCAAATAGCATGTCAGAGAAGGTAAAAATGATTCCAAAGATCATCAAAAGAGATATTTTCACTGAAACAATTAAACCTGCTGAGCATGGTATGCCAAATACACCCCCAAAAACTTATCACAGCCTACAACGGCTGGATGTGGCTGGAAAGTAGACTCTTCCTACCCTCTCTGGTCACTTTGGCTTGAGCTACTCACCTCATAGGAGTTCTCATGCATGGGATCAATAAAACCAGCACACTTTGTTTTTTATATCCTGGTTTTGAGTGCCTGAGGTGGGACTGCTTGTGTCTGGTCACCAGGAGTGCAGGAGAACCCACATCTCCAGGTCTATGAGGTGAAGCAGCTGAAAGATCAGTCGTGTTTCTTCTTCATCAGGACAGCTAATGGGACCTCAGTTAGGAAAGGTTATTGGTTATTGCTAGGGAGAAGAAGGCCTTCTCCTTCAATTGCTCCACATCCCCATGGCCTATGGCAGCACAAAGTTCTACCACCTCAGCCAAAATCAAGCAGAACAGCTCAGTGATGAGCTTGGGACATAGAGAAGGGACACAAGCCAAAGCCTAATCCAACCGTAATGCAAGTGATATCGATAAATGCCTGGAAGATGAAGAGAAAACACATCTGCTCTGCAGTCAGCGGTGTCTCCATTTGGACCAAATGGATCCATTTGGACTAAATGGATCCTCTGGGTAAAGGATCCGGGTTCCTTGTCATTTCTAAGCAGTTGGATAACAGCAGGTCTGGTGGGACTTTCATCTGCTGACCTTGTTTTTCATCAACAGTGCTTTTATCACCTGAAAATCCACAGTCACAGACACTTCACACGAGCTCCACCTTAAATCATCCTGAGCATTGAAGTATGGGCAGGATACGGCAGCTCCTCGGTAAGCTGGGTATTTTGCTGCATATGTACCACACCATCATGTGTCTCTGGTTTCAGGGTGGAGTTTGAAATGTGGCCCCTGACCCATAGAGCCTCTTCACCCCACTGACTTGGGTGTAATCTGTGAGTGTTCAGCAGAGTAGTCTCCAGGCTTGGAAAGGGGAAGACTCGCAAGGTCTGTGTCCTGCAGCAGACCCTCAGCTTTGCAGTTCTTCAGTCTACAAACCAGCAGAGCTCAAATCTGTGGCCCTAGAATATGGTGGGTTTTTTTTCCCACACATTTAAGATAGGGGTTGTCCTGAGGAAAGAGAAAAACAAGGCAAAGAGACCTGATTTCATAGTAATACAGACTACCTTAGCCTGAGAGCTTCAGAAGGGCACTTTGTATTTTGTCCCAAACATAACAGTAAATAAGTGATCCCAGAAAATCCTTCCAAATGATCCTACTGTTCCATGCAGTAGGGGAAAAAAAAAAAAAAAAAAACCCAAGATCAGAAGTTAATTCTGTACTAAAAGTACTTTATTCTGAGAAAAGCTGCAGGACAGCTCATAGAAGCCGACTCCTCCAATGGTTTTGAGAGTCAGTCATGCAGTGACTGAGTCAATGCTTTCATTTCATCATTTGGTGAACACTTTTTAAAAACTTAAAGAAATAAAACTTTTTAAAAACAGCTTTTTAAAAAATATGCTTATTTTCTCAGCTCTGAGAAGGGTTGGACAATACTTCACCTGTGGTGATGTAACTCAGAAAGCTCTGGTAGCCTTGAGCTCATATTTGTTGTTTAGTTTGCAAGTAAGATTAAATGCTTTTGTCTTTTAAAATAGATGACGTTCACAGCCTTTGGCTACCACATAGCAAAGACTAGTAGCTATTTACCTAGCCTGTGTAATGCTAATAGCTAGTGGAAATAAAGGTGAGAAGCCCAGGAGAGGGCTAGCGAAGCCTGGCTGAAGGAGGTCTCCAGGAGGAAGATGGTTCTTTCATGATGGACTCTAAAAGGTTGATGTAGAAGGTCTCCCACCTTCTCCCACCACATGTATTAGGTGATGATCCATGAAAAGGACCGAGTGTAGAGATAACCTGTTTTCTCAGCCTTTCTTGTGCTGTGAAAGCACAAGAATCTCTGAATATCTGGTATATTTCCTGTGCTCCGGGCTCTAGTGTCCCTGCTTGAGCAGGGAGGTTGAACTGGGTCATCTCCAGAGGGCCCTTCCAGCCTCAACCACTCTGTGAAGTTCTAAGAAATCTGAATATCTTTTCTGTAAAGTAGAACCAAAGTTCTCCTATATTTTACCTGGACAGAACATGTGAAATAATTCCATAATTAGGGTCTAATAATTTATGGCATCCCCCAGTTATTGGAGCTACTTGTGACTTGGCCAGTATAATAACTTTTGCTCTAAGAAAACATCAAATCACAGAAACTCGAGCTTTTAGGGTCCACACCTGCAATCCGAAAGGAAGCATCTCCTGATCCCAGGTGTGACAGGGAGCTACTGCAGGCTATGCAATGCCCTGGGGATTAGTGTCCTGCCATTCACTCTGCCTTTTCCAGCAGGGCAGGGGCTTGGCTGCAAAGTCTTGGCGTGCTCTGAGTATTACTCATTACACAGCTTTGTCAGGATACCGGATTAAAGCACACCCAGCCTATGGATAAAGCCAAATTTCTTAGCTGCATACAACTCACTCACTTTTTGTCCCGAGATAATAAAAGAATCAATGCTCCTTTAAAAAGAAAATAGTGAAAAATATGTTTACAAGGCACACATGAGCCTATTTCCTCTATGCTACCTGTTTCTGATGAGGTCAGAAATACTGAGTTGTGAAAAACAGGTACGTGCAAGCACAAGGTGAAAGAGAAAAAGCAACTAAGAAAAAAATGTCTTTACTGATAACCAAGAGAACAATTAGCAGCACCAACTACTAAGCAATGTAGTTTCTTAGGCCATGCTGAGAAGGCCTGAGCTCAGATCAAATGGTGGATGGACTTTTGGATGACTTTTTGTAAAGGGGGATGGCAGCGAAGTCCCAGAACATATCGTGCTCTTTCTGACAGCTCAAGACAATCAAGGAAACAAAATGCCAGATTTAGAGTTTTGAGGCAGAAGTATAACACCACAGTAACCATCAGGCCCTAAATGGTATCTGCGCAAAACCATGGTTTATCTTTACCAATCAAGAGGAACCTGAGCACATGGAGCTGCCTTCCTGTTCCTCAAAAGCTGAGTCAGATCAATGAGTTTCAGAGGTGCCAGGCAAGAAATCTTCCAAGAAAACACAAGTAGCTGAGTCTTTGGGGAAATCCAAAGGTTCCTGTGATGCCTCTGTACATATTGATAACTGGAAGATAAGAGGAGACTGAGGATCTCAGGCATCATTTCCAGTGTTATTAATCTAATGGAAGTGAAACAAAACTGCGACATATAATGCAGATATACCTGACGTTGGAAAGATGGAAGAAAATCATCAACTCCCATCTGCCAGTTATTGTTGCAGGATGAATAATCACATGAGACTGCTTGGCTGTTCAGTTAAGAGTCCATACTACTCTTGGTAGTTAAGTGAGTAAGCCCTGGGGTCACATAAATAATCCTCAGGATTACCTGGAAAATCATTTTATAGATGTGACTAAGAGATGAGTGAGAGTTGCAGGGTTTGGCCACAGAATTGCAGGTTTTCCCACAGAAGGATGGCTCAGGAAGGCACCTGTGGAGGTCCTTAGTGCTCCAGGTCCCCTGCTGCAAGCTCAGCTCATGTCTAAGTGAGGTCAGATCGCTCAAGACCTTGTCCAGCCCAGTTCTGAATATCTCAAACAATGGGTGTCTCACCGCCTCTCCAGGCTCTCCCCAGCTTTCATGGAGAGACTTTTTCCCACAACATCCAACTTCCACAGCTGCAACAGGTCCCTGCATCCCCTCATCCTTTCCCTGTGCTCACAGGGATGGGATGAGAGTTACTAAATCCTCCCCAAATCATGTCCTGGCTCAGGAGAGCCAGCTCCCGCAGCATCTCCTCACAGTCTGTCAGTAAGTGGTGCTTGTCTCAATGTCTTTCCGCTCGCAATATGTTATTTTTCAGCTGCTCTGAGGAGATGGGTGCTCTTCTGGGGTTATTCTAGCACCAATAGGGCAATACCATGTTGGCAACGGTGTGTTCCCTCGTGATGCCACAGCCTCTTCTGCCACGCAAGACCTCGCAGGGGCAGGGTGAGACCCAGCCGAGGAGGAAGGTGCTGAGCCGAGGAGAGCTCCCGCTGTGGGAAGGGTAGGTTAGAGGCAGGATTTCATATCAGGATTTGGGCATTAGCTTTGGCTAAGAGCCCAGGCTCTTTCTTTGTCAATACTGAACAAATATACAAGTAAAGCAAGCTATGTTTGTGTTATACATGTCTTTCTTTCCCTCTCTTTTGTGTTAGCTTAGCTACCTTTTCCTTTGCCATTTCCATTTACCTTCCTCTTTTCCATTCTCCTTCCCTTCTCCATCCTTTTTCAATCTCTTTCTTCTCCTTTTTATCTCCTCCTCCTTCTCCTTCTCCTTCTCCTTCGCCTTCGCCTTCCTCTTCACCTTCTCCTTCTCCTTCTTCTCCTTCTCCTTCTCTTCTTCTCTTCCTTTCATCTTCTTTCTCCTTTCCCTCCTCCTTTTCCTTCTTACTTTCATGAGTGTATGTGCATGTTTGTGTGATTTTTTTTTGCTTTCATATTTTGCAGTCTTTCAGTGAACATTGAATGCTGATACTATGACCTTTCAAGCTCAGGGATGTGGCTGTATTTTTCTTTTCAATATTGCCATGTATCTGATGGATGTATGAACTCCAGAGAGTGACTGTGCTGAGCTGCACTGCAAAATCCATGGGCCAGACCTATCCTGAGAGTCACTCCGGACAGACCAACAGCCCTGTCACATGAAGTATGAAACTGTATTACCATTTCAGCAGCATTACTCTCACTGAAAGATGTTCTGAAATACTTTAATACCACTTATTATCTAGAATCTGAAATACGCTGAATGTCTAATAGAGATGAAGTATTCAGCAGGGCTGAGTCAGGCTGTTCTTTGGTAAGGCTGTTTGGGGTGGGTAGAGTCATTTCTGGGGGTCCCGTGGCACCTACCAAAGCAGGAAGATGGTAACTCTAATGTTTTCAGTCCTGGCATTTCTACTATAAATGTTGTCCATTGATGAAGCTATTGGTGCTCATCACATTGCCTTCACTGTTCACATTTCCCTAAGTGGGATAGTTAAGGGATGATTTAAACACATTGACTTCAGCTGTTGCATAAGCCTCTCCTTGCACTCAGTATTAGAGCTTAAATAAGCTTCCTTGCGCTCAGTATTACACTTAAATAAGCTCACCACACCACAAACCACGTTCTCCACCCAGCACACTGCAAAGTTATTACTCCTGCCAAACATTGCATCTTTCAGCTTTTTTGTTATGTGCAGAGGAACTTTGCAAAATATACAAGGAACTCGCTCCTTCACGTGAAGATTTGAAGGAATCAGCCCAGGCACAGCTGTTAAGGGAATAATTTGCCTCCAGATTTGCAACTTTGAGATTATCCTAATGGCCTCTGAGAGGGATGAGGCTGTATTTCAAGGGACCTTAAATACCTGTTTTGACCGACACTACCCGCTCTTGGAGGTTCACGTTCTGATCTCAGGTTAAAACTTGATTTTTGCAGATGCCAACCATATTCTGTGTAAAGGAAGACGCCAGAAGTAGAGTGCAGGTGTAACAAAATAGACAAGCATTTTTTGGTATTTATTTTGATGATAAGCAGCAAGAGGATATTGCTGGTTAACTTGGAGTTTGCAGGAATCTTGTCAGAGACCCAGGGCAGCAGGACTGAAACTTGTGGGATTCTCCAGCATTTGTTCCTCGGTTGTACCTGTTTAGACAGCCAGGCAAAGAAAAGTACCTGATTTAGTCTGAAGAGAGGAGCTGGACTCCAAGGTAAACAAGTATGGGCGGCACTTCTGAGCAGCTTGACTTTCAGGTTTCCCGAGAGCAGTCATGCCCATGGAGTCGCTAATGAGCAGGGATTTGTTTGCTGAAGATCTCCGGGGCTCCATGTTTCTTTTCCAGGTGGGGGCATTCAGACAATTGATGAATAGAAGCAATTTCTTTCTGGGACAGCAAATATTTAACTGGAAACTTTTGAGAGATTTGCACTCCTGAGTTTTCAAGGCTCTCTTTATTTATTTATTTATTTATTTATTTATTTATTTATTTATTTTTCCCTTCAGTCACAGTACAAAAATCACAGACAGAAATGAGGAAAATCATGGAAATCACAAAATCAGGATTCCGGCTGCCACAGGTGTCTGCCTCTGACATCTGCAATGCACTGCAGCTTGTTCCTGTCCCCCTGTCCTCCTGCCCCTGGCACCCACAAAACACTGTTCATCATTAAAGACAACTCCTGCATTTCCAGTGCTTTTCTTTCCTTGGAAAATTAAATAACATGGTACATTATCTGCCCAGGAATCCCAAACGAACTTAAGAGTATTCATTATTTATTTTAAAGTGAGAAATGTCTTCCTCACGTTTCTCCATTGCTGTGTCTAGCAGCTTTTGGGCATGAGAGTGGCTCCAGCAAGTATCTTGAGCTCTTTGGCATGAAATCTGTGTAAGGACCTGGTAGCCAAGGTGGCAGGAGGCACCGCAGTGGTTTATTATAGTGGTCTAGAATGGAGACCCACCAGATTTGAAGGTCTCATCCATAGTTTCATTGGAGACCTGAAGCTGCTCCCAAGAAGATTAGTGTCAAGGATAAACAAACTCTCTTGTTCATTAACAAGGATATATTTTTGAGGAAACAGCTTTAATAGCCATTCTGTAACTAACTTTACTGGGTTAGAAAAAGCTATACATTTCGTATATACATTTCGACAAAAATGCAAGCTGTGTGCACTTGGCTTGAGGCCACTGTGTGTTTTGTAGTCCAGCACGGTGTAAAAGGAAAGGTCTCCCAAAGACCTGCATGCTCTGCTGCTGAAACAAACTCAAGGGCCTTCTCCTTTCCAGCACAATGCTTGCAATGTCACTAACGAAATGCCTGCCTGGAAGTGCTGGGACAAGGAGGCTTGAGTGCACCCTCAACTGCTCAGCGTCCTTTCCCGGTGGAGAGCAGAAAGGGGAGATGCAGTGAGTGTCCTTAGGGAGCTAATGCAGTGTGTTGTCTCGAGGGCAATCCATCTTCAGAGCTAAGCACTGGCAAGAAGAGTGCTGGAAGGAGGGGAACCAAAAAAGCAGGGAGGGCTTTAACAGGGAAATTAAATGGGCTTTTTTTTCTTGGGATTAGCATTTCTCTGGAGCATGTCTCCACTTATCTTCGTGGCTGAATGTTGGCTGATCTCTGGACTGTTTGCAGGCTGATATGCTTTCCCACTGATTCCAAACTCTGTTTGGGTGTAACAAACAAACAAACAAAAACCCCTGCCTTACTCTAAGTTTTCTCCAAGGCTCAGAGATGCTCCTTCATACAGAGCCAGGCTCTACTTTTGTCCTCTCAGCCATTTCCATCCCTTTCCAAAGGTTCGCTTATGGCTGTGCCTCAGGACAGGATGTCTCTGCACTGCAGGCATGGTCTGTCTGTGATCTTCCAGAGGAGCAAGCCTGACCTGCTTTTTTCTCCATTGCACATAACTTATCTTTGGAAGAATGACATTTCATTGCCAAAAAAAAAAATGCCTTGAGGTGAGATATTAGCATTTGGAAACTTTCTCTGTGATCTGCAGTAGGTGACAAGAGTTGTGAAGGACACACTGCAACCGGGGACAGAAGGCATGTCTGCTGAGTTGGATGGACAGTGGTAATATTGATGACGGTGAAATAGCTGGAGGTGTCCAGAGACTTGGTAGGGATGTGCTGAACTTGCCATGGGATGTTGTGGCTGGAAAAAGCTTTGAATAGCAGCACCAAAGCATGACCATCATGAGTTTACCTTGGGAGGAGGGCTACCAGGGCTGGCCTAGAGAAGCTGGGAGAGGGTTCCTACTTCACCGTGGATGACCGTGTGAACTGCTGCCTCCTGGAAGGACCTATGGAGGGTGGGATGAGGATCATCTCCTCAGCAGAGATAGCAGCAGTGCCATCACTGCACACCCTTGGTGTCAGCATGGGATAGGCAAGTGGGTGAAGGGAAGAGAGGGCCTCCGTGAGTGGCTGGGATGATGGAGGTGGAACCTGGAGGGCTGCAAAGGGCGTTTAAGGGTCTGCAGGGTAAATGGGGCCATCACAGGCAGCATATTTCAATTTATGCTATTTTATGCCTGTGAATGAGCAGCAAGGAGGAGAAATGGCTTGTCCAAGAACTTCCCCATGCCAAAGTGCTTATGAGTGGTCTATGCACTGCATATCACCATCCCTTAGGACATTGTTTGGCAGTACCTGACTGTAGGTGACTCTGCACACCAGGAAGTAGATCTCTGTGTGTGTGAGGTTTGTGCTTGAACATCATGTTTTACAGTGGAACCTGTTCTCAGAATTTGCCAGTTTTCAGATGAGCTTCCAACTTGCTAAAGTGATAGGTTTTTACGCTTCTCTCTGATCCTTTCCTGGACTTGGAAACAATCCCATATGAATGACTATCTCTCTTGATCTCATGGGAAGGGAAGCCACTCAGAGCTGCAAAACATTAAACTAAGGCCTGTTCTGGTCTCAGCAACAGAAATCTGTGACAGACAGAGGAGACCCAGCAGTGCTGCAGCTGGAGAACAGGCGTCCCTAGTTCCCCTGAGGACACTCAACATGTGCTGCTTGGCACATCTGGGCAGACGGCTCCAAGGCATCAGGTGTATCCTCACACATGGGATCGATATCCTGCCTCGTGTGCTGAGCACAGCAGAAGTGACAGGCTCTAAGGAGCTGATGGAGGCAACTGCTGATGGAGAGACAGGTTTGGGTCTCCACTCAGACACTAAGGCACGACATTCAAAAGTCTTTCTGGAAACACTTCTTTGAAGGGACAAAGAAGTGGGCAATGAAGAGACAATGTGCAATAACTAAACATCCCTTTCCTGAAGGGCACTGATTTCAAGTTCATGCTGGCCTTCCAGAGGGAAACATATGATGCCAGTATGAGGCTCCCATAGTCCACGTTGCTGCTGTCACTGCTCACAACAAATTTGCTGCTGGTTTCTGTGCTTCAGCTCTCTTACCTACAGCTTTCTCAGCTGTTCTGTGAGATCACATGACAAGTCTCACAATTCTTGGGGGAAAAAAAATGATTTATTAGATGCATCATTTCGTATCATCACAAACTTTGTGTGTTTCAGCCCTCCTTAAGCAGAGATGCAGAGGAATGTCCCCTGCATTGCCAAGTGCCTGAGCACAAGAAGTGAGGCAAACACTACAAGTGGGAGGCAGATTTCTTCCGTCCTTGGCTTCAGAAGGATCACACTCCTCAGAGTGTGATCGTGCGTTACCTGCAGTTGCTGCCATGCATTTTGTGGTACCTAGCACTGCTTGCCTTGACCTTCCTGTCCTGGGCAAAGAAATCACAGACTGCAACCAAAGTGGGTTTTCATATTTCGGCAGAGAAGGCAGGCAGATCACGTGTGAAAACCTAAAGCAAGTTCCCCAACAAATCATGAACCTGGCCATTAAACCTGAACCTGTTCATCTGTGCAGGAGATTTAGGGCTCTCTCTCCTTTCCTGCCTCCCATTGCTTTATGTTTACACTGGAAGTCATGCAGGAGACACGTGGAATCTGACACACGCTAATTTGTACCAAGAGCAATCCTGGATTCTCACCAGTCCTGCCCAGACTCTGAGTAAAGGCAGAGCATAAGGGGGAGCATGGTAATTACAGCAGTCAAATGGTTTTGTCAGCAGTTTCCAATTTATCTCATGTTAGGTCTAATTAGTAGCTTGTGAAGATTTGTGACATACTAGACATGTAGCCTGAAAGACAAGTAACTGATAAAAAAAAAAAATAATGTGGTGCAAAGTCCTATTTCTGTCTATTCCCAAAGAGATCTGGTAGGCATCAGTTCTTGGCCCATGACTTGGAAGAAACCTAGCCAAAGATCTAGAAGAAGATACTGCTGCTGGTCATATTTATGGCTGATACTTTCATAGGTAGGATGGTACCCGTGCAAACACCAGGTATGTTTTGTCACATCAACTGCCTGTGCAGGGAGCAAGACTTTCAGTAATACTCAGGGGGTGGAGACTTGCTGAAATGCCTAAGAAAAGCTTGGTGAATGTGGTGGAAACCATCAGTGCTGCCACTGGAGAGCAAGAGCCAGGAGAGCTAATGGGAATCCAAGCCATGGGCATGGATGGTCCCCGCTATGGAGCTGTGGTTATAGAGGTTATATTGCCTCTTTAATACTGCTGGACCAGTTATTACATTTAAGCATTACTACAGTCTTGAGTGCTATGACTCTATACATTTCATCCACATTCCAAAGAAATCAGCAATAAGAAGATTTTTAAAGAATATTTTGCACAAGAATCTGCCTGACAGGACAGGTACAGGTCACTCAAATTTGGACAATTAAAATGCATGCATCTAATCTTAGTTATCCAGGCCTCTGTGGTGGATGGAGAGAGGCAGAGTGCACATCAACCCACCCGTCCTGAGCATGGTCCTCTATGTGAAGAGGGGGTTTGTCCACACCATGTACATACCTGAGCAAAAGGAAAGTTCTCTGATGGTGTGGCACTCAATAGACCTTCCACAGCATTCAATCCATAAAACTTGGAATCCCGTTTTCTTCATTTTCGAATGTCTTCAGTTATTTGAGGTGTGACTGAGACTGAAAGATCCCCTTGAAGCAAGAAAACAACAAAAATAAGTTAATTTGGAAAATGTCAAAATGCATTGTTTCTGCTTTCAGAAACTCCCCACATCCCTCCTCCTTTCCAATCAAACCTATTTGTCATTTTGGATCCAATTCAAGACATAATTTCATTTGCTGCCAAAGCACACATTTCCTAGGTCGAGTGTGTATCTGGAAACTCCAGCACCAACGCTGAGCATGCTTATCTGCCATTACAGTATTTGTGCATAGAATTGAACAGTTTTATAAGGTTATCACTTTATAACTTACCTGATGTTTTGCCATCAAAGCATGTGAAGAGCCTCAGCTGGTGGCTATAGGAATCCTCAAAGCTCAGAGAGGCCTCCAAGATGGTATTCACAGTCTGGGATTTTAATTCTTATCTTATCTTATCTTATCTTATCTTATCTTATCTTATCTTATCTTATCTTGTTTTTATTTTTAATTTTTATTTGCAGATAAGAGAAACCCTCAATTGTACCCATTGTATCCATGACAAGTTTCAAGTGCTGCATCCATGATCAAGAAGTTACAGAGCCATCTCTGATGACACTCTCTTTTTGATGAGTGTTGCCAGACCCCACAAAACCTACCAAAAAAAAAAAAAAAAAGCAGAAAAAACATTGCAGTAGTTTTTTGAGTGAAAATGAAGAGAAAGAAACCACCCTGATTTCCCAGTGAGGACTGGCATCACTTTTATTTGGTGCATTCAGCTCCAGTTTGCAAGAGGTGATGACAATACCAATGACACCTGTGGTAAATTATCAATACTATGCAACTCCAGAATCTCAGCAATGAGCCAAAACACCTCAGTTCAAGGAAAAGCATGGAAAAGAAAGGTGGGACAAGAACAGTGCACAAAGCCTGGAAAAAGGGAAGTGTGAGTGAGGCAGATTGGCTCCCCCCTTAGGTGTAAATTTTAGATTTTTACAGGTATTTCAAAAAACAAAACTTTAAAGATCACATGAATAAAGATAACATGTGACCAAAGCACTGAAAATAAAATACTGTTAACCAGTGGAAGAGATGGAGATGTGGTAAATATGTTAGTTTCTTATAAAGTAAGTCTAGTAACAGGGAAATCCATTTCCATTTCCTTGGTTTCCGCCTGGAGACCAAACACTGGCTTGAGTACTCCTTGGACCTCTGCAGGCAACTGAGAATTAATGCAGCTTTAAGGACTGGGAATATTGCAGTTTCTTCACCTCCTTCCTTCTCTTTGGCAAATTTGTGATGATTTGAAAGCCCAGTGTTGGAGGAAACAAGGAGTGAAACTTTCAGCTGTTTCTCAGTGATTTAGAGACCTAACCCCAAGGCTTGTGAAAGAGTTCTTGGGAGGCCCTGGATAGGGCTGAGCTTCCCTGCAGGTGTCTAAACACAAATGTTAAGGCACTTAATTGCCTCTTAACAGTTGACCCTTTTGAGGATGTTCCCACCCAGGATTATCCTGGCTCTAGAGCTGAAGACTAGCCCTTAGCCAACTAATGGATCACAAGCTCTTCCCTTTGAATATCTGCAGTTTGTGTTGGGTAGCCGCCCATCCAACTGTCAGGAAATTGTTTCTTCACTAAAATGACTAAAGCTTTTGAAAGATGAAGGTAAGGGCTGTTTCTCATGAATCACGGCAGGACTGCATTGGGGAAATACTGATCTTTGTTACCCAGAAATTACTCAGCAACCTGCTGGTAATAGAGCATGAAGGCAGTGAGGACACTCAGATGTCGGATAGGTGAGTATATTCCCTGTCAGCCCGGTCCTCAAGTCAGCGTGGTTTTTCCTGGTGCTGTGAAGTCCCCTTGTGCTCTAGGTGCCTTTGTGGTCTCCAGGACCTTTGGACCTTCTCAGACTTGGTGCAAGGAGACTCACAGGGGCCTAGACACATGGTGCCAAGCAAACGTCCTCCAGGCAAATGGGAGAAGGTGCCTGAGACCTTCCTGATGAAGCCATCTAAAGATGGTTGGGCTTGAAAGAGGTGAGCATTTACTTAGAATAAAAGGAGAAATTCTTTTCTCGATTCTGTCTCTTTGCCTGAGTGAACCCTTCATATATGGTGTGTCTGAAAGCCCTCAAGGCTTCCAAAACAAACAAACAAACAAACAAACAAACAAACAAACAAACAAAAAAGTGAAGAAACTCAATATCATGAGAACCAAACCAGAAACGGAGAAGGACCTCGGGCAGCCTTTAGGAAAGGCGCATTTGCACCTTGTTCCAGCTTGGTGCCACCCATGCACAGTTCCTAGGAGCCAGGGAACGGTGCTGGGGAGAAGGAGCTGCAACGTGGCTGCACTTCAAGGGCAGGAGCAGCAATGAGTTGAGAGCCCTGGATGGAAACCTGCAGATTTCAGATTCATACGGTGCAGGAGATGTTTCTGTTCATCTTGCAGCTGGAGTTCAGCCTCTCTGGCAGATGCTGGTTAGATGACACAGAGCTCATCTGGCTTCACCCAGGATTACCAGGTAATTCCAGGAGATAAATCCTGGTAGCGGGGCCAGGCCAAACACCTTCATTCAGCCCATGTGGCTGCTGCCTTTGCAATGGCAACAAGCCACCATCAGGCAGCCATTTGATGGGCAGCTAAATCCCAGTTACCAACACTGACGGTACCTGCCCGGCACGCGGGCGCAACCCCTTTTTCCGCACCGTTTGCCCTCGTTCTGGCACAGAGCCCGCCGTGAGCTCATCAGAAGCGGCTGCGTGCACAGGAGCCCCGGGAGATAGGGTTTCTCCACACCCAGCTAAGCCCCCGAGGGAGCACGCAGGCCTCACACAGTCGTGGTTGTCCCAAGGCACCGGGCAGGATGGTCTGCGCGAGATACGCGGTGCCCGGGGCCACCTGGGGTTTAGTCCTAGCGGGGGGGATATTTTAGCGCGTGGGATGGCACAAAAACTCCATGGAAGATGTTAGCAGAGCCAATCTGGATGGAATTTGGGGGCAGAATGGTGATTTTCTGGACTCCCTACCCCTGCTCAGGCCTCGCAGGCGGACACGTGCTGCCATGGCTGCGTGCAGAAGGGAGCAGAGCGGTGCCCGTCTTTCAGTGCCACACTGCTAAGGGGAAAGGCAGCCCATGGGATGGACCAGCAGCTCTTTTGGGAAACCACGCGAGTCGTGGGGGGCCCAAGCCCCAGAGCGCTGCAGTGAGAGCCCGCTTGCCCCTCACAGCCCGTGCTGGCCATGGCCCAGCAGCATGGAGGCGCCAAGCAAGGCCGTCCCCAGCGCCTCCAGGGGCAGCGAGTGTGGAGGAATCCTTCAGGGTTAGGAAATCCGTGCCCGGGACCGCGGGGCTGCGCTGCGGCCGGAGCCGCCGCCGCCGCCGCGACCCGTCCCGTTTTTCAGGCCGCAACGCATGGCGGGTTTCGGGTTGCGCCGGGAGGACATTCCAGCGGAGCTACACTCCCTGCAGGGCTAATCCACAGGGGAATGTGCCGGCAGGCACGGCCAGGACCACGACGTGCGCCACGGGGCCGCTGCGAGGCCGCACGCACGGCCATTGCCACCCTGCACCACCTCCAGCCCCACCATGGAGGCCCTGGAGGCTCCACCTGGAGACCTGGCACCTCCTGGAGCTCTCCGGTGTGGATCTAGAGAAGGTCTTGGCTAATACAAGTAGTTCTGTGCCATCTCCATCTCCTGCTGCTCCTGGGTGGAGTCACCAGTGCTCAAGAGACGTGTAGACGAGGCGCTTAGGGACATGGGTTAGCAGGCATGGGGGTGATGGGCTTGCGGTTGGACTTGATGATCTTGAAGGTCTTTTCCAACCATAATGATTCTATCATTCTATTCTGGCACAGTGAGAAACACACCAAAGCGCATGGAAGACCACAGCCTTGGCTTGCAGGTTGAAAGAGGGATGAAATCCCACTGCTGCTCCTTGTGTCCTTGCACTGTGAGTGTTCATAGCCTTTGGCACCAAGGTCTCACTGGAGATGATACTTGCACAGCCTTAGCTCGCCATGCTGACAGCATCACCGCTCTGCGACATCCATCAGGGACGTCAAAGGACCAGGGAGACACCACTTCTTTCTGCAGAAACCCTGCCAGCGTTTCACCATGCACTGAGTATCAACACCAAGACATTTGCCAGGTTTCCGCTCTTCCATCAAGCCAATGCTTTTCTTTTTGTTTTCCTTTGTGGCTTACCAAATGGGACCTGCAACTCTTCCACAAGTAGTTGCAACTTGTAGCTACAACACTTCTGCTAAGTCTTTATCTATTTCATAAATATGTTTCTGTCATACTTCTTGGTGTTTGAAACTTCTTGGTGATTTATATTCCTGGTGTCTTGTTGCTCTACTTCAAATGATTAGGAGCGTAGCTTTTCTGCAAGTGCCATATCTCCATTAACTTACATGGAAAGGTTGGGATGAAAAGGTTGTTTCTTCTCTTGGGCATTGTGTTATTGCCATGCCATTATTTCAAAAAATAACAGAAAAACAACCTTCTCCAATCCAGACTAGAATGAGACTCTCTCAGCAATCAGCAGCATATGCCTGCAAAGATTTTAGGTGGAGGAAACAAGTTGAAGTAATTTTTCCCAAGGATGCACTGTTTGTGTGCAATTGTTTCAAGAAATCCAAGCACTGCCCAGGTATCTAGACTGGTCTTCTGCTTTCAGCCTGCTACTAGGTTGTCCTTACTAGAGAAAGCTGGATGTATATAGCCTTAAATCTTTGTCAAAACTCCAATACTTCTCAGTTCAGACTTGGCTCCTATAGGTCCTGTTAAAAAAATGCAGCATATATTTCAAAGTTAAACATTAAAGGGACAGCCACTGTTTTATTTGTGTTTAATAATAATAATAGTTTTCCAGGCCCGTAGTAATTAGCAATCCAATCTACTGCTCCCATGGGAAAGAGCCTCTGTTTTTGGATCAGGTGCACTCCTATATTGACTTGTTCCAGACATTGCCAAGGTTTAGAGTATAGCAAACTGTTGGGAGGGGGTTTCCAGCCTTGACTCCACAGCAGTTAAACTGTCAAGCTCTAAACCACAGAGTTTTACTACAGCCTCCATTTCCCTTTGTTTTAGCTGAACTTCTCATCCTGCTCTGCAAATCCTATGCCAGAATGAGTCATTCCTGCAGGATTAGCTCTTACTTTTCAACTCTCCTGTCAGTGCTGCCCGGACTAGTTCTAAAGAGAGAGAGGAAAAAAAAGGGGGGAAAAATGACACTCCCCATTAAATAAAGCTGTATAACAAGGGACTAAAAGAAATTACCTCCAGTACTCAGCTATTTACACTGAACCAGCAAGGACCACCCTGCCTTATCTCCGCAGCACAGCCCTCTGCACATGGCTGGGTGCCTCCCGCATGATAACCAGCCCTTTGGAGGTGCCTCCCTCCTGCATGTTGCCCAACACGCTGGCTAGAGATGTGGCTCCCTGGCCAGTGCTCTGGGGCATTTGCTTGTGTTTCCCATGTGCTTCCCAGGTAGAGTATCCAGGGCAGGCATCTAATACAGGACTGGGCTGCACGGATGCACACAGGATGCATGAAGAGTTTGCTTCTGGATGGGTGGCATAGGGTGTCTTCTGGAGGTGCCCTCTCTCCATGGACATAGAACATCTTCTGGAAGTGTCCTCTCTCCAAGCACATAGAACATCTTGTGGAGATGATCTTGCCCTCTCTCCATGGACTGCAGGAGGAGAAAGCCCTCTGATCTGGGATTTACCTGCAGAATGCAGATCTTACCTTCTTTTGGCCTACAGATAGGTCTTTTCTTACTCTCACATCTCAATAAATATTTGTTATTGAAGGAGACTTTTCTAAAATTTTCACATTTCAGTTTCTCACCTTCCTTTGCTCTTCATCTTCGATAACAATAATTATATTTTCACATAGCAAAGTTGCATTGTCCTAAAACAGAACAAAGAGGGGGAAAACTCAAAGAGTTCAATTATGTCACTTTCTATCATTTTTCCAGGTTCAAAATGTGGTTCTGGAAATGACTGCTTAAATAATTTTTGGAAAATCCATTTTTTGATAATGGTCCAGCGAAGTGGCAAATGTGTGATTTGCATACGAAGACCTAAACTGCATAAGCAAAACTACGAGCACCAGCTGAGAGAAATAAGATCAGAGCACCTGGCATTCTGAGAGCTCATTTTGCCTGGGTCCATGGGTCATTTTCCTATATCATCACCAGGATAAGACCTGACTTGAAAGAACCTCTTGGAAACTGTGCTTGGGCCTTACAGTGTCTCTCACTGTAACGGAGAGAACCACAGAAACATGCAGATTTCTGATCTAGTCTTTGGTTTATAGCAAGGTCAAGCCTGAAGGCTGGTCAGCTTGACCCTTCCTTGGTGCAATGCAGCTCCTTCCCACCTGGCCCAGCTTTCCATGCGTTCTGCATCCATGGATGTGGCTGCTGGTTCATCCTTTGTTCCATCTCCTGGATTCACTCACCCTCCAGCTGGAGTCTGCTCGTCCTCACCTCCTCCATCCACTGCTCTCCAGCACAGCCAGGCAGAGTCACATATTTCACACCTAAAATAAGGACTAGGAATAGAACAATGAATATAACAGGCTGTCCAAATTAAGACAGATTTCTGTAGCTTTTTGCTGTCACTGGAAATATACACAATATAGTTGCACTGTGTAACTATATGTAATTAAAACACACACACAAACAAAAAAAAAAACCACCTTAAAAACCTCTCTTCTCTGTTCAGTTTACCATGATCTGCACTCTTTCAGAAACATATATGGTCTTATGGAAGCACGATAGAAGCCTGTCTAGCATAAATCTATGCAGCTACATTAACTGGAGCAGGACAGTACAGCTATCCACAGCTTCTCTGGTCTGGTCAAAGAGGTTTGACCATGATAAATAACCTTTATTCTCAGCTTTGGGCTTAAAAAGCAGTAGGGATTTGCAAATAGGGTGCTATTTGGCAATGACCATAGTAATTGCTAAAGGGAGTAGTGCCGAGAACAAAAATGACCAGGAAAAAAATCAACAGCATTTTGGGAAAGTTTTCCTATTTTGTCCACCAGTTCCAATAGGCATAAAACACTCCTTCTTTGGTTTTCAAAGCTACTTTCACCCCTTATCCATGGAACTACAACCATTTTCCTGAGATTACAGCTGTCTGTAGTGCTGGATGTTAAAAATTCCTCTTCAGTGATTTTTGTAGACTTGTGAATTCACCAATGGCAGATGGTACCTACAGATCACCTCATAACTGGGTCTTCCTTCCCTTCCGTGATGCTTTATACATTAAACGGGTAATGCACACATGCATGTACATTCAGGTTTACCAGGCAGAGCTGGGCAGAGCTTGTCGAAGGTTGTAGTTTCCAGGGATGGATGGGCAAGAACTGATTTAGCCACAGCTGAGAGATGAAATCTATCTGAAAGAGCCAGATGTTTTCTTTATAGTGAGGGGAATCAGTGGACGTGTTTGAGAGGTGGGAAGGTGAGAGGTGAGAAGGTAGAGTGTGCTCTTCGGCAGAGCAGGTCGTTCATGAAAGAAAGACCAGGAATTTACATTCTTTTTATGCTCCCTTAAACATGGAGATGTGGGTATGACCACAGAAGAGGGCACATGGTGTCTCACATGGGTGGAAGCAGGATGGCTGCACTGAAAGAAGATATATTTAAAAAAAAAGAAAAGTGTTAGAAAAACAGAAGGAAAACTGCCCAACACGGCATTCGGCTTTCTGAGCACCATTCCTGCCTTTCTGATTGCCCAAGTCCTGCAAACAAGTGAACCTTGGCTGTGCTTCATCCACTGAGAAGACCTGTCTCCTGCTCCATTTGAGCTAGGAAATGCTCATATGTGATCTAGAACCAAAGCGAGGTTTTAACAAACATAATTTACAGAGGAGGTGCAGGTTATCCGGGACTTTCCGTCCATTTACTTTGTGAGACTAACAATGTCCAGTAATGTAGTTTAATTGGTGATTTTCTGTGTTTTAAAGAAAATTCCCACAGCACTGGGAATTGCTGTTTTCCCTACGAATTAGGTGTAAAGAGCGTGATCTTAATTTTCATGTTTAGTCAAAGTGATGCTGAGACTGAAGGTCTTCAATGGGACCTGGAGGAGATGATGCTCTGATGGGCACAAATTTTTATGTTTTATTTATATTTTTCCTAAGTTTGGCTGCACTGCTCTCTTCACAAAGAAAATGACACCCGATCTTAGACTACAACACAGCACGTGCCATGGGATAAGCTCATTCAGGAAATTAGTTACTAAATTAGAGAACAGCTCAACTGCAATTTGTAAGTGTCTTTTAAATGACCATATTGGGGTGGGGCAACAAGAGCATCACCAATAAGGAATGTCACCAGCAGATTTCTCCTGCATGGAGAAATTCATTTCAAAACACGACAGCTTGGCTAAAATTCCCTGTTTCCTCTCCTGTTTCCACATTGAAAAGCTGGTAAGAAAATCATAATGATGCCCAGGGCAATGTGATTCTGTCTGCAATGAAGGAAAAGGGAAATGCAACATTAATTTTCAAATAAAAGACAACTTATTGAAGCAAAGGAGGATATTTGTGATATTTTGTTGACAGTAATGCAAGAAACGAACTTCCTAAATAGTTGTTCTATTATAAAGTAAAATAAATACAACAAAATTTTCAGTTTCTGAAGTAAGCAGCAAAATATTCTCTCTGCAGTGAAATTATATTGGAGCCTTGCACCACTGTGTATCAAGCATCGCATTACCCTGTGGGGTGGGATGACTAGTGACTGTGCAGGCACAACTGGTGTTCAAATGACAACCAGCCTCTCACGATGCTCGGGGCCCTGCCTGCCCCACGCAGGGGCTCACAGGGGCACGGTGAGCCCGGCTGCAGCACTGTGGAGGTTTAATACCATGAGCAGAATACCGAGGTTTAAAACCTTGCTAAATTGCTGGATGACTGTCTGAACAGGTGATTTGGTAGGCAAAACACAAGGAAGGTACTTCCATGCCAACGGCCCCATGGCTATTCAAAGACTCCCGTTTTCTTTTCATGAGGTGCTGAAATGTCCAGGCTTAGGGGCAGCAAAAGCCATGCAAACTGTGCAGCACCTGTGACAATGCAGAGCAGATGATTTTGGGCTTGCTCTTCTGCTCTAACTCTGCTTTGCATGTTCCCAGGAAGAGTCAGCTGCTCCTCTCACGTGTGGCACATCTCAATGTGCAATTCCCAGTGGCTTCTTGGCTGTACAAAGGCAAGGATGGACAGCTTGTCCTTTTGCAAACCAGCTTTAAAACCTGTTTTATGAAGACAAAATGACATGTTATGGCCCATGTAGCCAAGGCTGGATTTGTTCTGCTACCATGAGAAGCTGCTGCCTGCGCTGCAAGTAGTGCTTTCTGCCACTTTGCCCCACAACTTATTTTCCTTAGTTAACTCACTCTTTCACCTTGAGTACATAGTTGGCCATATGTCTAAGCTGCCATCTCAGCAGTGACAGTGCTGACCTACAGCATCCTTTGCTCTCCTTGGGCAAGGGATCCCAAGGTAGGATTGGAGGTGACACCCTGCTCTGAGGGCCAAGACGTGGACATTGACCATCCACATGGACAATGCCCAGGCCACCTTGCCCGTGTGCACCTTTGGCAAACACCTGGAGATCCTGCTCACCATGCACAAGCTGAGGAAACCTCCAGACTGCCACGCATGGGTGTTGACTTGTCCTCTGGATTTGTTCACATGGAACTGTACTGCATGGAGACCAAGGCTCCCCTGGCCTTTCTGTCCCTCCCAAAGCTCCAAGACATGGTGTTTTTTAAAAGCTGCATGGGTTATTTTTTCCTAAAGAAGTGTGACCATGACACAGAATCACAGAATCACAGAATCACAGAATATTCAAGGTTGGAAGGGACCTCTAGAGATCATCTTGTCCAACCTTCCTGCTCAAGCAGGCACACCTACAGCATGTGGCACAGGGTGGCATCCAGGCGGGTTTTGAAGACCTCCAGAGAAGGATACTCCACAACCCCCCTGGGCAGCCTGTTCCAATGCTCATTGGAACCACATTTAGCCATGTGGTCCTCACCCAGGTTATAAACACGGCTGCACATAGAGGCTCTGTGTCTGGCTGTGACCTCCACATTTCCAGCAGAAGAAACGTGGCACCAAAGACAGATGCACTAGCTGCAGCTCTAAGCTCTGTCCACACACTCCATGTCTGCTTTCTTACAGTTCAGTCAAAGAGGAAGAAGAGATTTTCTGATTTGTTTCTGCTTTGTAGTTTGCTCTTGAGTGGCACCGAACCCCAGTGATCTCAGGGATGTGGTTTGTAATACAGGAGCAGGTCATTGGGGAATGAAGCCTAAGGGACCTGATTTCCATGGGTAGGAAATTGCTCTTGGAGATCCAAGAAGGTGGGATTTTGGCTGTGATAACTCTCTGGCATCTACTGGTACTTATATACTCCAGTCTTGAGAAGCCAAGGCATAATGCTCAAGCGCAGGATAAAATCTGGTGTGCATGGTTTAAAAATCAACAAGCAGAGCTGGAGACTGCAGATCTCGGCATGGGTAGGATCTGGATCAAAGGAGAAAACAAGATGTCCATGGACGCAAAGAGCATGAGCCCCTTTCTAGCAAAGGGCATCATCTTCATTTATGGATGGAGGAGAGCTGCAGTCCGTAACTATCTGTTTGAAATCTTCTGTTTCCTTCTGTGTTGTCCATAGTTCGCTTCCCACTAGAACCACACATCTGTACTCAAAATGGACACCAGAGCTTAAACCAGGACCTATTACTGCTCCTTGACTGGAAAGCTGAAATATTTTTTAATTTTTTAAAGATTTTTTTAAAAATAAAAATATTTTTTAGAGATGATAGTGTCAAATCGAGGATAATCATCAGGACACCAGGTTACACAAACTCCACTCCAGCCACAAAAGCTGCATTACAGCTTAATACGCATGAAAAGGAAAAGGAACAAGAACCAACACATGCTGCTTGGGTATCCGGATTGCCGTGCTTACGTGCCGGGCTCTGCCCAGGGAAGCGGTTTCTTGGAAAGGGATCAGCATCACCAGGAAAGGAGGGCAGAGGGAGCAGTTCAGCACAGGCACCCACTGGGTGCCCGGATCTCCTCCGCCTTGCGCCTACCAGCACAGAGTGAAGCCTGATCTGACTTTTCCCTCTGGAGACATCCAGCTGGCACAGCTGTGGATCCCAGTCCTAGAGGTGGCTGGACCTTGGAAAATCCATGGCGGGAAAATCCATGCCAAGCGACAGGTAGTTTTTTGATATTGGTTCTTTGCAGACTGTTTTATGAATATAATATTCTTGCAGAAAGCAGTAAAGCTGAGGCTTAAGGATATAGAGAAACATCTTAGAAGATGTCTGTTAGGAAAAAAATCTGTTTTTTCTGTATCTACTAAAATCTAGCCACTAGAATAACTGTTTAAACAGTGAAGGATGTCCTCCCAGAAAGACTCAGAGTTGTCCTGGTGTTTTCAAGTCCCTCTTTTGGACACTTCGGGTGTATATAGTAGGTTGGTGAACTCCATGATTTGTTCAATGTGAATATTCTAGTGGAGATGACACCTGAGGCAGACATGAATAGTGAATGATTGTGGCTTTTGTACTTTGTTGCCCTGCATGCTTCTTGCTGCCCTTTAAAATTGTCTGTGGGGTGAAAACCTCTTCAGAGGGTAGGAATTTAATATCTATATCTGTAATCTATAAGATGATCAACTTGTATCAGATAACCAGAGCCAGGTCCTTGGCTAAGAGAAAAAGAACTTTCTGGAGGTGGAGGTTTACTTAGTGTATAGCATCACTTCAGTTTTGTCTAAGTTGAATTTGAGCTGGTCTCTTTCCCAGGAATGATCCTTTTCAGGCACTGTGGTGTTCTTGCAGCTAAGTTGGTTCCATCTCTGGAAGAGTGCGGGAGGATAGCAGCAGAGAACTGGCAGAGGTGCTTTTGTCCAGGAGGAGAATATACAACTAAGACAAAATATTTTATAGGAAGACCTTGCTGCAGTTGTGAAATAAGCCAACTAGAACTGAAATCATGAGTTTGTGTGGGCAAAAAGAAAAGCTTGGCAAAATGCAGTGTTCTCCTGTAGATGTAGGTTGATTTAAAAGTGGATTTTTCTTTGAAATGATAAAATTCTCCTAGATGACAAGAAAAGGTGAATGTGTGCTGAGAATACCAGAAGTTTTGCTTGGGTATACACAATATTTAGCAACTCTACAATGGTGCTGATATTAGTTTGCTGATGCTTTTGCTGACTTTCTAATGTCAGATAGTAACTTGAGAATGTTACATGAGGATAAAACTCATTCTTAATTCCCAAATGTGCTTCCACTTCTTGAATGCCTTTGACCTCATGTCTTTCTCCCAGATGAGCTTTCATGGAAGCATTTCATCTGAAAATGCAACCATCACGTTCTATCCCTTTTTAAAATCCTCTCTTGTCCTCAGACTCTCTCCTCTGGCTTCCTTGTTGGTCCTTTCATCAACAGAGTAATTCAAAGATGTTGTGAACTTCTCATTCTCAGCCTAAGAGGGATTTCATAGTTGCAGAGCGATAAATTAGTAAACCTGACCAGCAATAACCAGTTTGGGCACTGGAGAGGAGCAAGATGGTTTAATACTGCAGTGCCTATTTTTCTATCCTGCCTTTAGTTGGAAAACTTTCCTTTATCTGAGTGCAATCCATCCTGCATTCCTATCTATAACCCCTAGCAACTAACCTGTTTTCAGACATTCAACCTGCTTTCAGACATTCAATTAAAGTTTAAAAAAAAACTACCAAGAAAAATTATGAACATCACTGTCTCTGCCCATGATCAATATTTAGAAGCTGCATTGAACTGCTTTGCACTCCTCTCAAAGTACTTTATAAATAACTATATTACCCTCACAGCACTTGTAAGGGAAGAACTGTTTGCAAATAGCCAAAAGCACAGGCACAGATGTGTTAGAGCCAACATTATTAAATGTGATGTCCAAATATAGCAATTTGAAGACCTACTTATTTTAGTATTTAGTGTATGTATGTCTCATTGACTTTAACAGAAGCAGATGATCTGCAGACTTGAAAAATGAAACTGTTCTATTTAGCCATATAGATAGGTAAGCAAATGCCTAACTTTAAGCAATATATCCTTAAGCTGAATATTTTTCACATGTATTATAATTATAGAATAAATTTCAGGGACATATTTCATCAAAGGTTCCTGAATGATTTAATGAAATAGATTTCACAGGAACAAAACCATCTCTGGGGTGCACAGTAAAAGCTACTTTACAGCCCATAGGACCTTTACACAACAATCTGGAGAATAAAATGAGAAAGGTTGTATTAAACTGAAACTGCAGGGAGAATCTAGGTCAGGATGCAATTACTTTAGCTGATTGAGCAATGTTTTTTAAATTCCCTAATATTCATTAGATATCGAACTATCAAGATTTACTTTCATTTGTAAAAATGAAAATGCCAAGAAATAATCACTATATGTTCAAAGCTCATATGTTCAAACTTATTTTTTGCACCATATCTAATGGAAAATACATTCATAAGCTGTGAAGTAACTCAGTGTGCAGAAATTGTATCACTTAGAAGATTAAGCAACACTGAAATAATGTAAAAGATTAATATAAACTCTTCACAAGATATACAGCAAAAACATTAATTTGTGTGTATTTGAATTTGTGAGCAGAAAATGTTTTGAATGAATTGCACATCAAAGCTCTTCTATTTTGGATTACTGACTAGACTATCAAGATTGACAATATGATTCTTGCAGAAAGTGCTGCGGAATTCAGTGCAAGTATCAGCACCTCACTTGTGTAATTGATTTAAACTGAAACACTAGGTGATCTCTAAAGGCCATTAAAATTCAAGCCTATCATTTTATACAGTTTTCTATTGTTAATATCCTCTGGGAAGGGTAGTGTCCTAAATCCTATTCTAGGGAGAGAAGAGCTGAATGTTCTATGAGGAAGCAGATGTTTCCTTCTGTTTTGAAAAGTACTTTAACAGTGATACCACAATTTAAATAGCTACCCAAAACAGTTGAGACAAGATTCTTTATTGTGTGAAGTCTAGCTTTGGCTAAAAGCAAACAGAAAACCATGTACAGACGTCATGCCTACTCAAACTACAGAATATTTCTGGTTTTGTAAAGTAACTGACTTGGTAATTATAATATTCAGAGTATAAAATAAGATGCTGTAAATTAACACTGCGTTTAAACAGATTGATTCCTCTTTAACTATATTTCTATGTTAGGTTATTTTATATTTTTGATATTTATAATAAAACATTTTGTAACATTGTATATTAACAAATGCATTCTCCCCTCCAAAGAGTAGAGATAAGTTTTCCAAGAATAATTAATTTACCTTTCATGTGTTTGACACCCACAGATGCTGCAAAGGAATGTAAAAGTAACTGGCAGTGACTGTCTTGAGCACTGGAGTATTGCCTATCAGCTGAGATCTCTGTATTCTTAAGGAAAAATCAAGATTTGTGATTAAAAAGGTATGTTTATATTAAAATAATGAAAAACCCCTCTTCAATATGTCATCTTTTTTGGAATGAAGTTGAGGAGCCTTTATCTTTTTACATAAGATGCAGTCACATCTGTCAATCTTTCCAATGTTTTACTGTTGTAAACAGGCTAAGTTGAGTGTACTACTTTGTTTTTAAATATATGAATATTTTTATAACTGATAGGTGCTAAAATACAAGCAAAATAGGTATTATACGTAAAGAAAATATTTTAAGCATTCTTGCTGATGGCTCTTTTAGTTCAGGGCATGTCATATAGGTGCTACCGGAGGCCTTAGGCCGAACTTTTCAATCTGGACAGTAAAGCTAGGATTTCTGCTTCCCCTTTGAGGCAGCACTATATAAATGTCAGACCTTGTAAGGTTCTGTATCTTGATGCTACTAGACAGGAGCAAAAACAGCCTCATAATTTTGAGAATGAGATCATTTCCTTTTGGGTCACAAAGGATGGCTTCAATTTAAAAGCTAAACCTGCAGCATTGGTTCTTTTTTTGCTTTGGGCATTACATTGTTGTACCTTCTGTTAATGCCTCTCAAAATGGACTTGAAAGAATCTTCACTCTTCCAATCCTAGCATGTTTTCTTGTTTCTGTTGAATTGCTTCAGTTCTCAGCTGCTGCCTTTCTCTTACTATAGTTCTGTTTTCTCCCAGCTTGCTTCCTATTGCTTCTTTTTTCTATCCTTCTTTATTGTGTAAGTTACTCTAATCATATTCCAGGCTTAGATATTATTTAATCTTAGCTTGAAATGCCTTTCATTATTCAAGATTTGAGGTCTCTTACTGCTTAAATGAACAACTAAAGCTTTATCTCCTTTATACCTGCCACATTATAACAGGAATTTGCAGTAAAAATGTGCCAAATTTGGTTTCTACATGTCAAGTCTGTCAGTTACCCCATCGTAATGTTTTTAATCCAGGGCCTAAGACCTCATCACTTTTTATGCTTGCATTTGTGCCAAACAACATCTAAATCATTAGGAAATTTAATTAGTAGCATATGTTTCATGTGTGGATCTGTAAATGTAATGAAGTAGTAATAGTGGTAGTTCTTCATGGTAATGAACTTTTTTTGTGAATCAGAATTTAATGGACTTGAAATAGTTTCGCTCTATATTCTAGGACATTATTTCTGGATTTTATAATGACATTTGAATACAACTTCCTAAAATGCATAAGACTTGTGACATCCTTTGGCTATATCCAATGTATAAACTGCAGACTGTTAGCTACAAAAAAAGTAGCTTGCAAATGGAGGCTTCACAGTGAACAGAAAAATGAGCATTACCTTGTATGCAAGTCCCCTCACTGATTTCCTGTTAAAAACGACAACTCCGAAGACTGACTGGATCCCCTTGGTAAAGCCCTGTAACACAGCAGCCAAACTGCAATGGAATACACAACCTGCAAATTAGCTGCATATTCAAGGCAGCAGAAGAGCCCAGACTCTAAAAGACAGCCGTATAATAGAAGCAGACAGGTAGCATGCCTAGGAACACGAAGGCAAGGACTAAAAAGAAAAGAATTTTTGCTATCAACTGGCTTGACACAGGAGGGTCAAAAGAAATAAGGCTGATAAGAATACAAAAGGCCAACAAGACAAAGGAGCAAAAGCATGGAAGCAAAATCCCTCTTCAACAGCAATAATAAAGGGCAGTTTAACCACAAAAGCACCATACTTTAGTCTTGAAAAGGAAGTAGGCAATAACTTTTGAATTTGGCCCACCCAAAGGCTTTTAGGAAGGGTGTGAAATGCAGAATGATGTCTTGGCTGGTGTGAAGTGTGCAGAAAGGAGCACAGGTTGCAAAAAGGTTGGCTTTACAAGGTTGGAGGAGGGCAAGTGCTAGCCACGTTGGTGTCCTCTTTGCAAGTGGTTTATCATATAGAGAACCTATTTGGTTTTATTAAGAGGGAGCTTTAACAAAATAAAACATTAGAGTTGCACTGACATTCAAGGGCTAATAAGGTTTCAAACAATTCCTGTGGAAGCTGATACACAGGTCTGTGGGAGTAAACTATGAATTTTGCAGTCACAGTAAAGGAGTATAAAGCTGCCAATAGACAGCAACAGAAAGAACAGGAAAAAGCATCATGAGAAATGTTCATAAAAGATGTTTTCTGGTTAAGGGCTCTAATCCTAAGAAAGGAAATGATAATTCAAGAATTAAAAACATGAGAGCAATTGTAAAGCATGAACAAAAGATAATATATTTTTCTCTACCTTCTCAGGGATTTGTTTTTTTCGGGGCTTATGTCACAATTTTCGTGAATCTGGAACTATGTGTTATTAACCCAATGGAACCTAGATGTTGGATCTGCAATAGCAGTGCCTTAGCTTGGGATTGTTTTTATATTTTGTTTCAGAAAACTCTGAATCTGTGTTTTGTCACACAATTTACCTGCTAAAGACAATGCTCACAGCTCTACCTGTGTGTCATCCTGAGGTTTGGGATAAAAGGTAAGTATTGTAATTATCAATTCAGTTAGCTCAGCACTCCTAACCTGAAATCATTTATTGTGTATGATTGAACACACTCTGGTGGACTTGCATGCTGTAGGTTACCTCCTCCCTGGACCATTTGTGGACCATTTACCTGCCCTTCTCCCTCACATTAGCAAAGCACTGCTCCCATGGGCATGGATATTCAGGTTGATGATCCCATGGAAAATGAAGTGTATTTTTGGTGACCATTCAAATTAATTCAAATCTGCATGCTCTGGCTGCCTGCATGGCTGTGTAAGAGCTAGTCCTGATAGGAAATATATGTGTGTGCATATATATATATCAGGAAGGAGCAGAAAGCGGTGCAGACCTTTCCTTGATCCTTGGCAGGGTGTACTTGACAAATTATTACGGGGCCTTACTGCAAAATAAGACTTTCTAAGTTTCTGTGACTGCACAGATAGCAGGTAAGAGCCATAAGTAATGCATACATGGTATGTACCAAAGGAAACAACTGAGTGAAAATGAGCCTCAAGCAGGAGACAGATACTGTATCCTGAAGTGAGCACGTACAGCAGTTAAATGTACAACTGGGGTTAAAACTTAGTGGTGCATATGCTTACTTGTGCTATCCTAATGTGCAAGATGGCTGGAAAGCCACTTAAAGAGAATTTTCCAGTAAAGAAGTTGGACATTTTCTGCAATACAAAGACACTTGTTTCCATGGTATTAACTAGGATTACATTTTTATGTAGAATTTAGAAAATGACTTTGAAATTTCTCCCTTGATATTGCCTATTTGAGTACAAAACCCTGGGATATATAAAAAGAAATTGCTACTGGAAATGGCATTCATTTTAATAGAATGTGATATATTTAACCAAAGAGAAATTAATACACAAATTTGGAGATGTAGATGTATAGAAAATATATGGAGGCTACTGGACACTTGAAGGGGGACAAAGGTATATGTAGGAATTCAGAGTATTGATATGGAATACCTAAAGTCTTTTACTTCTTGTTTAAATTTCTTTTCACTGTAGACAGTGGATTGTAGTAGTCAGGAATCAGCAGATACCTAAGTGTGTAGGAATATCAGCAACATTGTTATATATGGAGGGATTGCACAAGCTAATTCTTTTCTCGCTGGGTCCAATGTACTTTTCTCACCATATCTTTGCTCCCTTTCTGGTTTTCAGCACTATTTTCAAGCATATCAAACATTTCCACTAAATCTATCCTGTTGTGCCCATTCTTTTTCAGAAAGGAGGAATGTGGAATTCCTGTGACCTGGTCTCATGGTTCACAAGAAGACAAGAGGCACCCTCTATGCTTTTTGTCTAAGGTATACTCTAGAACAAAGCAGACAAAGACAGGCCAATGTCATCTCTTAATGAAGAACATCATTTGGGAATTCTGTGACTCAGCTTTTCATTTGTTTTACATTATTTTGTCATCTTCCTCATTTTAATATAGGAAAAGAACTCAAAATGGAAAAAAGAATAATGTAAAACAAAATAGCCATGTGGTATGCAGTGTAAGAGAACAGTGTTTGTATGACTTTTTTGATTCACAGAGAAAAATAAGATGCAATGCAAGAGAACACTTTGAGAAAGCGTAAGTACTTCTGAAAGTCTTATCCTCTTCCACCTAAGAATGAATTAAAAAACCTCAGAGCAGATTGCATTCTGAATATGAAATTCAGAGTTTATTTACCACCAATAAAGTGAAAATAGTTACAGTATTCTAATGTTCTCCCCCTGTCTAACTGCATTTCAAAACAGTTTCACAGAGCCAGAATACTTGTAATGCTAGCCCAAGCTTTGGTCCAATCTTTTTTTACACTTTGAACTGAGAATTCAAAGACAAGATTTCTGAACCTGCTCTGTAAAACAATAAAATACCACGTGACACCCTCCTATTCCAAAAATGCCAACATCAGTAACAGCCTTACATCAATAAAGGGATGTATGGCAGCAAACATATAATGATAATGATAATGGTACTTTGTTATCAGACTGTCACATCACAAATCACACAGCCATTCATCAGGAAATGACAAAACTAGAGAAAAACAAAGCACAGAAGACTTAAAAACAGATGCACCAGCAGAATGTGAGGCCATGCTATAAAAGCAAATCAAAGTATTGAGGAAATATTTCTTCCATGTCCCCAAAATGTCATGCAGGGGTATTCTGCATCTTCTGTTACACATTTATATGTGTCTTCCTAAATGATAGCTATTAAACTGATGCATCTTTGGGATTAGATACACCCCTTTTCTAAGTAACCCTTAGCAACCGTTTTGGGACTGTTAATTGGTCTTCTAGTCCATATTGGGTTGTCTGATTTGTTTTCATAGCCCTCACTGAGCTCTACTTTTAGATGAGACATATATGCAGTGTTTAAAGAAGAAAAAAAGGATTAAAATACCACCATGAAGCCTGTGGAAGTGTATTTTTTACTTGCCACCTTTCTTTTTATCAAGGCTTTAACAAGGAAAAAAAAGACAAAGTGCAAGAGAGTCAGGATAATTAACACAGTCTTTCATAGAGGCACATAGTTTAGCCAAGTCCCTTAAAACAATTTTACCTTTTTTCCTTAAAAATGCAGAAAAAGATATAGCTATGAGGACTCGGGTTGCTCTGCAACAAAGTGACAGGCACTTCCTAAGGAGAAATGGGAACAATTAAAGAGGCAAATGGGCGGAGAACTAGAGAATTGGTGCAATGTTAGGTTTTTTCCCCAACTTTAGTTGATAACTATTGCCCTTGGATTTGAAATTATTGAAGTTTTAATCATCAAATAATTATCTTTGCTCCCAAAGTGAGCAATCTAGCCTGTTTAAAAAAATAAAACCTATAGCGCAAAATTACTGCTATATTTAGTACTGTTGACAATCTTCATATTAGCAAAGTGGTCAAAGAGACTGAATTATGGAAACTGAACTGTTTTGAGGCAGAAAAAAAATGCAATAAAAGATCCTATTTGGGAGACTGTCTCTACCATAATTCACTTATTTACAGTTAATGTTTGATAGTTAAAATAGCCAATGAATCCAATAACTTATGCCACGTGACCAATGTGCATTTTTGTTGAAACCACTAGTCTTGTATGAGACAGAAGTCTCTGAGCAGATTTTTTTGTCTTATTTTTAACACTTTTGCTTTGGAGAGAGAAATTCAAGCTGGGACTTAAGCTCTTTTGTATTTTCTTCCTAATACAGCTACCAATACATGTCTTTTGTTTAGTTATTACTGAGTTTTGCTTTAAGCCTGTCACATGGCTTTTGTTCTCCCTGAATAACTGTAACACTTCTTATTAGTTATCTTATAGAGCCCAGTGCAAATAACATGAGATGTCTTTTGTCCCTGGGGTCTCTATGTCACCTAGGATTTGTAGCTTAAGGCGGAATGGAATGAGGTCTAATTTTTTGTATACAAAAATAGATTAATTATGAACTCTGCTATATTGCAAATTTGCTATCTTGCACTGATAACTTGCATCAGCTACAGTGCCTTGATAGCCTAAATTTCAAGCAGACACAATATCATTGGATCCCCTATTTGCTCTGTCATGTCTAACCTGATATGTGCATTGTAACTCTAAATGTGATTACAAGGAGCACTGCAAATTTCGCTCAGGATCACAGAATCTAGACATTTTTTTCCTTCAGAAAGTATTACAAGAAAAATACAGGGCACAATAAGTAGTGAACTGGCATTCTCCTGTTTATGTGCCTGGCAGAAGAGAGTGCAGTGGCTCATGCAGAGCTTACTCTGACAGAAGTACAGGGTTGGAAGTAACAGAAGAGAAAACCATTGATTAATTTAAAAATGTTAGATATATGCAAATATTTTGCAAATGCAGAAGGTGATTGTTTGCAACACTGGCAAGAGTCAACTACTCGGATGGCTGTACTCATTCTGCCAGATAGGGGCTGACATTACTTTGGGATTGTGCCCTATAGACCGTATATCAGTAGTTTGCACTAAGGTTCTTAACTTGCCTTCCTCCTAGGAATAAGGCTTGTCTTTTATTTCAGATTATTTTTCCAATCACAAGCTGTGGATATGTAGGGAGCAGAGTGCAAACAGCTGTACAGCTGCACTAGTGGTGCTCTTGGCACCTTTCCTGTGTTATCTGGATGGGCTCTGTCCGTGCTGCACAGTGGACAGGGCTGGAAGCCTGGCTCGCCATCAGGCTTTGGCATCGAACAGATGTTAGGACTCAAGCTGAGTGTCCAATACAGACAGCAAGTAGGGTGACCTTATGGTCACTGCTGTCCATATAGCCAGACTGAGTATCATACTTCAGTAACCTTAATGTATTTTCCTAAGCTCATAACAAAGTCTAGTAATAGCTACTTTGTGACAAATCCTCTTTATCTTTTCTTTATCACTTTTTAAAACTTTGGCAGCTGTTTTGGATGAGGACTTCTCTTTACTAGAAGTTTGTATATCTTCTAAACAGTGGCTATTCAATTCTTGTTATTTTGATGGCAAATAGAGCAAACAAAAGCAAGAGAGTTCATCCCTTGCGGCCTGCCAGACCCGTGGTCAAGTCTATCACCTGTCTACTCTGTTTCCATTATTCAGGAATAAAATGATACACGGCAATTCTTGAACTTCCTCACCAGGACCACTGCTCATAATTCTTTCAAACAAGCCTCACACTCAACTAAAATTGTTTGCATTCATGATATCTCTTCATACAATAAAGTGATTGTTTTTATCTACTACTGCTGGTTGTTCTTGTGTGTTTGCTTGGTGTGCTCGTTTTCAATGTTGCTCGTACCAATCAGAAGGCCAGTGATATTACTAAACTTTACTTGATCTCTGAAAGAGTTCCTAGTGAGAACTTCATTTCTGTTTTTGGCACTTTACTTAACCCTTACAGAAAGCTGGATCTTCATTTTAGTTTGAGAAAAAGCTACCAGTTGTCATAATGCCATGTGCTTTTTCCTTCACTTTTCAAAGGCAGTGATAATTTGCATTAAAATGGAATCTCTATTTCTTTATCTTATTTTTAGTTTTCAGTTGAAAGAGAAAAAGCAAAATTTATTCTAAATAATCTTGATTTGCTTTTCAAGTTATCAACTTCTGCTTTGAATATTCATTTGTTACTTTAACCTAATAATTCTTTTTCAGTTTACAGAATTAAATCTTGCTTGCCATACCTGTGGTTATTTCCTTATCCAGCTTAGCACTGCCATTGAGTAGGTGCTTTCTCTGCACAGCAGCTTTCCAGTGGGCAGTAGTTGCTTTCAATGCAGATGTGTTTAATCAATAAGGGTGTCTCCTATACCCTCTCACTAATGTTTAGAACAAGTTACCTCCCTTTTAGGTCCAGTCTTTGGTGAAACAAACATGGAAAACAAGCAAAGGAGCTCTTGACTATTATGAAATAGAAACCAGATGATTTCTGTATTTTTATTCAGCACGTATCCTTTGCTCTTTTTTAAACAGTCTCTGACATTTTAGCAATCCAGATGCTGCAGCTTTTAATCAATGATTCAGTACACAGCCCATGAGATGTGCCACAACACTCCAACAAGCAAGTTCTATCTCTCCATGGGGACAAAGGATCTGAGTTTGTGTCAGTCTCCTCTTGTCAGTTATAATTAACCATAGATCCATTTACATACATAAATATTTATACACAAAGGGAAGACTTCCTAGTGCTTTATCAGATCTCTTTATCACTGTGGCTTCTGATGACAGCAAAACAATTTGGTTTTGTTAAAAGCTCACAGAATTTTGCACATTCTCTTTCTATAATGAAATTTTAGCATAGTTCTTTAGGTGTTAAGTAGCTGCAGCTTCTGGGGCTGTCAGGATACAGTGGATGCATGTATTTCTTATTTTAAACGATCTTGACAAAGTCTGAAGATAGATACAAGAAGAATGAATGACAAATTGTACAAAACCACAGAACTTACAAGACTTTTACATTTTACATCTTTTTAAAGAAACCAAAACCCTTGTGTCACACAGCAAGAGTGGCAGAAAAGGAAATTTACACTGGATTCTCAGAAACTAAAGCACAGCCCAATGTTACTGCATAGCTTGTCCTTGGTGTGACCTGCTCAAGAAAAACTAATTTACCTGTCACTAAGCCATTGGAAAAGCCCATGCAATTGTTCTGCTCGACACCAGCTCTTCTTGGGGAAAAAAAGAGAACTGACTATGCCAGTTGCATAGGTGACACTTCTGCTCTAGTAGGTAAGATCTGAAGGTGCCTGGGTCCATGTACAGCCATCTAGATCACCTGCACTTGTTTTCCAAGGCCTGAAATCAGTATGTAGAAATGGCAGTCATTAAGAATTAATTATTTAAGGACTTGCAAATGTGACTGCTGTGAAGTGTAAACACTTTACCTGGAAAAAAAAATGGAGTATATGTTAGGAGTGTTGGTCCTAGGGGGAGAGGGAGAGGGAAGCTAAATAACTTGAATATGGCTATTAAATTGAGGATCTTATTTAATTTGCTAGTTCATTTTGTTTGTAGCATTTGGCTCCCAAAGTTACCCTTCCAAGGTACCTTATATGATCTCGGAAGGTTTTCTCTCAGTCCACAGCTTCAACAACCATGAGCACTTCAACACTGTAAAAAATGTTTGTTTCTGTTTTTATCATCAAAACTCCATGTTACTGCTGCTGAGTTAGGATTTGAGCAACTGAGCAAAGCAACTTGTTGCAATTGCATCATCTGTTTTGCTAATGCATAACATGATTTCTGCAGAAAGCTGATAATTTAACAGACTGTTCGACAAGTGTCTTGTAAAATTAAGTAGACAGACTGCTAACAAGAGATTACAAATAAAAAGTAGTTTTCAATAAGGGATAATTTAAACTTAAAAAGGAAGGGAAATTTAATTGCCCTTCAGGCCAGAGCTAACAGCAAAGCAAGAAGTATCAGTCCATGATTCTGTCCACAGTACTCAGTCATTGGATTCTAAGGATGGGAATTGGAAGCGGAGCATGAAAATAAGGTATCTGGGAGAAAATATAAAAAGAGGAACACAAGAAATAATAATTCATTCCCTATGATGGTTTTCTGGAACTGATTTAACATTGCAGCCATACAGATGGCTTTCCTAGTGATCTCTTGGCTGTATTTGTAGTCCACTCTATCATAACATTTCTTTTTGGTCTTTTGTAGGTTAGTAGTGCTTTAAAAGCAGAGGCTATAAGAAGCAGCAGTAACAGAGAAATATTAGAGTTTTCAAGGACTGAATGGGCTGGGGACTCAGAGTCACTACTAGACCTTTATATTCGCTTTTAGAAATTCTTTTAAATAATCATGCTGAACTTGTCCCAGGTTGCTTTTAATTCTGAGTATGTTCTTTATTTCTTGAGAGGTTGCTTATTAGCATAAAATCCCAGACATTGCATTCTGAGATTTTTCTAGAAGATGGCTTGATCTTCAAATTCTAGCGTAGGGGTAGTGACCCAGAGCCATGTGCTATGTGCCAAAGCTCTGAAGCATGGGATTATTCAGCCTTCTGCAGAGAAACAGTCCCCCTGCTCCACTGAGCTGCTATTTGCAAGCAAGGTGGGCTGTCAATTTCCTAAAAATGTGGTCAAAACTACATAGCTGTATATGAAACAGTTAATGATGACTCATATTTACACACACAAAAAAATCCAGTTCTAGCATTTATAAATAATTTTGGACAGTGACATAAAATTGGGTTCTAATTCCATGGACTGTATTGAATCCAGTCATTCAGTTACAGTTAGTGTTGTGGAATCAAGATGCATTTCACCCCTTTGTGATGTAGAGCAGTCATCTCATGTGAAATAAACACAGCAACCTTTTTTTTTCTTCGAAAGTAGAAGTTATTTTTAAGAGATAAAAGGCAATAACGGATAATTCAGAGACAAATCCAAAAAGCAATCACAGTTTCTCTGATAGATGGACATAGGTAAGCTGAAAACTAAGATGTGCAGCTGCCTAACCCTGCAGATGCCTGGGCTCACCAGGGGCTCCTTTTCGTACCTGAGCATTCCTGAGGCATCCATAATTCTGCTGTGCAGCAAGCCCAGAACTTTTCCCATTCAAATAACCTGCTATCCAGTTCCTAGCCAAGCTGGATTGCACCTGTTGCAACCTAGCCAGTACCTGCAGGATACAACGCCCGATATAATAGGCATGCTGGTAGTATTCTTCACATTCAAGGTCCACATGTAGTGCAAAGGGTCCTCCTGTCCTTCCACAGCAGTGAAAAACTGTCACGTTCTGCTCAGTCTGCTCCCTAGCAAGCCAGGTTATCCCTCCAGATCTGTTGCAGAGAGCAATGTAAAAGGAGAGCAAGTGAGGAGGAGCATTTAGCCTGGCAGTGTGGTATCGCACAGGGAAGGGGAAACCATCTACTGCATTTTGCAAGTTAAATAGCAATGCTTGCTGTATTAATTTAAATAACACTTGAGTCTGATAGGCAAAGCTCCAGTATGGAGTATGAGGAGATCTTTGATGGCCACAGTAGTCAAATCCCTTGAAGTTAAAAGTATTGTTCTCAGGAGAGATTGCCTGAATTATTGCTAAAACAACACACAAATTGATCACACTTATACAAAAGCTGTTACTCTGTACTTATAGTTAGATCCCTGAGCCCTTCCTAGAGTGCCAGAGGAGGTGCCTGCATGCACACTTGCTGCACTAGAGGGAGCAGGAACCCTGTCTGCCATGGGCAGCTTTGTCTCGCTCGGGCTCCTATTGAACACAGGCTGCTCAGAGGCCATCAGCGTGATCGGGTTCCTGGCCATCGAAGACAGAACCGTGCAACAGAAACACTGATGCGAATCAAAGCTGAAGATCTATGTGGCAACAGGGGTCTCCTCACTTCCTGTATATTTTCTCCTTTGAACACTGCTAGCTGTTTCAGAAAATTTATATCATCAGAAATTACCTGTATTTGCAATCATTTTCTCCTAATCTAGGATCCAGGTGCATACTATTTATATGCCTCGCAGATGCAGGGAATTCCTCACTTGACCATGATCCAGATTTTACACCTCTGAACAAAATTAGTTTCCCATGTCAACCATCCCCTGATTCACTTCTTTGTAGAGCAGACAGAGCACACCAGAAAGTTGTTACGAGCTCCTCTTCTAAAGATGAAAAAAAAATCCCTAGATTGATAGTATAGTCTGCTTCTGTCTGTAAATTGCAGGAAAAAGTGACCTATGCCAGATCAGTGAAAGAGGTTTTTCTTAGCTGAGAGGCATGGTTTAATCGCTACTATAAAGCATTCTTATAGTTCCATCTAAAATGCTCTAACAAGGGTTTTTCTTAACAAAGGAAAATCCATCAAAAGCCCTCAAGGAATCCATGAGAGATCACAACGTGTTCGTCTTCTTCCTTTACTGTGCCAAATGGATACCTGCATCTGTAAGACTGTAAATGTTAAAAAGAGAAAGAGCACAAGAAAAAGAAGGGATAACTTATAAAAATACTGCTTATCTATTGCTGCAATAGCTGTAGAAGAAGATTCTCCTGTATCTTAAATATGAAACAATATACTGCTATCTAAAGAAGCAACATATATTTTTTATATATTAAAACCAAAGTCAATATTACTGTTCTGAAAGGGTTCCCAGGTCTTCAACCATGTTAGCCTCTTGCACAGTTTCAACTCTTTTCTAGATTTTAATCCTCTTCCTTTTTCTGCTTCCCTTTTAGCTCATGTTCTTGCCAGCTTCTTCCAACAAAACAGTTATCAGAACTCTCCACTATCATTTTTTTGCCATCTCTCAACCTCTCCCTTTACTCCAGCTTTCACCTGTGATTATTTGTCTTTTTTTCTTGCTTAGCCTTTTCACTGTCTGACAGTTCCCTATACTGTCCTTATTACTTCCCTTCCTCTTGCTTATTCTTAACACTCTCCTTTTCCTCTGGCTCTTTTCTTTCAGCCTTCAGTCATATCACAAGTTCTACTATTACAGAATAATATTCTCTTTACTGCTATTTATTTCTCCACTGCTCCCCACCTCCTTCTATCTGTACACAACGTATATAATCTGTTTCCTTTTTTTAAAAAAAAACTTTTAATTCTTTGTCATCCATGACATTCTGCAAAAACTGAAAAAAAAATTCCAGTAGTCCAGTTAGTTCAGAGACTCAAAGCTTTGAAATCTTAAACAGTGGTCATCATTTTTCAGGAAAGGGCAGATGGCTGTTGGAAAACTTCTGGAAAATGAAATTCCTTATCAAAATAAAAAAAGCTCTTGGAAAAGGTCTTGATGCTTTTTGTGGTGCTGTGTTGCACCTTAATGGAAACAAGCAGCCATTCCACTGTTTTCCTTGCTTTTGACAGGAGAATAAAACCTTCAGAAATAACTAATCTGTATTATAGGATGGGAGAAAAAGGACAACCTACATTGTTCAGGACATGTCATCAATCCTTTCATTTGCCTGCACACCCCAAATCCCTTCAGTTCAAACTTTGATTTGGGAGCCTGTTCTCCTTTTAAAACTGTAAGACATATTTAAAAAAAAAATTTTTTTTAATGTGGCCTATTTCTACTGCAATAGTCTGCAGATGAGAGAAGGGAATAGAAAAGTTATTAAAGTATTTGGTGGATTCTGACATTCTTTATTTCTATGTCCTTGAATAAGTAACTTCACTTTAGTGTTCCTTAGTTTTCTCAGCTATAAAATGAAACTAATACAGCTTGCCTACCCTTAAGATGACTGGAGAATGCTAACCTTTCAAGAACTACATTAAAAATTTTGCTTCACTTTCCTTTTATCAACTGTTCCTATCACTTGAGGGTATGTGAAGCCTCCGTAATACAACCCTCTGAGGTCTTTCTTGAAAGAGCATTAACTGATGACATGCAATTTGTTTTGCCCATCTGACAGCCCAGACACCTTTAGTTTCTCAGTTCACGTAAGCCAGCTCCTTTGTTTGAGATGTATCAGAATTGTGACTTGTGAATTTAAGACTGCCAAACAAGTCATGCACTATCATGCATAGACATGCAGAGCAAGAATAAAAGATCTGTCAACCAACAGCTTTGTGAAAATGCTAAACGCAGCTTAAGAAACACTGAGTTTATTTTGATTTCAACCTTACTTTAAAATTTCCTTTTCCTCTGCAGGTACAGACACAAAGTCTAAGACATCCCTTATAATCATCTAATCATTAACCGAAGCACCCAGCTCTTTCTCCTTAATTGGTTCCAATTGACAAATGCACTACTTAATAGCAGAAATTATGGCTGTTAGTGTCCAAATGCGTGACATTTTACTTTGCTCTATTGAATTTCTATTATCCAGGTCTCTTCCTGCATGATATTCTGATCTTCCTATGAACTGGCATACTAACATACTGACTTTGTATCCACAACAGAGCGCGTCGCTCCTGCTGCTCCCTGCACATGTGTGATCCCAGGTACTGCTCTTGATATTGAGCACTGCTTGTTGCAGCCTTTTTATCCACACTGATTCTTCTCCATCTAGTTCTTGCACAGAATATTGTGAATAAGGTGGGAGAAAAGTGCAAGAGAAGTCTTAACACTTCACCTACCAGAAGGAAGGATATAATTCATTTAATCTCATGAGTCTTGTAACCAAAACTAGAATGAACTGTAACCTTATACCTATAGATTTCCACTGCACTGCTAGTGACCATCACTCTTGGGCTCAGCAATGTCACCACTTCCCTAGAACTATGTCTCAATAACTCACTGCTAGGATGAGGCTGTTTTCTAAACATGGAAGGACCATCTGTGGCCTCCTACCAGATTTGCAAGGTCTAGTTCACAACCGTGTACAATTACCTAGCGTTGGCTCTATAGTAGTATATTCCTATTTCTAGGCTTTCAATCTGACCTAGAAGTACGTATCTATCATTTACTGCAATTCAAGCATACTGGATTTAAGTAGGTATACGATATAATAGTTTAATATTAATAAGCACAGAACGTCTACTGTCATCGTAGACATGTAGGCAGCACTCCAGTGGTGCTGCCCAGTATCAGTAAATTCAGCCACACAAGTGCTACTAGAGATTGTCCCCCATAATTCAGCCTGATTCCAGTAACAAAGCTTCAGCACAAAGTGAAATACAGGAAATTCCACTTAAACATAAGAAAAAAAGTTATTGTTGTTCTTGGGATAGTAGTCATAGAGTAGAGTCATAGAGTCATAGAGGTTTACTAGAGAGGCCTTGGAGTCTCCGTCCTTGGAGATGCTAAAAACCCAAGTGGGCACAGTCCCAAGCAACTTCCTTAGCTGACCCTGCCCTGCTCAGCAGGGCAGCTGGACCAGATGATCTTCAGAGATGGTATTCCCAACCCAGCTAGTTTGTGATTCAAAGGTGCAGAAGAAGATTGGGGTACAGCTTTCCAGCTCACTGACAGAAGCCTCGCTGATTCAGGAGAGCAGATGGTGATTGCTCTGTGCAAAGGTGTAAAGAATCTCCTTTGAGGATCTGAATTAAGGGAAAGTAAAGATGCCAAGGGCGTGCCAGTATCCTTCACTTACAGGGTCTCTGGAGCCAACACAAAGTTAAGGCTTGGGACCCATAAAAAAAGAGATTAGAAAACTCATGAAGGAAAAGTGGGGTCTCAGGAAGCCAAAGGTTTAAAACAAAAAAGGTCAAAGGAACTATATGCTGGGAGGACACAGCAACAGGGCAGCTTCACGTTACGGCAATAATTCACATAGAGTCCTAAGTTTAAAAATAACACCACTGTCACGAGGTTTAATTAGAGATAAAATTTCACGTTACACTGCCAGTACAGGGGACATGCCTGTTCTCCCTCCTACCGACCACCCTTTTCTTTCTCTCCTCCCACTCCCTAATGATTGCAGTCATGAACTAGAGCAACTCTCTGATGCAAAAGAATATTGAACTCTGAACTGGATATTGAACTGAGAGTATTGCATTGGTGCAGTTTGGTGGTTTTGTTTCTGCCTTTGAATATACATTTACTAGAGCCATCATAAGAAAGGGGATGGGTTAAAACAACTGTGAAAGGTGGAAATAGCAGGATGAACCATTTTAGCCGTACTCTCAATTTGAAGTGAGTGAAATTTATTAGACATGAAAAAGTGGATGTTATTTTAAATACTCTTGACTGTGAGTGAGTTATTGGTGTAATCAGGCAGCTTGACTGCAGCGCTGCCACACACCCTGAAGGAATATGCTCTGCTCTGCACCGTGCAACAGAACCACTGACAATATCTACTGAAGGCCTAGAGCTTCCCTGAAAACCCTAGGCAATGAAGACCTCAAATGTACTTTCCAACTGTTGCAAATTTCAACTTTTCATTGCCAAAAAATGTCTTCCACAACAAAGAATAGGAATTTATGGATTTAACAGATGTTGATGGCAAAAAACTATCAATATCTGCAAGATTACAATGAAGGAGTTCCAGACATTTGAAAATATTCCCTGGAATACATGCCCAGTAAAAGAATAATAAACAACCTCCCCCAGATCTAAGTACAACAAAGAACTACACTGCAGTCACATCTAAGATAAGTGTAATTCCAAATAGTGAGGTGGGAGCTTACCAATGTGGCTACTGTGTTCAAATACTGTGTTCAAAGTAAATACTGTGTTGACTATAGGTGGTCACCACTTGCTGGTGGAAAAGATGAGTAGAAAGGATGAGATCCCAACATATCTGCAGAAATTTTCCAGTTGGTGCCCAGAAAATTTGCTACTGGACCAGCCTACAAAGAGAAGTATACATATCTCAAATAAAGAATTGTAGACATTTCTGTACTAAATGTAGCTAGGAAATGACTCTTCATCTAAAATAAAGAGCACTGTGTAAATGAGAGAAGCAAAAAGCAAATGATGAACATCAGGAGATGAGAATGCCTATCCTGTTTCCTTCTTCAAAACAGTATGTGACTTTGGACAACTCACAGTTTCTAAATATGTCTATTGATACTAGCAGCCTCAAAACTGCAGATTCATTTAATGGATTGATACTCAGTATGTCTTAAAATTATTTATATTTTCAGGTGATCACAACTATTTAGTGGCATATTTGACCATAGTTTCTTCTTCCTTTGGTTCACAATTTGTGCAATTACCAGTAATGAATACAAACCATTCTGGGGAATGCAGGAGAAAAGCTGGCTGCCTTACATATACAAACATGCAGTTTTAGATGTGCATACATGCGTATATGTAGAGATACTGTTTTAAATGAAAATGTCATTTCAGTCCTCAAAATAGTATTTCATAGTTCAGGAAACTGTTGTCAAATAAAAAATTAAGATACTATTTTTGTGATAGCTGGGAGAAGAATATCTGGATTACTGCTCAAGTTAATGTCACCTTTGAAATTAAGGACACTTGGAATCTGAGTATAGTTTAAGAACAGCAAAGAAAGTAAAAGGATATCCTGCTTCTCGAACAAGTTTATTTGCTGGCTATGACAAACTGGGAAATAAGCAACTGCTTTATCTAATACATTCTATTATATTATTGCATAGTCAAAACAGAAATTGATATTGACCCTGCAGTTCCTTTGACTTCAGATGGACAATGTCATAAAATATTCAGAGAGGTGCCTATAATGATACTCAGGATCTCCTATATACATAATTCTGAGTCTCAATACTAGATCTACATAACTTTTTTTTTTTGCCAGTTAAACTGTTTTGACTGAGGCGTTATTTATTTGTGTATGCATATATTTAAATCAAAATTATTTTAAAAGTTCTGTTCTCTGGTATGGCCGCATATACACATATACGCTACTAAAGAATGTATGAGTGTAACTACTTTCTCTTTTATGTAAATAAGTTATACTGTTATATGCACATTTTAACTAGTGTGCATTCATTTGTATTAGAAGGTTGCCCTCTTTTAACTATATTGATAACTTTAAAATAGAATATTTTTAAGCTTAGAGAAAGACAAACTCCTTCTCTAAACTTGTGTTATTATGCAGCTCCCTGTATCCCACAGAGCTGACAGCTCAGGTAGTTCCTCTCAGAGGATCAGAATCTTCTGACCCTTAAGGATGCCCATATTTTAGTCCATCTTGCATCAGCTGATAGTGCAAAAGCACTGTGAAAAGCAAAGGTTCTCTTTCCGTATAGTGAAGCTAGGTTTGTAGATCCAGCAAGCAAAAAAGAAAAGGTTTACAAGATTTACAGTCAAGTGTAACAGCAAAAAGAGCTTAATCTTTGTCATCACAAAAGACCAGAAGAAATTGATTGGGAACAAGCAGCCCTTTCACAAAGGGTTTGTACTGAGATTGTGTATCGGCAAATAAAGAACCACCTGACCTTCCTTTAACAGGGTACAAGTGGCTAGAAATAAATCAAGGTGCCAATTAAAAGAATAACTTCCAAAAAAAAGTCAGTCAATAATTTAAAAAGTCTGAAATAAAGATTAGATTGTAAATGAAAAAATAGGAATGTGATAGTCACATGTAGGATTACTTATACATGTAGGATAAAGCACAAGACTGATGTGGGCCACTTAAAAGCGTATTTCGGGGCAGGTAAAAAAAGTTAGTGAGTTTAGGAATATCACAGAACAGGGATTCTCTAATAATCAGGTTATCAGCAAGAATTTCTACCTACGTCATGTGCTGCAATTATCTGCAAAGTCTTATTCTTCAGAAAAACTACTTAAGAAAATACTTGACTAGGAAATATTTTGAATAACTACCGAAAAAAGAACCAATACAATTTCACCTAGAAATAGAACTCATGCTATGATATAACAGCTCTACTACAAATATAGATGTGTTCCTGTTACTTAAAAAGCCAAATGGGACAATTATATTTACTCCCAGTAGCTTACCTACCCCAGAACAAACAAACAAACAAGAAGCACTGAACTTTAGAAAGTTTAGCTTTTCACGTCCTAAAATTCCTGACCTTCTTCCTTTGCAAACTGCATCCCTTTTAGCATGGAAGTTATCTGTCTAGTTGGCTAATACATTTGAAAAAAACAAACCAAGAAGGTACTTAAATGACCTAGGATCCTTAATAATTACACTTGCTTTTTCAGACATCACTTCCCTTTTAATGAAAACGTACCATAGCAGAGAAAATCTGAATTCCATGGAGGTCTGAAACAAAGTGCAGCCCAACAAATAAAATGCCTTCTGCATACTTTCCACGTTATAGTTCAGTTCGTTGCTTTGCTATTAGGTTATTTTTACTGTTTTGTTTTTACGTGACCTTCTTCTGACGTGCTGGGAGCCACTGCACTCGAATACTGAATTACCAATACTTAACTGGCATCCTGAGCTCAAGGCTGAGTGCTTTCCAGCTGCCAGGCCTATCTCACATAAGGGTAACGTGGTATCCTCCCTCTATCCTGTGAACTCCCACGTTAGGTAAAGCTGGCTGACAGTTGCAGCCAGAATATGTGCCACATAGTGAAGCTCAGGCCCATTTGTAGCATCAGCCCCCGCTAATTTTTGACACACAGCTCCTGCTTTATCATAGGGGCTGGATGACCTTTTCCCATCACACGACTCAACAGATTTGTCACCATGGGGAAGGGAGATAGTTGGAGAGATCTCTGTGTATTAGAGAGAAATATCAGAGATGATGTTATTAGATACATGCAGCAATAGCCTTTTCTTCCTGGACACACATGCACGGTGAATATGTTCAGGAGAAAATTTCATTTGGAAAGTCAATCTGAGCACAGATTACAAATGATAACAAAGGGCGGGATTTTCAGCCATTGGAAAGACAGCCTTTATCATCTGCCCTGGCAACTATGGTTCTTAAAATGTTAATAGTGCCTACATTCACTGTGGCAAAGCGCTTGGTGACTGAAAGGTTGGTCTTATTCAGACTGTGCTTCCCAAGGACACAATTTGAAACTACAGAATAGGAAAGGGTATCACGAAAATATACAAATGTCAGTTATAATCTATACCACAAGCTCTGTAATTCAAGTGTAAAAATAAGATCTTAAAGCCCAGGTCTCTTTTTTTCCCCCAGTGAGTACTTTAACTGTGCAAATAGTCAGTCACACTTGAGTATACACCCTCTGGCTTAAGAATATTTAATTATTTATTCAAAGTATTAAAACTGTGAACTTGAAAGCCTTAGCTCATCAGGATAGCTGATAGGAAGCTCTCTAGCAGTTTGAGAAGTGCAGCTCTAAACCCAGATTTCAGGCTAATATTTAACAAGAGTTCTGCAGCCCTTTCGCCTTTCCAGGTCCCAGCTGAATATCCTCTCCATGTTTGACTTTCTGTTGGGGTGAGACACAAGTGTAAACTCATACCTTGCTTCAGCAAGAGCCAAGGACACTGTGAGCAGGTCCTCAGTCAAGTGACCACAATCCCACAGCAACCATGAGCAAATCAGTTTTAACAGTCTGAGTAGTTCTGCCCTCCCCTCCACTCCCTATAAAATAAGAATAGTAGCTTATCTGGCAGAAGGTGCCAGGATAAATAAATTGATTGTGATATACTTGGGTACTATGGCAATAACAGTTAGATTAGCATTTTTAATAGATAGTAGAGAAGGACAGATGGAAGTTAAGTCTAAACGGGACTCGTGTGGGGTGGAAATGGAAAAGGTCTTTTGCTGGAAAGCCTGATTTTCTCTGTGTCCTTCTGCGTGAAGTTTTATTAACAGTGGACAAGGTAGATTTTTTATACTGACAACCTGACTATATTAGGAGTACATGAAGAGGCCTTTAATATAACCGAATAACAAAGATTTCTGGAGCAAGACTAAATCAACTATCACTACAATGAAGCCAAAAAAAATTCGGTCTTTTCTAAAACAAACAAACAAAAAAATATTACGCTCTAAAAATAAACAGGATTTCCATTTGTCTTCGTAAATTTAATATGTCTATGTACAATAGCTCATAAAAGTGTCATGTCATTTGATAAGGTAATCTTTTAAGCGCACAGGTGATAAGCCTCATTTACTGATCTACAATGCAAAGATGTATAAGCAGAAACAGTAAACACAGTACCAATTTTATTTCTGAGGAGGAGAAAGACAAGCAAACTCATAAAATATGCACCAAGATTAAGCTTTCTCATATCATCACTGACTAAGCACCAAAGATAGCATACAGTAGTAGTTTTTTAGATATGGTCTAAGAAAATACTTCTACAGAAGGCATTGCTGCCTGCTTTTTATTGGAATTATATTTGTTGTTACCGTTGCATGAATCTGAGGACAAGAGAGCCCTTTGAAACCAAGGAGCAATTAGTAGTTCAGAGCTCAGACACAATATTCTCCACTGCATGTTGGGTAAATGCCCTTCAGCTGGGTTGGCAGGAGCTGGAGCTGCACTTCTTCACGGAGCATCCTCTCTTTCCTCAGGGCTCATAGGCACATTTTTAGAGGATGTGTTCTAGTATTTTTAATGTCTCTTATTAAGAAAGACTAATTAACACAATAAGGTTTTCTGCAAAAGTAAGTTGCCATCATTTCGATTTTATCTGTGATCTATTTATTCTGATATACCAATTCAAAATTTACTGGTGGGTTCAAAGCTAGGAGTCTTATTCTTTTCTCTTTCGGCCTTATTTAAAATGATTTTGAAGTTGTTTTCCTTATTAATCAAAACCAAGGTTTCTTAAAGTTTTATTTCATTTCTTACCCAGAAACAAGAGGATATACAGATAAAGGGAAATATGTATGGAAAGAACTGATTCAGCTCATCAGAATTCTGAATTTAGTTCACATGAGATCCAAATCATTTTCCTGCTTTTCATATCCAAGGCCTTAATGAGGCAGTTTTGTCAAAGTGAAATTTCAAAAATAGAACATTCCAGTAAGATATATTTTAAACCTTTGTGTATGCTAAACTCATCAACTGCTTTTTAAAATAGCTACTGTTTTGCAGCAAATGAAGCACAGACAATTGAATGTGTCAACACGGCTCATGTGGAGTCACACTAAAGATTCATTTATTTTTCTAAAGCATTCTTACTAGTAGTGAATCAACCGAAGGGCAACAGGATTGCATACGTATCTCTCAGTTCTTGGTTCTGCTGTTGGACAGGCTACTTGCTGGAGGGCTGTCAGGAAGGGCTGCAGTGACCCAGCAGAAGTGACGAGGGGAGTGGCGAGATTCCCAGCACCTCTGCCTAAGCCCCTCGGTCAAGCCCCTAGGTAAGCACCTTTGCCCACCACCATCTCCACGTCATTCTGCAGTAGTGTGTCCCGTGTGCAATGTTCTTCCCTAAAGACCTATCTTGGCAGATGAGAAGAACCACAGCAAAGGATCAGGTGTGTACTCTTCTGGGTGATACAGAGAAATAAGACTTGGAGGAGGTGCAGCAGAAATAGCTGAAGATGACCAGCTCAGTGGATGATGGACAAAATTAAAAGAATCCTTTGCACAAGATCTGCAGGACCTCCACTGCTCTTAAGTGAGAGATTCAAAACACCGGTACCAACCTGAGGGGATATCTCAGGTTGGACCTTCCCTTTTGGCACTTCTTGATTTTTTTTCCTGGTAAGCTCTGGCCAGAAATACATACTTCTGAACACACTGCTCCTCTTGCCATAGAGAGGAATCCTAAGAACGTTCATTTTCAAAGGCTTGGAACCATTTCTTCAACTGAGCCGCAAAATATCCTGTCCTGAAATCCTAGATACAGATGAGACAGGCTGGATAGATCACTATTTGACTTAAACAGCCAGAAGATATCAATTTACTATACCATTTTCCTGGACAGGATGATGGGGAAGGAAGAATTTTTGCTTCTGCAGTTTGAGCCAGGCATGAGAGAAGAAAAAGGATTAGTTTGGGTAGGAGTGAAGGTCTCGTGTTTGACACTGTCACAGAGCCACCAAAGTCATGCTGTACAAGTTCAGTAAATTTCCCTCTTGTCCCGTGTTGCTTCTGAGAATACATAAGAGGTTGTGTCCTTGTGCCATTTTGAGAGCTACAAGACAACACCTCGCGGAGTAGGAGGTGGCCGTGGGAGAGAGGCTGTACGCACGGATGTCTGTCAGGACCACATTTCCTTAGGAGTTGTCCACCCACCTGCCTCTGCAGCAAAACGTACATGCTGCAATTAGGCATCAATGAGCCAAGTTGTCATCCAGCTTGTTGCTGGGAGGAAGACTTAACAGCTTCTCGCATTTTATAATCCTACAGATCCTGGGAGCCTCTTGCTCCATCAGCCACCTCTGTCTGTGTAAACACGGATGCAGTGAAAGGGCAATGCAGTTCTGGAAGGGGTTTTTTTCCCTTTTCATGTACCATCTGTCCCTTGGCTATCAAAAGCTGCCCACTGTTATACTGTATATATACTTTAAGCAAATGCATTTTCCCTCCCACTAATGGCTAAGGCCATCACTGAAGCTGGGTTGCTGCTCCAGATTGGAGTTTTAAACTGAGAAAGATTTCCCAAGAGGCCACTGAGAAGGATGGTGTGGCAAGGATGGACTGCAGTACAGCCCACGAGGACAGCAGTACAGCCCACGAGGACAGCCAGATGTTTGCTTGCCTCACACAGCTAAGATGGGATGCATTTTTTGTCTTCTCTCCCAGATGCTTACTTAAGGAAAGGGACTGTTCAGAGAAATGACCTCTTTTATCTTCCTTATTTAGTGGTGAATCCTGTGATGTATCAGTGGCTATATCAGTAGTTAGTTTATATTAACATTCTTTAGTTTTATATATAGACATAGATTATCTAATAATCTTTATCTCAATATGGATTATTAAGGCATATCAGAAAGTGATTGTTTATAATAGGCTGAATATAAGCCAATAGCCCCACTGAAAAGTTTTGTATTCTAATGTCTCAAAACTTAGAATTTCCTGACCTTTTGTAAATTGGCATCAGTAAGCTGAAGATATGTCTGTCTCCTCTTACTGAGCCACTAGTCTCTTGACCTTACTTGGATTTGCACCAGTGGCATAGAGATAAAATGTTCTGAATTTCATTAATGATTCATTAAAGCAGCTATTTCATAACTTCAGCTGGAGCTGTACCAATGCCATCCAGATGAACAACTATGCCCCACTGCTAAGCCAACCAATTCAAAATAAAAAATAATAGAGTTAAGAAATTAAATTCTCTCCCACTCCCCCAAATCAGACCTGCCACGCAAGAAAATGTAAACTGCTATTTCATGAGAGGTTGCTCAGCTGAGTTACAATTAAGAACTGACATGATCTGAACAAAAGGTGACTATCGGTTGTGTCACCTTGTGTCACCTTGTCACTTTGACAAGGAAGATACGTTGTTCCCCGAACAGTCAACATGAACTCTGATAGAGACTGGGCCCATGTTTTCCCAAATGGCTCCTTCTAGTACTAGGTTTGTTGACACACCATCCATTCTCTAGAGGTCCCTTCCAACCTCAGCCATTCTGTAAAATTGTGATGAAAACCTGACTGTAGGAACTCGTGCTGGTTACAGCCTTCTCTTGAGCTACTGCAGTTTACAAGGCAAAGCAGAAAACCTGTCATATAGACTTGAACTTCCACTTCACTCATTCTTTTAAAATATTTGTAAACTTTTATTATTTTCTTACATTCAGACAATTCTTTACTATATTCTGTACAAGAAAACCCACACAAATCCCACTATTGGGCACTTGCACGTCAGTAATGTTGCCAGTGCAACATTCTTCTCCTTCATGGCAGCAGCAAATCAATAAGCTACACAAGGGTGTTGTGAGATGGTCTGAATAAACAATTCTGTTTCTAAAGTAGGGTGTGAGAATCCTCTGCAGGAAGCTACAAAAATGTTATTTGACTGTATTTCCGATAATTTCAGTTATGTTAAAGAAAAAAACCCTTTTTGCTTTGTCTACAGCAGAACATTCAACACTGGGCGACTGAACCCATGAGGGAGCAGCAGCACGAGCACCAGAGAGGCAGTGTATCTTCAGTAACCATGCTGTTTTTGGTTCAGGCTTACACCCACCCACATATGTTGTATTATACGATTGCATAACCGGTGATCTCTGGAGCCTCGTTTCTCAGTCGCTATAGCTGCACGCACTACAATTGCTCTGCCAATACAAAAATACTGGTATCATATGCTGATGCACCATCCCACCAAAGTGCTACTAGTGTGACTTCCCCCATTACATAGGATATTTCTTCAGGCCTTTGTTTTTTCTACTAGTTTTTCACTAGCAATCCAGCTAAGAAAATTATATGCAAAAGAGGGAACTCCTGGATTGATTCATTAATGTCTATGCAAATTACAGATGCTTTCAATAATTGCTTGTTAGCACACAGTCAAAAGGGGAATAATCCACTGCCTGCTATCTGCTGCTTCCGAGGCAGTGTTGAAATTGCACCTGGAATATCTGAAAACAAGAAAACAAGCTAGAGTCAGAGGGCTCAAACTTTGACCACGGGTATTCATTTGCTGTTGATCATGCTCCTGGCTCCTGGTAAATGTGGAGGACACCTCTCTGCCAGTTTATTTGTGGAAAATGATTATTTGCTTCCAGAGAGTTTCCCACATCATATACTGAAAAGCACAGTGAAATATGGTAAAGGTGCAGTGTTGCTTTATCTTAATGGCTGTGCAACGAATGTTTTAAGTCTCTGAATTTCTGGGCTCGAGAGGCTAGAGGATGCCCCCTTTCATGGCATCAGCCTGTTCCTGCCTGCCCCTGAATACAGCCTGGTCAAAGGGAACGGTAAAACATGATGACAGGGAAGGCTTCCAATGTCGTCTTCAGGGGTCTTTCAAAGCATGTATGTTATACCTTGGTCAATCTAATATACATATACTGAATATTTCTAAATCGTATGTCTACTGGTTAAACGTAAATGTCATCTTAATGAGTCCGTATGTAAGTATTATTCCTGCAGTTATACCCTTAATGTACGCTATTACACCGTTATCATCATAATGCAGCCTGCATTGCATTTCCGACCCCAGCAGCTGCATCAAGCAAACCTAATGACCTAACCTAGCCACGCGCCAGCTCTCTGCATTCTAGTACGACCCTTCTGCGCGGCAGGACAACAGCTCCACGTCAATGTAATTTTTTGAGAAAAGCTAAAATAAGGTCAGCGCTTTAGGACCGATTTGGACCAAAGGAATTTTAGGCGACCACAAGATGCAGGGGCAAATACACCTGCTGAGCCCTAGGGACGCTGAGGGCGTTGGCACACATGGAATTTGGGGACTTCTCCGCATTTTGGGTCACGCGCTGCTAAAACCCTCGCGCCCACTCACGCACTCGGCGCTCGCCACGCCTGGCGCGCCGCGGCCCGCGCGCTCTCGGCGCTGGATTGGTGCTGCCTGCCGCGCGCGCGCGAAACCGCGCCGGCCCCTAC